>CM029278.1:25530807-26073007 GCA_016920895.1 Vaccinium myrtillus | reverse complement strand
TCATTTGCCCGTGTAGTCCTCTCCCATGATCTTAGAGACTGTTTTTGCAGCATCTTCTTCATTAAGAATGATCCTGTTTCTGTTTTTGATTCCTTCCGAAGAGATAGAGAGAGCTGCTGCAGCGATGGCTGATCTGAACATAACACATTTGTTTATCTTTTTCCTTCCTTTTCTGGCTTTTGGTAGACCTATCAATTCGTCAATGGTTTTCAATCTTTTCTTGGCTTTTTCAGTCGCCTTTTTCTTCACTGGACATAACCAATCATTGTGAAAAGGAAGTTCACACCAGCTAGAATCTTGTTCTACAATATCTCTGGTTGGAATTCCCACTTGACTGTCGATCTGAGGAAAATTATTAGGGGTGGAAGTGGCATCATTAATGGAGTTTTGGCTTAAGGGGAAAGAGGCACCCATGGTCACAGGTCCCTTTGTATTTCCCATGAAAGGCGTCTGTGGATTTCTTGAGTCCAACAAAATAGATTTGAAAGTGGCCACTGGCAGCTCCTTCTCTTTACCTCTCCCCAAATCCTCTTTTTTTCCTTCTTGAATAAAATCTCCAAGTGTTTCTTCAACCACTTCCATATCCTCCAGACTATTCAAATCAGTATTATTGCCAACCATATTATTAACTTCATTAGTTGCCAACTCATTAATAGGCTCCCTCACATCTGCCCCTTTCTCCTTTTCTTTATCTCCTTTGTCGTTAGGTTCCTCATTGACAATATCCTTAGCATCCCTTTTTGATAAAAAAGGGTCCAATTCTGGATTGATGATTCTGAAAGTTGCCTCTTCTTCAATTCTCACTGAATAACATGAACCAAGGATTATAAATTCCACACTGCCAGAAATTTTCTGAATCTGCTCCGTTGCTATGAGGACTTTACCTTTTTCATATGATTTCTCATGTAGTGTATCTTCATCCACTTGAATAAATTCCCCCCATAAATTTGCAATTGACTTGAAATTTGGGATAGACCATCCATTGAGAGGCATTCCCAAGCATGAAAGCCAGACAAATCTTTCTTCCTTGGCAGATTCTCCCATCCATGGTTTAATTTCCTCAAACCAGATTGAAATCCAATTTTCCTTAATGGTTACATCTCTGGTTTCTGCACTAGGGAAGGTGATAATTACATATCTTCCCCCAATAGATTTAACATGCTCAACGGGAGTATTTTCCATTAGAAAAACCCTTTCGAGGCCCTCAGGAGAAATTAACTTGCGAATTTTGGCCACAGCACTTCTAAGAAGCCATCCATTGCCAACTGGCTGGATATGAATACTTTGAAATTTATGGAGGATAGCGGCTTTTCCTGCTCCCCGCAATAATTTCACTCCAGAATTTCCATGTTCCTGAGAATAATCAACATGACTGGTGGTAGAGTTTTTCACAACCCACATCTGTTTTTTGTTCTGCAACTTTGGCTGAGAGGGGGATTCACATGGGACTTCTTCCGGATTCCAAATTTTGCAACTTGCACAGTCAATGAATGGCCCCAAACCCAACAACCATTTGTATTATTGATAGCAGCAAGTGCATCTTTTCTACTAAAGAATCTAACAAACCCAAAATGCTGATTTGTAACTTTGCTTATCTTGTTGGGGATAACAACCTCACTAATTTTCCCAAATTTCATGAACAGATTATAGACCCAAATTTTCCTAATAGAGAGAGGGAGATTATCTACAAAGAGGGTAGTATGAAATTCAGCCATGAAAGCAGAGGCCAAACCAGAGGGTAGTCCGGCGAGATAGGACGCGGCTGGCTACACCCAAAAAGAAAGTGACCAAACAAAAAGGTCACACCCAACTGAAAGAATCTTCTTCTCCCTCTATATATTTCGTATCAGATCCCCAATAGCTTGGACAAAAATTAGATTCACTCCCTTCAATTTCTTCACCTCTCTCGAGATGTACTGTATGTAGTGCAGAGCAACCCTAAAGCACTTGATCTACCACATGTTGCAGTTCCCCATTTGCTTGAAATCGTGAAAATACATCCATTGCCGTGAAGAGATTCGAATCTACACCAATCTAAAGCACTGAAGATATGCAATAAGGCAGAGCACTGTAAACCCCCCTCCGAGACGATCCCAGAGCACCCTTTCCGGTAGCCAATCGACCACTGGAGCAGCCGCACGCGCGGCCTGAGCTTGGACGAGTCAGATCCACTCGTCTTCCCCTAACGGAAAATTTTTTAGCCAACAATGCCCAAAGTCTCTCTACTATCGCATGCTATTGCCTAATCATGCCTGGTAAATGCATGCATGTGGGACAAATTAAAAGAAAACAAATTTGGTTAAGAAAATGTAACTCTCTTTTTTTGAACAAGTGAATTACACAGTTTTGGTACTCACCGAGGTGTCATGAAAGTATTGTACTCACAATGGGAGCTATCGTGACGTGCGAGCTGTCAGGGGATCATTACCTATGGTAGCTATTGTTATTACTTTTGCGATGCTAATAAAAAGAGTCATGTCTTCTAAATACAGTGCACCCATCCACTTCGTGTTGGGGCTGGTGTCCTGTTTGGCTTGAGTAGTTACAATGGCACTCACGGTAAGTCAGAATCGTAGCCTACCGCTTGCAGTTGGCATTAGTATTTTCCGTGGAGAGATTGAGTGAGAGACGGGAGAGCGTGAGCGCAAAGTGTACAATGTACATAGTCTTGGTCTATATCTATCGGGGTGGTTATTATTTGGCTGGATGCCAACAGAACCGGCCATTGGGAATCCCATTTAAGATGTTTAGACGAATAATACATTATTACTATTTGGCATTTTATTGTTCAAATTTCATAATCTGATTTAAAAAGTACCAAAAACGTAAAAAGGAAAAAATACTAATTGCATGGGTCTTGCTAATGGGTAAAGCATTGCACCTGTTAAGGATATATACAAAAAAATACACTTGTTGGGTCTCACTTGGACTTTAAAGTAAAATTAAAAATATAATTAAAGTATAAGTGTGATTCACAAGTGTACTTTTTTGTACCCTTAACGGTACAATGTTGTAATGTTGCAATTTAAAGTACACTTAAAAAGTACTCCATCCGTGCCTTTTTAAGTGATCCATATCGAAATACATGTAATTTAGAACCCCTAAAAAACATATTTTTTATCTATAATTTTTAATTTTTTTATACCAAATTAAAGTGCTCATTGAGTGCTTTCATTTAGTGCAAAAAAAATTAAAAACGTTCTATGGAAGTACATCTTTTAACGTACATAAAAATACACGTTTTTTTGTTAACTCTTGCATTCTTTTAAGCATATTATTCCGATAATGTAAATGTAGAATATTATTCGAATTTCCCATTATTGTCATGAAAATAATTCCAGGCACGACGACCCGTTAACACGGCACAAAGTTAAAGGGTTTGGGTCGGCCACTTTTTTAACAAGAACACAAATATGACACGACCCTGCAACACAAATTGCTAGTATTATATATGTAGCCTTTGGAAATCAAATAGTTCTGTAAATCCTGGAAATTTGTGGCATCCCTCAAAATATTTGAACCATGAAAAACTTGTTAGTTGGCGCTCATTTAATTGCTAGTGATCTGTAAAACCTTGTCATACCCATTTAAAGTTAACCCACTATATGGCTCTACAAAACAACAACAATTAATAACCATACAAGATGCACAATTTTTTTCTTCGTTTTTGTCTCGAACTTGATCGAGCTGTCTACGCATCGAGTGTGTGCCGTGAAGGCTTCGAATTTTGCAGTTGATGGAGCCGCATTAACACCTATATTAGTAATATATTAGTCATTGATCAAGACCTTCCAAAAAGAGAGAAAAAAAAAAAAAAACAGAACTTACTATTTCTTCTCACATTACTCTATGATATGGCACACCCATTTTGATTTGTGCGACAAGTTGCATATGTCATGCATGTTAAATGCATTTGGGACACATCAAAAACACCATACACACAATATAAGAATATGAAAAACAGTAAAGAAATCAACACAGAATTACATCGTTCCCCAGACCGGGTACCTCGACGGGAGGGAGAGCGAGTCTTTATTATTTCCTTAGTTGCTTCGCTTCCCTAGCTCCCGCTGTACTCCACATCTGGCATTGCTTAAAATTTCTTAGTACCTTTCTATATTAGCCACAAGTTTTAACACACATCAGATATAAAACAAATTTTGTTAAGAAAATGTAACTACCTTTTTTGGAATAACTAAATTAGAAAAAAATTCCAATTATAATGGGACCTAGTACCTAGGACTATGTGAGAGCTAGTAGGGAGTATTATTTTCAGGGGGTTGAATAATTTTCTATGTAATCACATTTTAATATTTGAACCGGGGCAATTAATTCATGACACCTCACTTTACTTCATCCGTCCCAAATTTCTCGTCGACCCTTTTGGGGAATCTAACTTTTTAAGGAGACAAAATTATTGTCTTAGAGCATCCCAAATGGTATAATCAAAAAGAAAAATACTCAATTTTTTGCATTTTTATACTAAAAAAAGGCACACAATGACATTTGGATAAATACTCAAAGTTAGCAACATTTTTTATAAATACTCAAATTTTGGCATTTGGATACTCAAAACTACCAACATTTTCACAATAATCAAACTTGGATACTCAAAACTACTGACATTTTCCCTTTTTTTGATTATGAAAAAAATGAACCATTGGAGAGTTTCACACTGCTAACTTTAGAAACCCATCAAATGAATACTCAAAAGATGATGTGGCAACATTTGGGTAATCTCATTTTAGTATGCCATTAGTGATGCTCTTAGAGAATCATCAATGACATACTCAAATGTGAATACTCAAATAGTGCCACATCACATTTTGAGTATTCATTTAATGAGTTTCTAAAGTTAGCAATGGTTTGTTTTTGTTCATAAGTAAAAGAAGGGAAAATGTTGGTAGTTTTGAGTATCCAAGTTTGATTATTGGGAAAATATTGGTAATTTTGAGTATCCAAATGCCAAAATTTGAGTATTTCTAAAAAATGTTACTAACTTTAAGTATTTATCCAAATGCCACCGTGAGGCTTTTTTGAGTATCCAAATACCAAAATTTGAGTATTTTTATTTTTGGGGATGCTATTAATTAGAGTTCCAAAATTATCCTTCAAAACTGTAAAGTTTATTACATGGTTTTAATTTATTTATATATTTCAATATGGATCTCAAAAAATATGCAATATGGATCTTATTTGATAGAATAGTTGATTTATAAGAAATTTTAAGAACCATGAAAAACATTATATACGAAAAGATATAAACAATTTAGAAATAACATGAATTTCAAAACCTGTGAAATAAATTGGGAGGGAAAGAGTACTATTTTTAAGAGTAAAACAGGAACTTTGACATATTTTTATAGTTGTTTTTAGAAATAGGAATAAAATTTTGAGACATCCCAAACTAGAAGGAGGACCTGCAATCTGCGACGGAGGTTTTTATTTTGCCTTAGACATTGAGATTATTAGTTTGTGTGTGAGAGAGATTGATTTCACAAAACTTAGAACCATTAAAAGACACATGACCAATACTTTACGAATTCACTTACAACCAATCAAAGAACAGAATGAACCCCCATTGGTTTTAAATATAGATTTTGCGAGACGTAATGCTAACGATTTTAGTGTAACGTTTTCGATAGTATCGAACGTTTTCGATAGTATCGAACGTTTTCGATAGTATCGAACGTTACGTAACGGGAATTGGGTATAAAGGTCGTGCATTTACAAAAAACATTAGCAATGCCTATAAATCTCAATGGTACACATTATTTTGTCTCCTTGATTTATTTATAACATATTAGCCGTTGTTAAGACAAGAAATAACACATTTTTTCTCCTTTTAACTTTTTATGCAAGCACTGAATTTCATAAATTTAATTTCATACTAGCCTATTTAATACGGGTATTCAATATTTACTATCTATATTACAATATAGAGTGGTTTTATCCCTGTCATATTTTTTTATCCCAGTCATCATATTACTTCATTTTATCCCCCTCTCTGCCAACTCCCTCCCTCTCTCTCTCTTTACCCTTTTCCTCCACCAACCCACCACACTTAAAATTTCAAACCACATTCTCTCTCTCCCTTTTTAAAAATTCAAACTACGTACATTGTCTCTGACTACCTCCTCTCCTTCCCCCTCTCTGAAATTCGAAGAACCATAAAAAATGGGCACATGCACGTGCATCGATTGCTCAAACTGTGCATTCAGGCATGGGCACGAACATCCACTAGTACTTATATATAGACCAAGCTTCTGAATATCACACTAGGCATGGTACCGTTTGTCATTGTAATGGTATGTACCGGTACCGATATGGTACCGAGTACTGTTTCAAATTGCTCATGAAAAATTAATATTTACCAAAATATAAATATAGTTACGAACATGTTTTTATTACTCACACATTTTTTTTTTTTGTTTACACATTAATTCAATGCCCACGTGCTGGGCAGTGGGCACAATGGGCAGATAAGTTCGTAACTTCATGAGGAATCAAACCTAATCCCACTACTGCCTTCTTTGTTCTCATGTGAGCGCCGCTCCACTTTTCGTCTCTTTCTCTCTATCTCTCGTTTTCTGCAAGAAGCTAGAGGGGGGCAGCTCCTCAACATGAAGGAAACGAGAGACAGCCGATCTTCTTACGCTTCCTACTTTCTCTCTCTACTGGTACGACAATGGAGGAATTAAGACCTGAAAGGGTGAAGCCAACCAACACTTGAAAGAAATTTCCAAAGATCAATCTCGCCCCAGGGTCGTACCTGCTATTCATCCACACCAAAGAACAACAATTTATTTTCATTTTCATCAGCAGAAAATCATCATACACCACCGAACCTGTTTGAACCGGTCAGTATCGGCTCGGAAAATCCGTTACACTGTTAAGTACCGGGAACCGGCCGGTTCACTTGCGAGGTCAATACCACACCGGTATACCGGCCAATATCCAAACCGGTCGATCCAAATCCCGTTATGAACCGGCGATCCGGTACATATTGGTCGGTATTTGAATCCTCACCCTACCCCTACAAAGGAAAAAAGGAAAAGAAAAATGCAGATCAGAGAAGAAATAAAGAAAACCTCTAAAAGGCTCTTTCAGGCATGCAAATACCAATGCATCACTCGCTGCCTTCCTTCACAACCCCACCCAACATTACCCCTAGCCCTTGCTCTAATCGCCTAATGATCGAGCCCTATCGGCCCTCTCTCTTCTTCTTGGCTGCACAACCTCTGCCTCTTCCACCACCACACCATCACCAAGGTTTTCTTCCGCCCGTGGAGGCACCTGGGGTATGTGGGCTGCGAGCACTGGGACTAGTGGCGGCGGAGCTGGGGAAGCTGCCATGAGGTGTAGCAGGTGAAAGATTCCAGGATCCACTACAACCCAGACCTCCTCTCTCCTATGGAAGTTGCGAGGGCAATGACACGCTGCACAAATGAACGCTTCTGGAGTCAAGTCCGCCCCAGCCTTTATAAACTCCATGCACCCATCGGCGATGTGGTGGCCTCTTTGGTATGAGTTGCGATGACACTCACGATAGGTTACAATCGTAGCCCAGTGCCTGCCATTGGCATTGGCATTGTTATTTGCCATGTAAAGAGTGTGTGATAAAGAGAGAGATAAGTGAGAGAAAATTTTACCTAGTCTTGGTTATATAGGGGGAAGGGAGTGGGGTTGTTGGTTCTATTTAAGATGTTAAGACAAAATAACATCATCACTAATTGGCATTTCATTCAAAATATTTATATTTGGATTTCAAAATAAGTACAAAAAACACACACAAAAATAAAATAAAATATTAAGGTAATTGGTAAGTTCTTCTATATTGTACATGTGAAAGTACTATTGAAACGTTATATAGTGCAAATAAGTTCTGACGAGGGAAAAATTCTATAAATATTTAACAAGACAAAAATGACTTAAAAGTCATTTTCAACGACCAATTAGTTAGAAAGGGAAATAATATTTCGACATAATCTTACACGCAATCTTTTCAAGGAAGGCTATAGTACCGCTCATAATAAATTTGATTGATCCCAAATATGTGCTAGGGTACCGATTTTTCATTTCCCCATTCGGTGTTTCTTTAGTTGACAGCTAATTCTGTCATCTTTTAATAATCATTAATTCCGGTCATTAAAATAATTTCTCATCGAGACAGTCAGTAAAACAAATCTTTCGTAGTTTTGTGCAAAAAGAAATCCTAATTCTTTTAACTCCGGTGCTTAATTTGCCTATTTTACCATTATTTTTTAAACTATGAAACTATATGTATACACAATAAACTTCAAATAAGGGACCTTTATTTAAGTTTTCATACGGACGTAGGGGTTAGTATCGGCTCGGAAAATCCATTACGCTATTAAGTACCGGGAACCGGCCGGTTCACTTGCGAGTTCAATACCAAACCAGTATACCGGCTAGTATCCAAACCGGTCCGTCCAAATCCCGTTATGAACCGGCGATCCGGTACATATCGGTCGGTATTTAAATCCTCACCCTACCCCGACAACAGAAAAAAGGAAAAGAAAAATGCAGATCATAGAAGAAATAAAGAAAACCTCTAAAAGGCTCTTTCAGGCATGCAAATACCAATGCATCACTCGCTGCCTTCCCTCACAACCCCACCCAACATTACCCCTAGCCCCTTCTCTAATCGCCTCCGATCGAGCCCTATCGGCCCTCTCTCTTCTTCTTGGCTGCACAACCTCTGCCTCTTCCACCACCACACCATCACCAAGGTTTTCTTCCGCCCGTGGAGGCACCTGGGGTACGTGGCCTGCGAGCACTGGGACTAGTGGCGGCGGAGCTGGGGAAGCTGCCATGAGGTGTAGAAGGTGAAAGATTCCATGATCCACTACAACCCAGACCTCCTCTCTCCTATGGAAGTTGCGAGGGCAATGACACGCTGCACAGATGAACGCTTCTGGAGTCAAGTCCGCCCCAGCCTTTATAAACTCTATGTACGCATCGGCGATGTGGTGGCCTCTTTGGTATGAGTTGCGATGACACTCACGATAGGTTACAATCGTAGCCCAGTGCCTGCCATTGGCATTGGCATTGTTATTTGCCATGTAGAGAGTGTGTGATAAAGAGAGAGATAAGTGAGAATTTTTTTTACCTAGTCTTGGTTATATAGGGGGAAGGGAGTGGGGTTGTTGGTTCTATTTAAGATGTTAAGACAAAATAACATCATCACTAATTGGCATTTCATTCAAAATATTTATATTTGGATTTCAAAATAAGTACAAAAAACACACACAAAAAAAAATAAAAATATTAAGGTAATAGGTAAGTTCTTCTATATTGTACATGTGAAAGTACTATTGAAACGTTATATAGTGCAAGTAAGTTCTGACGAGGGAAAAATTCTATAAATATTTAACAAGACAAAAATGACTTAAAGGTCATTTTCAACGATCAATTAGTAAGAAAGGGAAATAATATTTCGACATAATCTTACACACAATCTTTTCAAGGAAGGCTATAGTACCGTTCATGATAAATTTGATTGATCCCAAATATGTGCTAGGGTACCGATTTTTCATTTCCCCATTCGGTGTTTCTTTAGTTGACAGCTAATTCTGTCATCTTTTAATCATCATTAATTCCGGTCATTAAAATAATTTCTCATCGAGACAGTCAGTAAAACAAATCTTTCGTAGTTTTGTGCAAAAAGAAATCCTAATTCTTTTAACTCCGTTGGTTAATTTGCCTATTTTACCATTATTTTTTAAACTATGAAACTATATGTATACACAATAAACTTCAAATAAGGGACCCTTATTTAAGTTTTCATGGGGACGTAGGGGTCAGTATCGGCTCGGAAAATCCATTACGCTATTAAGTACCGGGAACCGGCCGGTTCACTTGCGAGTTCAATACCACACCAGTATACCGGCTAGTATCCAAACCGGTCCGTCCAAATCCCGTTATGAACCGGCGATCCGGTACATATCGGTCGGTATTTGAATCCTCACCCTACCCCGACAACAGAAAAAAGGAAAATAAAAATGCAGATCATAGAAGAAATAAAGAAAACCTCTAAAAGGCTCTTTCAGGCATGCAAATGCCAATGCATCACTCGCTGCCTTCCCTCACAACCCCACCCAACATTACCCCTAGCCCCTTCTCTAATCGCCTCCGATCGAGCCCTATCGGCCCTCTCTCTTCTTCTTGGCTGCACAACCTCTGCCTCTTCCACCACCACACCATCACCAAGGTTTTCTTCCGCCCGTGGAGGCACCTTGGGTACGTGGCCTGCGAGCACTGGGACTAGTGGCGGCGGAGCTGCGGAAGCTGCCATGAGGTGTAGCAGGTGAAAGATTCCAGGATCCACTACAACCCAGACCTCCTCTCTCCTATGGAAGTTGCGATGGCAATGACACGCTGCACAGATGAACGCTTCTGGAGTCAAGTCCGCCCCAGCCTTTATAAACTCTATGCACCCATCGGCGATGTGGTGGCCTCTTTGGTATGAGTTGCGATGACACTCACGATAGGTTACAATCGTAGCCCAGTGCCTGCCATTGGCAATGGCATTGTTATTTGCCATGTAGAGAGTGTGTGATAAAGAGAGAGATAAGTGAGAGAAAATTTTACCTAGTCTTGGTTATATAGGGGGAAGGGAGTGGGGTTGTTGGTTCTATTTAAGATGTTAAGACAAAATAACATCATCACTAATTGGCATTTCATTCAAAATATTTATATTTGGATTTCAAAATAAGTACAAAAAACACACAAAAAAAAAAAAAAAAATTAAGGTAATAGGTAAGTTCTTCTATATTGTACATGTGAAAGTACTATTGAAACGTTATATAGTGCAAGTAAGTTCTGACGAGGGAAAAATTCTATAAATATTTAACAAGACAAAAATGACTTAAAGGTCATTTTCAACGATCAATTAGTTAGAAAGGGAAATAATATTTCGACATAATCTGACACGCAATCTTTTCAAGGAAGGCTATAGTACCGTTCATGATAAATTTGATTGATCCCAAATATGTGCTAGGGTACCGATTTTTCATTTCCCCATTCGGTGTTTCTTTAGTTGACAGCTAATTCTGTCATCTTTTAATCATCATTAATTCCGGTCATTAAAATAATTTCTCATCGAGACAGTCAGTAAAACAAATCTTTCGTAGTTTTGTGCAAAAAGAAATCCTAATTCTTTTAACTCCGGTGGTTAATTTGCCTATTTTACCATTATTTTTTAAACTATGAAACTATATATATACACAATAAACTTCAAATAAGGGACCCTTATTTAAGTTTTCATGCGGACGTTGGGGTCAGTATCGGCTCGGAAAATCCATTACGCTATTAAGTACCGGGAACCGGCCGGTTCACTTGCGAGTTCAGTACCACACCAGTATACCGGCTAGTATCCAAACCGGTCCGTCCAAATCCCGTTATGAACCTGCGATCCGGTACATATCGGTCGGTATTTGAATCCTCACCCTACCCCGACAACAGAAAAAAGGAAAAGAAAAATGCAGATCATAGAAGAAATAAAGAAAACCTCTAAAAGGCTCTTTCAGGCATGCAAATACCAATGCATCACTCGCTGCCTTCCCTCACAACCCCACCCAACATTACCCCTAGCCACTTCTCTAATCGCCTCCGATCGAGCCCTATCGGCCCTCTCTCTTCTTCTTGGCTGCACAACCTCTGCTCTTCCACCACCACACCATCACTGAGGTTTTCTTCCGCCCGTGGAGGCACCTGGGGTACGTGGCCTGCGAGCACTGGGACTAGTGGCGGCGGAGCTGGGGAAGCTGCCATGAGGTGTAGCAGGTGAAAGATTCCAGGATCCACTACAACCCAGACCTCCTCTCTCCTATGGAAGTTGCGAGGGCAATGACACGCTGCACAGATGAACGCTTCTGGAGTCAAGTCCGCCCCAGCCTTTATAAACTCTATGCACCCATTGGCGATGTGGTGGCCTCTTTGTTATGAGTTGCGATGACACTCACGATTGGTTACAATCGTAGCCCAGTCTGCCATTGGCATTGGCATTGTTATTTGCCATGTGGAGAGTGTGTGATAAAGAGAGAGATAAGTGAGAGAAAATTTTACCTAGTCTTGGTTATATAGGGGGAAGGGAGTGGGGTTGTTGGTTCTATTTAAGATGTTAAGACAAAATAACATCATCACTAATTGGCATTTCATTCAAAATATTTATATTTGAATTTCAAAATAAGTACAAAAAACACACATAAAAAAAAAATTACTAAGGTAATAGGTAAGTTCTTCTATATTGTACATGTGAAAGTACTATTGAAACGTTATATAGTGCAAGTAAGTTCTGATGAGGGAAAAATTCTATAAATATTTAACAAGACAAAAATGAATTAAAGGTCATTTTCAACGACCAATTAGTTAGAAAAGGAAATAATATTTCGACATAATCTTACACACAATCTTTTCAAGGAAGGCTATAGTACCGTTCATGATAAATTTGATTGATCCCAAATATGTGCTAGGGTACCGATTTTTCATTTCCTTATTCGGTGTTTCTTTAGTTGACAGCTAATTCTGTCATCTTTTAATCATCATTAATTCCGGTCATTACAATAATTTCGCATCGAGTCAGTCAGTAACACAAATCTTTCGTAGTTTTGTGCAAAAAGAAATCCTAATTCTTTTAACTCCGGTGGTTAATTTTCCAATTTTACCATTATTTTTTTAACTATGAAACTATATATATACACAATAAACTTCAAATAAGGGACCCTTATTTAAGTTTTCATGTGGACCTAGGGGTATTTTTTAATTTTCAGACCAAATTTTGATGATTCAAACCGCTCAATGCTTTCAAAATGTATATTTAAGGGCCACCTGCGAGGAAGCACCAAACAAAAAAATACACGAAAGGGCTTGACCTGATCAGTTTTTTATACAAACAAATACCTGAAAAATATATTTTAAAAACATTGAGCGTTTCGGATTGTCGAAATTCGGTCCGAAAAGTTCACACTTATATATAAATATATATATTCTAATAAGGACCTTCCGGATTTAAGAAAAAATGTAATTTTTTCACGTTAAAAATTGTTTTTGGGAAATCCGAACTGTCCAATGTGTTCAAAAGGTGTTTTCAAGGGTCCACGCTGGAAATCTTCAAAAACCAATACCGGGAAGGGCTTGATCCAAGCAGTTTTTTCTCAAAATTGTAATAGGTTCGGATCGTCAAAAAAATGCTCGGATCATAGGGGTCCGCAAGTCCGGAGTCCGGACTAGAAGCGGCCCCTATATATTTACACACATATATATATATACACACACACATATATATATATATATACCGTCGATTTCGTTCAAGAACAGGTCGCGATTGCTGCAAATCTGGCCGATTGGTGTGAGGTTTTTGAAATCGCATTGTTCTCTCTCTCTCTCTCTTCTCTCTTTGTTTGAACCAGATGAAATGAGGGGAGTGATCCGGAAATGTTTTAAGCCGCTACCCTTGACCCGCGAAATGTTTTAACCCACTACCCACAACCCGCGTGTTAAGTTTTTAATCTCAGCCGTTCATGGTTTGACAAGATTCAACGGCCAGAAATGGTTTCCCTCATTTTATTTGTGAGGGAACCCTCACTAGAAATTTCTCCATAAATATATATAGGAAGATGTTCTATTGAGGACTCCCTCAAATATATATATACATATTTAGCAAGCTAACAAGTCCAAAATTTTGAGGATGTAATGTACTCTAAGTTCAAACTTACCAGTACCAATGCTAACATGTCATCCTGGTAAACTTCAGGCATCTTGTGCCACGTCTTACAGTGGAGAGGCGCATACTTCCCATTTCTTGCTATAGTTCCTAAAAATTGGCTCAAAATGTTGTTATTCTGAGTGGTAGGGGCCATGACCTAAAAACATGTTAATGAATAAAGAATAACACAAAGTTGAGGTCAGAGACTATTCAAAAAAAAAAAAAAACTTGAAGGAATTAATAGTAATCAAGTTACAAAAAACATAAATCAAAATTGTTTGAAGGGTGCAAGGTCATGTTTTGTTATACTTTGAATCACAGTCTTTCTGTCATGTCATTTAATCTAGGTAAGTGTTGGCCGGTATTGATATCTTTGACACGAGTAGTTCTAGCATCAAAAGCATAGAACCTGTGCCCTTACAAATTAGACAATCAGAAACTCTATTTTACGTGATCTTAATCATGAAGTTGGTAGATTTAGCTAATAAATGGCAAAGCATCTAGCTCTTTGATGGGTATTCTTCAAACTAATAATGGAGTGTAGGCTTCAAGGAAAATTACCCCATACCACTAGTTATTGGTGCTAGAACTCCATTGTCAACAACCCAATGAGTTCCAATCAAAACTAATGCAACCACACAGTATGGTAAAGTGTAAGACATAAACATCCTCATCCGTCCATAAACAAAACAGCCACTTTGAAACTAAATTTTAGGTCAAGCATTTTAACAAACAGTTGCTAGGTGAGATTTGTTTTTTTACCTTACTGGAAAAGAAGGAAAACTGAAACATATATTCACAGAATCCAACCAAGGCAAAAACAAACTTTCCATCAAAAATCAAACTTAACACATCACTGAGAGCAAAAACAATCGGCCAAGAAAAATGGGAAATCCGTTTCATACCCGATTGATAATGCATCCTCAAATGGGTATATAGTAGGTTTTCAAATCTAAACAATAAAATTTTGTAATCTTCTTCAAACCTAATTGGGACCTCAAGGGCGAAGGCTACGTCCAGGGAAACTTGTTCGGCCAAAATTTGTTATACAAAGAGATAAACCCACTTGATTTTGTTGGATGAAGCCAGTTTGTTTCGACGTGGGAGAGCGAAAACAACAGCCCTTTGAAGCCTAAGGGACAGCACCCCGAGTCCAGATATAACAAAATCAACTCTAACTGAAACATTTTAGAATTCAAACCGAATGAAAGTTTGTCATATCCTCTTTAAGGGAAGCCAAGAAAAAAAACGGCTTATTTACCTTTTTAGTCCCCAAAGAATTCGCGAAATGTCAATTTGGTTCCCAATATTCAAATCATGTCTATCGAGTCCCCAATGTTCACAATGTATGTTTAATTGGTCCCTGTGTCTAACTCCGTCCGTCTTCTCCGTCAAATGCAGGGGTAATTTCGAAATTTCACCCCAAAACACTATCTTCACCCCATTTCCTCTGATAAAAATAAAAAAAAAAGAAAAAGAAAAAAGGTAAATAAGCCAATTTGGTAATGGCGAATTTGTTTATCATAGCAAGCAAGCTAGAACAGAGAGCATAACCAACTACAAGACTGCTAGCTAGAACAGAGAGCATAACCAACTACAAGACTGATGGTTGCGTAGTACTGCTTCGACGCATCAAGTCGAATCGAAGCCATAGCTTTATTCCTTCAAATTCAATGGTAGATGAAGTAGATCTGCAACTTTTTTTTTTCTTTTCAAATTTCAGTAACCAGACATTGCAAGTGATAGAATCCTCGAAGTCCATATGAATACAACACAGTAAATGACTTACACAAATACATGACATTTCAGTAGATCTTTGTAATAACTTTTGAATGGGCCACCGTCGTTGCGGATCCGGCAGCCACGACGACCGCCTTCTCTTCCTCTCCTCCTCCGCCGCCGCCGCAGCACGCGGAGGCTCTGTCACATTCTCCGCTGCAACCACACCGCCTGTTTTACGAAACGAAAAGGCCTTGCTGACGAGCGACGCCAAAGATCTGCTCCTCGTCCGGCTACGCTCGTCGGAAATGATCCTCATGGACTCCGACAACCTCTGATAGGAAGTGAAGTCGGAGATCTCGGAAGAGACCTGATCGGACACCAGAAAAGAACGGGTATGGGTTGAACTCTAATTCATCCGGTATGGGTTGAACTCTACGGGTTGAAGACTACTCTCATTTTTCTTTTTTCTTTTTCCTTTTTTTTTAAAATATTTTTATCAGAGGAAATGGGGTGAAGATGGTGTTTTGGGGGTGAAATTTCGAAATTACCCCTGCATTTGACGGAGAAGACGGACGGAGTTAGACACAGTGACCAATTAAACACACATTGTTAACATTGGGGACTCGATAGACACGATTTGAATATTGGGGACCAAATTGACATTTCGCGAATACTTTGGGGACTAAAAAGGTAAATAAACCGAAAAAAACATAGTAAGAAAAAAATATTAGCAAAAAATTACTTCAACAGAATGATAGGTGTCAAGAATCAAATCAATAGATTTAGAAAAATAGGGGTTACTCGAAATGAAAACAAAGTGGTGGAAGAATTGAAGAAATTAGGGTTTAATTAGTTGGGTATAGATGAACTATAACACAACACACACACAGGCTTACCCGATGAGTTGATGTGGAAGGTGCTTGGTAGTTTGAGAAGAAGGATGGAGGTTGCAGACCGTGGTAGGGAGGGATGAAGAAAACGTGCACATAGAGAGAGCGAGACTGCGAGAGAGGAGGGGGGAAGGGGTTTAGGTGTGAAGTTTCCCAATTGAAATTTCGGAAATTTTTACTGCGCGCCCAATGTGAACTTTCCCTCCTGCCACAAAACTGGGATCATTCCGTGATAAGTGTCGCCTAGATCAAAACCTTCAGTGACATGTTGTCGCCAAATTTACCATCCTAATGCCACGCATAAGCTTAATGGGGATTTTTTTACTTCTACTCCAATTTTGGAGGGAAAAATGGTGGGAATTGGAGGGATTTTTTTACTTTTGGGGTGAAAATATTGGTGGGATTACCGTGGGAAATTTGGGGAACAATTTTGGTGAAAATTTCGACTTTTTTTATTTTTACTAAAAATTCATTTACTTGATGAAATTACGTCTCGATCAAGGACATTTTCAAACCCGATTCAACTAATTTTTTACGATATTGTTTTAATTAATAGGCACAACAGAATCAATGGTCTTGGTCATCTTGATTGTTTCACGGTCATGTGGCTACTGTACATTCAACTACTGCACGAAATTTAGTTTGCATTTCGATCAAGGACCTTTCCAAACCCGATTCAGCCAAATTTTTATAATTTTAATTTAATTAATAGGCACAACAAAATCAACGGCCTTGATCATCTTGATTGTGTCGCGGTCACGTAGCCGCCATGGATTCAACTACAACACATTATTTAGTTTGTGTCCCGATCAAAGACCTTTCCAAACCCAATTCAGCCAAATTTTTAACGATACTAATTTAACTAACAGACACAACAAAATCAACGGTCTTGATCATCTTGATTGTGTCGTGGTCATGTAGTCGTTGTACATTCAACCATAGCACAGTATTTAGTTTGTTATAAACTATATTCAGTGTATAAATTTTAAAGGTTACTACCAAGTCAATTTTTACGATGGTCAATCTGAACCGTTAGAGTTTCACGTCTTGTTGACATCATCATTGTCACCAAAATCAGAGATCATTAGCTATCGACGACCGCGTGATCGGATCACATTTAATGTTTCTTGAGGCATTAAAGTCCTATAGTGGAGAATCGAGCTCCCACTAATTTTTTTGGGTGATCGGAACCGTTAGTTTACGTTTAAAACGTGTTTTTAAGATTTGACGTGAGGATTTGGGAAAAAAGAAACTACCCAAAAGGGCTTGATCAGAGCACTTTTTCATATAGCAGTTTTATGAAAATCTGGTCCATTAACAATGAACGATACAAGAAATACACTAGATTTGCCGGGTAACTGTGTTCCATTTGCCTAACCAGTGTTTTATCTTTAGTTGTCACTTAATTCTGCCATCCATTTATCATTGTATGGCTCTTTGCTAGAATAATATTCACAACTATCATATCATGAGAATGATTTTCTTTTGAGACCATTGCTAACTCTTGTGTTTTCCTTCCTATTTTGTCAAGATTTCTTAATCATTTGTTCCAAACGGATGAAATTTGTCTTCATCATCTCGACAAGGTACTAAATTTGTTAGCTCTACTAGTTAATCTGTCAGTTTTATCATCAATATTTAAGTTGTCAAGAAATAATAATGGATAAGTTTTGTGTAGGGACAGTTAATACCGTCAATCATAAACGACACAAGTAATACAATGATATGTTAGCAACTATCTTGCATGTACTTTGGTTTGGAGTGGTTTGAATGGAGCACGGTGGCGTCGAGTGGCGATATGTATATATATATCTTTCCAATAAGAGATCCCTTCAAGAGGATTACTATCTTTTCCATCGTTATGAGAATACCAAATAGGAATGATCTTGTTAGTGGTTGCGATGGGTTACAATCGTAGCCTAGTGCCTGCCATCGGCATTGGCAGTGTTATTTGTCATGTAGAAAGTGTGTGACAAAGGGAGAGAGAGAGAAAATTTTACATCGTCTTGGTTATATAGGGGGAAGAGAGTGGGGTTGTTGGTTCTATTTAAGATGTTAAGACAAAATAACATCATTATTATTTGGCATTTCATTCATCATATTTATATTTGGATTTAAAAAAAAGTACAAAAAATGCAAAAAAAAAATTTAATACTAAGGTAATAGGTAAGTACTTCTACATTGTATATGTGAAAGTACTAATGAAACATTATATAGTACAAGTAAGTTTTGACAAGGAAAAAATCCTATAAATATTTAATAAGGTGAAAATTAATTAAAGGTCGTTTTCAACGGCCAATTAGTTAGAAAGGGAAATAATATTTCGACATAATATTACGCAATCTTGTCAAGGAAGGCTATAGTACT
The DNA here is from genome assembly GCA_016920895.1 of Vaccinium myrtillus. NCBI lineage: Eukaryota > Viridiplantae > Streptophyta > Magnoliopsida > Ericales > Ericaceae > Vaccinium > Vaccinium myrtillus. The sequence goes on along the minus strand of CM029278.1, from coordinate 26,054,299 downwards.
GTTGATGATAAATTTGATTGATACCATATATGTGCTAGGGTACCTATTTTTCATTTCCCTATTCGGTGTTTCTTTAGTTGGCAGGTAATTCTGTCATCCTTTAATCATCATTAATTCCGGTCATCTAGTAGCAGAATATAATTAAAATTGTCTTTACGGTCATTAAAATAATCATATTATTGGTCTAAAGGCCACTTTTAGTAGTTTAATGGGCTCTAAGCCCAGCCTAGATATTTTAAATGGGCCAAATCCGTTGAAATGAAAATTCCTGCCGGAGGTCCATCTATGGACAAAATTTCCCTCAATATAAATTGCTGTGTCTTCAAATCAATTGGGAGAGATCAGTGTGCATCCCGCCCGTCTCTTGTGGCGATTTCTAGTGATCTGCTCCTGACGATGTCTCTCTTTGACGATATCTGTCTGGTGATCTTCTCCTCATGATCTCTACGAGATCGTTTATGTGCGATATTGGCTATGTGCCTTATCGGCCCTCTGCCTCCTTCTTGACTGTGCAACCTTTGCCTCTTCCACCACCACACCATCAACGAAGTTTTCTACAAGCCGTGGAGGCGGTGGGATGGGAACTACATCTTGGGGTACATGGGCTGGAAGAACTGGGACTAGTGTACCAAACCTCTAAAAGGCTCTTTCAGGCATGCAAATACCAATGCATCACTCGTTGCCTTGCCTCACAACCCCACCCAACATTCCCCCTAGCCCCTGCTCTAATCGCCTCCGATCGAGCCTTGTCGGACCTCTTTCTTCTTCTCGGCTGCACAACCTCTGCCTCCTCCACCACCACATCATCATCGAGGTTTCCTTCCGCCCGTGGAGGCAGAGGGACTTTTATATCTTGAGGTACGTGGGCTGCAAGGACCCGGACTAGTAGCGGTGGAGCTGGGGCAGCTGCCATGAGGTGTAGTAGGTGAAAGATTCCAGGATCCACTACGACCCAGACCTCCTCTCTCCTATGTAAGTTGCGAGGGCAATGACATGCGGCGCAGATGAACACTTTGGAGTCAAGTTCTCCCCAGCCTTTATAAACTTTATGCACCCATCGACGATGTGTTGCCTTTTTGGCGTGAGTGGTTGTGATGGCACTTGCGATAGGTTACAATCGTATCCTAGTGCCTGCCATTGGCGTTGGCATTGTTATTTGCCAAGTAGAGAGTGTGTGATAAAGGGAGAGAGTGAGAGAAAATTTTACATAGTCTTGGTTATATAGGGGGAAGAGAGTGGGGTTGTTGGTTCTATTTAAGATGTTAAGACAAAATAACATCATTTCTAATTGGCATTTCATTCATCATATTTATATTTGGATTTCAAAAAAATATAAAAAAACGCACAAAAAAAAGAAGGTAATAGGTAAGTACTTTTATATTGTACATGTGAAAGTACTAATGAAACATTATATAGTACAAGTAAGTTCTGACGAGGAAAAAATTCTTTAAATGTTTAATAAGACAAAAATTAATAAAAGGTCGTTTTCAACGACCAATTAGTTGGAAAGGGAAATAATATTTCGACATAATATTATACGCAATCTTTTCATGGAAAGCTATAGTACTGTTCATGATAAATTTGATTGATACCAAATATGTGCTAGGGTACCTATTTTTCATTTCCCTATTCGATGGTTCTTTAGTTGGCAGTTAATTCTGTCATCCTTTTATCATCATTAATTCTGGTCATCTACTAGCAGAATATAATTGAAATTTGTCTTTAAGGTCCTTAAAATAATTTCTCGGTGAGACGGTTAGTAACACAAATCTTTTGTAGTTTTGTGCCAAAAGAATTCCTAATTCTTTTAACTCCGGTAGTTAATTTGTTAATTTTACCATTATTTTTTAAACTATGAAACTAGATACACACACACACATACACAGTCAGAGACAAAACGACGATGTGACATAGAAAAAGTTAACGACAGTCACAGACAAAACAATGATAAGAAATGGAAATAAACGTAGTTAACGACAAATCTTTCTTTGTTGACTTTGCTTTAACGATAATTTAACAAAAGTACAGTTGTACATATGACGTAAACAGAGGCCCATTTGACTTGACGATGAAATCAAGTGAGAGATGGATTTTGATTTCACAGATAGATGGTTTGTCATTTTCGGCGACTAGTAACAAAGAACAAAGCTAATAACTAACAAATCTAGCATATTTTACACGCGTAACTTGTGTTTTATAGTTCTAATGGTAAACTAATGAAACAATAAATGCACGTTCAGTCAAAACGGAAGATTATTTTGTCGAGACGATGAAACAAACTAGAAACTTTACTTTAATGATAGATAACAAAAATAACGATAATCAGAAACAAAATAGACGATGAGACAGAGAAAAAGTTAATGACAATCACAGACAAAACAATGATAAGAAATGGAAATAAACGTAGTTAACGACAAATCTTTCTTTGTTGACTTTGCTCTAACGATAATTTAACAAAAGTACAGGTGTACATATGATCTAAACAAAGGCCCATTTGATTTGACGATAAAATCAAATGAGAGATGGATTTTGATTTCACAGATAGATGGTTTGTCATTTTTGAATCGTCCAGATAAACCAATTGCAGATAGAACGGCGACTACTATAGAGAATAAAGCTAATAATTGGCAAATCTAGTGTATGTTACTCGTGTAACTCGTGTTTTATAGTTCTAATGGAAAACTAATAAACAATAAATGCACGTTCAGTCAAAACGAAATATTATTTTGTCGAGATGATAACACAAACTAGAAACTTTACTTTTTGATAGATAACAAAAATAACGACAGTCAGAGACAAAACGACGATGAGACAAAGAAAAAGTTAACGACAGTCAAAGACAAAACAATGATAAGAAATGGAAATAAACGTAGTTAACGATAAATCTTTCTTTGTTGACTTTGCTCTAACAATAATTTAACAAAAGTATAGGTGTACATATGATCTAAACAAATTAAAGGCCCATTTGACTTGACGACGAAATGAAATGAGAGATGGATTTTGATTTCACAGATAGATGGTTTGTCATTTTCGAATCGTCCAGATAAACCAATTGCTGATAGAACGATGACTAGTACAGAGACCAAAGCTAATAACTGACAAATCTAGTGTACATTCAGTCAAAACGAAAAACTATTTTGTCGAGACCATAAAAATAAACTAGAAACTTTACTATATTAGATAACAAAAATAACGACAATCACCGACAAAACAATGACGAGAAAAGGAAAGAGTTAACAATAGTAGTTGAGCAACCTAGACCAAATTAGATAAGCCTCTAGCAGTTCGGCAAGCAATTACACCCAAGGGAACCCTCCCATAGAACCCTTACACTGAACACATGCCTAGTTTGCCACTCGCTCCAAACATCATAGTCCAAGTGTAGACACCCCAATTTTAATCCAAGTGCATGCCCTATGACGAAAGGAATATGCGTGATTATCTCGGAACGATTGATCAGACCTCACAAAGAAATCAATAAAATAACCAATTTGGCCGAGCGGTTCAGTTTGACAGCCGAGCGGTCTACTTGCCTTCATGTTGGCCGAGCGGCTAATTTGTTTGGCTGGGCGGCTAACATGATTGGCCGGGCGGCCAATCTTGGTTGTCAAATCGGCCAGCTTATTTCTGCAGAGATTCTTCGCAGATGAATATATTCCTCGGTGCAGGGAATATCATCATCACGAAGATCTTCAGAAGGATTTTCTCCATCATTAACGCTCCTCCTCCACGGCTATAAACCCCCCCCGGCGGCCACAGACACACAAGGACGACGAAAAAAAGAAAACTGAAATCTGTTACTCCGCGTTTTTGAAACACTGCCAAACTACTTCCTCTCCAAAACCTTCGAGCACTAACAAAACTCCTCTCCTTATTCCCGTTTCCTCATTCACCCAACATCCAACAAAGAACCTGAAGCTTTTCCTTCCCCAAACAAAGAAAACCGAAAACCCTCGCAAGCTCGATCATCTCGTTCCGAAAAGGTACAACGCCGCTCGTTTAATCGATCATCCAGCATTCTGAGGGGAATTATTCCGGGCTCGGGATGATTCCCGTAATCATCCTCGGGTTCGGATACCCTTATTCCAAGCAAAACTCACCCCCTACGGCTCTGTATCGGGCGGTATCCTCCGTTATCGCACGATACGACCTTACCCGGGTACAATTTTCAAGGTGTTTTTCAAGGCGTTTTTCAGTCTGCAAAATTTTCAAAACAAGTGAAGAAGGTTGGCCGGGCGGCCAACATAGATTGGCCGAGCGGCTGACTTTTGAGGGATGAATTCTTCCCATATTTCAAGCAGAATCGTGCTCTGTTTTCGGGTTTTCTGGTTTTAAGTCGCCGGTATTACGCCGTTTTCCCTCAGGTTCTGCTTATTTATTATCAAGTTCATGTATTTCATTTTATTCCCGTTATGGTTTTATAAATTACTTGTTTATTTCTGTTGATCATATTTCGTATTTTTGTTAAAAATTTTGCAACAAAATATTTTCTGAAAAATCCCACAAATATTTAGTAGAGACCGGAAGTTGTCCGGGCGAGCGGGGTTCTTTTCAATAAAACCTTCCCCGATCGTAACTTGGCTTCCAAATCCAAAAGAATCTTTTTCGCAGACCAAACTTTTTCCAAAACAAAAGTCATTCTTTTCAACGGTTTCTCGGGTACCAAAAAGTTTTCCAGATAAACCCCGGGTGGCGACTCATCATTTTTCGTATTCACTCTTCAAAAACAAGAGCCGCGAGCCGCGTGGATCCGACCGTCCACACCAAGCTCCAAAGTCATCATTCCTCCACAGTTTCCAGTGACTGCCCATATTCGTAGCAGACGAGGTCTAATCAAAAGTAAAGAGTACCCCACAATGATATCAAATAGACAGTGTGGTTTGGATATATCTATAATAGAGTTATAGATGCAGTAGTTAAGAGAGTTGATTGGATAGTTTTGGATAGTAACGTTAAGGGGGAGGAGAAGAACCAAATTGACATTGGATGCATTCGTGCGCAAAGACAAGAGTCTCTTATAAATCTAAGTGAATAAGTAACCCTTGACATAGCTCAATGGGGAAAAAAAAAGATTTAGGTAGCTGACCCTAATTGATGGGGACATAAGGCCCAATTTAGTTTGATTTGGTACTCCATTTTGCTATCTAGCATAAACATACCCTTGCCCCATTAATGAAAAAAATATCTTCTCAATAAATATATATAAGTAAGAAAAATATTCTTCACCTATCAATTAACTAAAGTTTGTATGAAGGTACGTGTTTAATTAAACTAATAGTATTGTTTGTTTGATCGGCAAAAACATGTATATGTATTCATAAGGTTAAGCTGTTAGATCGAGGGAGGAGCAATTTATAATTTATATTCTCGACACTGCCCCTAATGTGTAACTAGATTTTACCTTATAAGAGAGCTAAACACGTGTGAATATTTTAATCAACAGATAGCCGGTATAGTTTGAATACAGATTCTATTACCTGCTCTAATACCACAAATCAACTTATTTAAGCTTAAGATGATGGGTGGGGGGACAACTTTATTATGTTCCATATTCGACATGCTATTTTTATTAGGAAGCTTAAATTAATTTGCGTCACTAGTGTGCCGAAACCAAATCTTGACGACCAATCAGTACATTATATATGGACTCTATAGCATAATTTAAATGTCATTCGGGGTGCTTTGCTAAAAAAACAAAAAAGTGATTTTTTCGTTTATTCGTTTTGTCTTTATTCAATTTTTTTTATATTTGTTAGTTTTGCGTCAAATTTTTGTGGTTTATGGATTTGTCTAGACTAGATGAATCCAAAAAGTAGAATATTATAGTCGAATATAATTTTTTTTAATAAAGCCAAAATTAAACCAATAAACTGGTTTATTTTAGTTTATTTTTTGGCTTTATTAAAAAAAATTATTTTTGACCATAATTTTATACCTTTTGGATTCGTCTCGTCGAGACGAATCAATAAACCACAAAAAACTTAATGGAAAACTAACAAATGCAAAAAAAAAAAATTTGAATAAAGACAAAATGAAAAAAAAAAAACCAAAAAACCAGTTCTGCGTTTATTTGCCAATACAAGTCGCCTTAATTTACAAGAAGTGGGAGTTTCGTAAGTACACAGGGGCCGAAGTGCAAAGTAGAAAATGTTAAAAGGCAGTTGAGGACTACTTGTCCTCATCATCCAAGGCTTTTAGTCGACGGTTTCACAAAACTGATCGAGTCCAGGAAAGTTACGTTGAATAAGGTACCAAAAATAAAAAATGTTTGTTTTTATACAGACAATCGTAGACAGATTATCTTGCCAACAAAGATTTCCTCCATAGCCAGATTATGTAGGACAATGTAAATGTGAGTTTTCACTAAAAATACCGTTTCTCGTTGTACTAAAAAGTGAGTATCGTTTTTACTAAATGGTATATTTGTGATGTAGTTAAGGAGAAAATACAATGACTATAGCAAGTAGACAAGTAAAAATATCAAAAATATTAAAAATACCTTAGCGAAAGCTTGGCTTAAATATGTATACCCAATTGTATTGAAATACTAAATAAAAAAATTTCCGAAGGTGGTTTGGTGTTAATCTTGATGTACCCTTTGTCAAAATTTCATCAATAAACATGTTGCTTATCAAAACCAAATTAAAAAAATTTGACAAGGGTTGTTTGGTTTTTTCAATTTACAATTACATTTTTTTTTTCTGAAATTTTGAAATTAGTTGTGGTCAAATTCTTATAGATTAGCTCTCTTTTCTTTACGATTGCTATTTAAAAAGTAAACTAAATGACACCAATTTTACAAAATTGAATAAAGATAAAATAGGCAAAAATACTTATTTTTGACTTATTTTTCGTCTTTACAGAACTTATTTTTTTTCCCAATTCACATATTTTTCGTCTTTACAGAACTTTAAATGTTTTAACCAAATTCTAATTTTTTTACTAAAAATTAAATTAAGTAAATACAGCCAATAGTGGTGAGATATATATCTCTGAGAAAAGGAAAACTTAATGGCGTGGGGGAATTAGAGAGGAAACAACAAAGAACCTCTGGATTACATGACACAATGACCCTAATTGGAGCGAGTGAAGTGCTTTAAAGCACAAACCCCACCTGCTTTCCATTTCACACCTTCTCTCTCTACCTCTCTCTCATGGCAACAACCAATGGCGCTGGTGGCCATACGGTGGTCAAGATAGTCAGGTTCATGGAGTGTCACCGAAACACCGCCGCCATCCGCGGCATCCGAGCCATCGACGGTTGCCTTGAATTCAAAAAGATTGGACCCTCCGACACCACCGAGGCCATGGTCTGCTCCACCTGCGGTTGCGACCGGCATTTCCATCGCAAGGTGGAGCAGCTGCCTGGGGACGGTGAATTACCCACCGAAAAGACCACCCCACTCAACCGCCGCGCCGCGGCTGCCGTTGGTGCTCCCCTTCCACCCCGGCCACCGAAGCGGAAAGCGGAAACTGCCACACCACCACTTGCTGCGCCGAAAAGTAAAGCTGGATCGGAGGGTTTCAGTGCTTGGCGGAAAGTTGGAGAGGGAAACATGCCGCCGAAGAAGAGGAGACTGAATATGGAGGAAGGAGAATCGTCGGCAAAACCGAGCACAAGTGCTTGATCACAAGGGAAAAGGAAAATGGGTTTCTAAAATAATCAACAAGACCTTTTTAGGGTTTTTTCTGTGTCCGTTTCTTTCTTTGTTGTCTCATCTGCCTTTTTTTCCTGTCTTGTTCTTTCCCTTTTATATATGGTTGTCTGTCAGTGATCGATGTTTCAAAGCTCTTGTAATGGCTACCTTCTGCTTGTAGCTCTTTATGTAATGAAGTTATATAAAATGACTAGCTTCTCGCTCTATCTCTCTCTCTAGATTTGATTTTTGGTTTGGTAGAAGTTCTCAACGAGATCTACAATATTAGCGGTTTCAATCATTATTATTGTGAGCATGAGATCGGCCCACCAAGATGCAAACTGGACAAGGACTAGAGAGAAACAAACTGGGGAGGATTTTGTTCCATCTTCAAAACCCTCTTTCCATCAAATTAACCCCCCAACCCTCTCCTTGTTCAAATCATTCTCAGTCCAAACTCTACCCGCCAAAACCCTATCTTCATCATCATCTTTAATGGGTCCGATTCCAGACTCACTGGGTCAACTCTAATCGTCCCAGACTCCCAGGGGAGAAGAAGAGGGAAAAGAGATAGGATATCAAAAGAACTAGGGCTTGAATCGCTTGTTCCGGAATGCGGGCCCCTTCTTGAAGAGACGCTGAATAGAAGGACTGATGCGGTGGAGCGGAAGAGGAAGAAGAAGCAGTAGAGTTTGGTTATTTCCTTTTGGACGGAGCCGATTTGGGCCTCTTTGATGGTGGTTCTATTGAGCCATTGCTTCAGGCGAGAGAGAGAGAGAGAGAGAGAGAGATGCATTGCAAGTTTCATGATTTTTTTGTTTTTTCCCCATCTTTTCTTTTTCTTTTCTTTTTTGTTTCGAATTGGTTTTTTTTCGTCATTCCTAATCTATTACAAAGGGAGAGGGGAATGAGACTCGATTCCGGAATATAGTGTGGAGCATCCAAGAGCTCTACTACATGAGCTAGCCACCACTTGCAATTGGTTTAAGTTAAAAGGGGTGGATTATTTCATTAATGTACATGTGGCGCACCAAGTGTCGAAAAAAGAGCCACATGTTTGATTTAACGGGGCGGTTGGTCTACCTTAGCACGTCTTTAATTTGACGGATTTACACAATGGCCAATTAGTAAACTGAAGTGAACGGGTCTAATCGAATATCAGAGCAATAGTTTCGGTGTGAAGTTGAAGTTTTAAAATGTTTGGGTGCCTATCAGATATTGAGAACAAAATTTGAGGGGCGTTTTAAAAAATTTCCTTTCTAGAATCAAACCTAGAGCGATGTAACTCAAACAATCATGAGTAGACACTTAGGTGCCAACGTGTGAGATATCAGATTCATGTCGATATATCAACAATCCCTCGTTGGGCTCCTTCCTTGTCGTATAAAGAGGCTAGAGTGAAGAAAAGAAGGCAATTAATTGGCAGATATGTATCCTTAGCATGGACCTATCTTTTTGTGGTGTTTCAAACATCGGATTCTAGTAACCATTTTTTTTTAATGGCGAAAAATATTATATTAATCTTTGAAAACGGATTACAAAGATTGGATTCGAGGTAAATGCATCACAAAGCGATGAGATATCCAACGAGGTTGGCAGACAATCTTGTGCCACCACAGACCCAAAGGGATTCTAGTAATTACCATAATGCCTCTGGATCCACCGAGGATGTTTCGAGACGCAATGCCATTGTTATTTAAGGAATTGATCAAAGACATAATTGAGAATGGTAAAAAGAAGGGAATTCATTTCCATGAAAATGACGATGTAACTCTCAAAAGATCACTAATGGAAAATGAAGTTGAGGAGCAGAGACAGCTTCAAAAGGAGAGGTTGGGGGTTTCAGCTTCTAGAAAGTTCTAAATTTATAGATAAGCATCTTACATGTTACTTATAAAAAAAAATACCCATCTTATATGTGACATATTGGTTGAATCGTGCACTCCCACCGGGTCCCGGTTATTCAAATATGTTGAGGCTGCCGCATGTATACACAATATTTTTGGTTAATGGGAAAATTGTTAAAAAAACGATAATTCTTTCCTCAAATTGAAATTATCCAAGCTTCCATCAGCAGCAAAAGATTAAAAACCTAATGGCCAGTTACAAATAAACGACAATTGAACGAATAACGACATAGGAATAAGAGACCTAACGGTCAGTCACAGATAAAAGACAATGAAAGATGGAGACAAATTATGACTTTTATCCGTACAAGAAAAGATTAAAAAGTCTAAAACCAAATAAATATGAAATATGAATTCTCCTATGGTCTGATTGCATAATAATTTGTTTCATAACGGTGAAGACAAATTTGAAAATTCATTGTTTGAGTGAGTGATCATAACTACTTAGGACTTTGAGTTGTGATTCAGAGATGGCATGGACAAATCTACCGATAAATCTAGTGTATTTATTGTGTCGTTTTGTTTTAATGGAATTCTCTAGACGCGATGAAAGGGAAAAAAAAGAAGAAGATATATATGTCCTAAATGGTAAATGGAAATAATTGATGGTGATAATATATTTGTGGTTCCAATAATGTCAAAAGAATAACAAACCTAATGGCCAGTTACATATAAACTACAATTAAAAGACGGAGACAATTTAGGACTTTATATTTGTACGGAAGAAGATTAAAAAGTCTGAAATCAAATAGCTTTGAAATTACGAATTGGTCTGATTGCGTAATAATTTTGTCGTAACGGTGAAGACAAATTTGAAAATTCATTGTTCCAAGTGAATGATTATAACTTCGTGGGAGTATGAGTAACGACTAACGAGTAATAGATAACATTGACAAATATAGGTTTCTGTTTTTGGAGCAATACTTCACTACAAGAAAATCGTTCTATAGCAACGGTTGAAAGCGTTACCAAAGAACCCAAAAACCGTTGCTAAAGATCCTTTTAGGCTATACAGACGGTTTACCGTCAGCCAAAGCATCGCAAATGCACCGTCGCTGTAGAGGTATAGTGACGGTTTTGTCGAGCGTTGGTACAGACTTTTTTTTAGTAACGGTTTCTTTAGCAACTCTTATAACCGTTCTTTAGCAACGGTTAATTTTTTTTTTAAATAATTTTTATTTTTATTTTTAAAAATAAATGTAAACCTTCATCGAATGACGTGGCTCCCACGTGGAGCTGATGTGTCGCCTGCATGGCGCCCACTTGGGTAGTTTATCCATGTATATACCCCCACAAATTAATTACCAGAAAAGCCTCACAAAATTGATAGCTGGTAAAAAATTATTTCATTTTTGTCCTTTTGAGTAAATTTAACGTATGGTCAAAAGTTTTGAACCTGACTACAAGACACAAAAGAAAACAAACTCCAAATCTGCTCATGTCGGAGGAAACAACTAAGGTGGTTAATTATTTCTGAACTTTTACGTAAGCAATAAAAGCTTAATATAATTATAAAATCCTTCAAACTAAAAAATCTGTTGGGCCCGGAATGCCCCCATGGATTTGGTTACACAATGTCACTCTTTGCGACCGCTCTAGAAACAGACTTGCGGGTGCGATGTCGAATGTCATAAAAGACTTAATTGAAACCCTTCCTAAACCAATTGGTTTTTAGGAGAGTTGGTGGAAAAGCGGTCCGACAAGTGGTATCAGAGCCAGGAGGTCATGGGTTCGAGTCGCGGGAGCGTCATCGTGAGGGAGGGACTGTTGGACTCGGAGTGCCCCCATGGATTTGGTTACACAATGTCACTCCCTGCGACTGCTCTAAAAACAGACTTGCGGGTGCGATGTTGAATGCCATAAAAGACTTAATTGAAACATTTTACTAACACCAATTGGTTTTAGGAGAGTTGGTGGAAATTAAAAGAGGTCCGACAAAATCATTAGAGGAATCGATCGGCTGCCCAATCCTGCAATGTTAGTAGCCATAGGGCAATTATGGCGGCTGATTAAAATTTTGAACGAGAACCATAACCCTCTTTATTGGCAAAGAAAATTTCATTATGGCTAAATACATCTTACCGTTAACTTTTTTTCTCTGCTCGAGTAATCTTGGATGGAGCCAAAAGGGTACAAGTGAACTGTGTGTATGGACTAAAAGGTGGAGAAAACTCTGTATGGAGTAAAGGATGGAGCTAGAAGGGGAAAAGTGGGAGGAGCCGCCACTACAAAGTTTTCAAAAAAAAGCAATTATTATATAAATAATAAAAATTTATCTATGAATTATATAGATTCGCCCACCACTAAATTTTTTAAGCATATATATTTTCGCCATCACAAAAGTAAAATCTTGGCTCCGTCCCGGGCCGGAGGAGATCTTGGTAATATTCATCATCAACTCACTAATGGCTGTTTATTTGCTTGAAAATAAAAGAAATGGGACATAAAATCTTTAAGATATTGATCGAATGTATATTCCCATTAGTTTATAAGAAGAACCCTTCTATGGGTACCGATCAATTTGCACCGAACAAAAGATCCGAGCTGTTTATTAAATTTTGGGGGTGTTTCACTAACAAAAAACAGTTTTTTTTCAAAAATCGAGACATGTCATTATCTCACAGTACATCACATAAAAAACCATGAAAAATCAATTTATTCAAAAAACCACCTTACGAAGTAATATTATCTTGAGTGATCTAGTAAAAAATCAGTCTAATCGGATAATTGTAAATATTTTTATCCAATGTACTAATTTTTCATTCAGAATTCAAGATGCTACTTTCTGAATGAAAAATGGATATAGTGGATCAAATATTTTAAATTATCTGATTGATCTTAATTTTGTCAAGGCCATTTGAAAAAATATTTCAAAATTAAAAAAATGGTTGGGATCATTTGTATGGGGCCCCACGTACCAATATGTAGGTGTGCAGTTGGTCGGTTTCCATTGATTTATCAAAATAAAAATAGTGGAGGTAAAAAATAAGGGTCTTTGTTTTGGTTGGGATTGTGACACGAATTTACCTATCTACGTTCTTACCGGCTGTCAAAAACCACCATTAAAGGCACTTTTACCAAAGTTCTTTGCAGCCCTAAATATAGCCGACGTCTAGAAATAAAAATTGCTATCTGCTAAAGGTTTTTTCAAGGGAAATTGTAGTGCTAAGAATCAGGGGTGTTCCACTAACAAAAAACTATTTTTTTTCAAACACCGAGACATGTCGTTCTCTCACAATACATCACATAAAAAACCGTGAAAAACCAATTTTTTCAAAAAACCAACTTAGTGGAACACCCCCTCAAATTTCAAAACCACAAATCCTTTAAAAGGTACCCAAACACTTAACCATTCAGCTAAACGAAGCTTGGTTTGCATTAGAAAGATAATACTAATAGTAATATTATCCGTCACTGTTATTACCGGCGATTTTTTGCCTTTCCACTGTTAATAATTACCTTTGCCGGATGTTTCATGTTACCGCTAATAATAGTCATCTTTAACAGCGGTTTTAATTGCGCCGTTAATAATTACCTTTTGTCCGCAATTTGTCATTAGCGCCGGTAATGACATCCTTTATTGACCTTTTCATTCCCAGTTAAAAATTGTTCGTAAAGGCCATCGCATAGTGTATCTATATATATCGGAAAAGGCTACAATACATACTCCTCATTTGGGTGTGTATCATACACACCCCTATAAAAGTTATAAATTTTTTGTAAAAGTTACGAATTTTTTTGTAAAAGTTAGGAATTTTTTTTATAAAAGTTTCGAAACACACCAAAATGTTATGAATCATGGAAAATGCTATGAATCATATTGTTGAAAAGTTACGAAAAACTAAAAAATGTTATGATTACCGATGAGGTGGCAAAATCTGAACCATACAGTAAGTGCATATGGTACACCCAAATTGAAGCCATTTCCTTAAAACAAAATAGGAAGGGTTAAACAGTCACATCTATTAGAAATAGATGGATGGAATTAATATGGAATCCCAACAATCATTGGATTTCATTCAGGACTAAAGCCTATGTCAAGATATGTATCCCGCGCGTCCATAACAGGGACGAATCTAGGAATTCTCCAGAGCAGGGCACCAATGCTAAAGTCAAGAGCAAGTAAACTAACGGATACAATTTATCCCTTCATTAAAGAGCAAGTCAAGAGCAACTCCTAATTAAAAACCCTCGTAAAGCCTGAATTAAAGAGCACTAACAAAAAATACCAACCTAGTCAAATAAAATCCCAACCAACCATTCAATTAAGTAAAGTTTGATATATATGATATATCAGAGAGAGAGACACTGCATATACTGCAAATACTCCATATATAGTCAAAACCCAACCAGCCGAGTCCACTGCCCATACTCCATATATATGATATATCGGAGAGAGAGAGACACTATGAGAGTGAGAGACTGATACCTCAGTGAGTGAGATTCATACGACTCATACCTCGGTGAAGATGAAGTGATGGGTTGGGTCGGCAAACAGCGACCAAGTCGGCACACGGTTAACGATGATCGACTCCAGTTACTCAAACAGCGACCTCCTTCTCTCCAGTGAGTTAAGTGTTTTATTTGAAGAAGGTTTGGTTTGTAACATTTATTTTTTTTAGATTTGTTCTCTCTTATTTGTAAAAAAAATAAAAATAAAAATAAAAAAATCTGAAATTGAGGGGGGCACGTGACCCCATGCCCCTGTGTGTGTCCGTTCCTGGTCCACAATGCAACTGCAAACAAATTTTGAATGAAATGGGGTGATTTTGGATCGAGCTCGGATCGACCGGTTGTGACCCACAACGGCGTCGGCGACGCCATTGGTACGCCGTCGGTGCATTTGGGTCGGTGCAGGTAGAATGGTTCAACTGCAAATGCCACAGCTTTGTGGCCCGAGGCATAAATACATGTCAAATCCCAACCTAGATCCCCAAACAAACAAGTCAATCCTACGAAGTACTTTACAAGAGGATTTCATTGAGTTACTCATCTGGTACATTTAAGTAGTGGATTAACGAGGATAAACGTGGATACGACGTGTGGCATTAATTTTTAAATAAAAAAATGATAATTCTAAGGGAAGAGAAGGAATAGAAACAAAAAATGTACAAATCAGCTTAGGGATACACTTTTGGGTCCCACACAAATGTTCCGAGCTGTTTATTCATCTTAAAATAATTTTTCAACTGGTCGCATGAAAAATCAATTCAATCGGACGTGTATAAGTGCTAGATCTAAAACTCACCCTGTTTCATCCAAATTTTTTGAATGAAACGGGGTGGGTTTTTGGATCGAGCACTTACGCACGTCCGATTGAGCTGATTTCTCACAAGACCTCTTAGAATCCAAACCTAGCAACGGCTTAGATCATTCGTGTGAGATCCAAAAGTGTATCTCCGAGCTAATTTGTTCCTATTCCACTGTACGCGTAGCAACTTCCAAAATAAAATCCAAACCTAGCAACGAAAATATTAAATACCCTAATTCTTTTCTTTTTTTTTTGTGATAAAAAAAAAAAGAATAGCTAATGGAAGTAACAGTTTTACTTACGGTAATTTATTACCTCATTCCAATTACTATAATCATGTATGGAGATCATACTAGATCAAGATTGTCTCAATTATTTCTGAAAGGGTAATAAAAATGGAGTTATCCCATGATTTACGGTTTATATGACCAGAAAATGTTTTAACCAATTTTTTGATCATGTTCTTCCTTTTCAGCCCAAAAGAGGTGTTTTTTTTTTACCTGAAACTTTTCGAAAGCATATGAACCGCTGTTATGACGATAGAAAACTGGTTTCTAAATTGGTGAAACCGTTAACTAAATTTATAAAAATGTTATACAGTACGGATTGTATAACTAGTTCATGATTGCTCAAAAGTCCACGAATAAATAACACTGGAATTTCATCTTTTTGTTAAACATGATAATCAGATTCATACTCCACATTTTAAGTTATTTATTTATTTTTTTTGGATAAGTACTTCACTTTTATAAAGCCCAAACAATCAACAAAAAAACCAAGTAGATAGCCTGGTATTACAATTTACAACTGAATGCAAGACAAAGCAACTACAATATACAGCTCAAGCATGAACACAGAAAAACTATCCAAGCAACACAGCTCTCTCAGACAACCCCCAAGCTGCACAGATTCACTTGTTAACAAAAGAGGATTTCATCCTTGCTGCCGAGCTTAAGAAAACTCGAATTGAATCAATGGTCAATTGAGCCACCTGATCAACCAAACAAGTTTTTTGCTGAAATATCCTAGAGTTCCTTTCCATCCATATAAAATAGATAGTAGCGGCTAAAGATCCTTTCATCGCCCTACATTGCAAATCATTCCCAATCACATGTTGGGTAAACCAATCCAAACTCTATGTTCTGTTCCCTCTTTTTTTTTTTTTTGAATAATTAGTCATAAATACACAATATTTTGTCTATTTGAGAGAAGGATAATGAACTTTTGCAATCAAACATAAAGATATTGTTTGTAATATAGATTCAGATCAAGGACAAATTTGAGTGATGGCTTTGATAGTGTTGCCTGAGTCGATCGTTTAAATGAAGTAATTTCTGTCATCATCGACGAAAGTAGAAACAACATTTATCTCGTCTGGTACACGAGGTGATCCTGAAGCATATCCGATTTGTCTCGAGACTGTAGAGGAAACATATACGAAGAAATACTAAAGTGGGTCTCTGGTCCGAATCAACTGAGTTTTTCCGTTTCTTAATGTTTTTTCTATTTTCATTTAATTCAGATTTGGCTCAGTTCCATGGATTTAATCGATTATCCAAGTCTATAGGTAAAATGATTAATGCCGATTGTTATCGAAATGTTTTTTTTTTTTTTTTGCAATTGTTTTTCGTGTTCTAGTTCCTTGTAAAGATTAGTGACATTTCACTAATTTTTTTGGTCGTCGGAAGTGGTGGGCCAGAGGTGGGGTGGTGGTCGGCCGGAGGTGGGTTAGTGATTTTTTTTTGAATTTTATGCTCGAAATTAGAGTTTTAAAAATTAGTGACACTTAATTGACTAATTTTTTTTGGTCGCCGGAAGTGGTCGGCTTGAGGTGGGGTGATGGTCGGCCGGAGGTGGAGTGGTGATTTTTTTGAATTTTATGTGATGTTTTTTTTGAATTTTATGTTCGAAATTCGAATTTTTAAAAAATTAGTGACACTTAACTAATTTTTTTGGTCAACGGAAGTGGTCGGCCGGAGGTGGAGTGTTGATTTTTTTTTAATTTAATGTTCGAAATTCGAATTTTTAAAAATTACTGACACTTCACTAATTTTTTTGGTAGCCGGAAGTTGTCGGCTTGAGGTGGGGTGATGGTCGATCGGAGGTGGAGTGGTAATTTTTTTGAATTTTATGTTCCAAATTCGAATCTTTAAAAATTAGTGACACTTCACTAATTTTTTTGGTCGCCGGAAGTGGTCGGCAAGAGGTGGGGTGGTGGTCGGGCGGAGGTGGGGTGGTGATTTTTTTGATTTTTATGTTCGAAATTAGAATTTTTAAAAATTAGTGACACTTCACTAATTTTTTTGGTCGCTGGAAGCGGTGAGCCAGAGGTAAGGTTGTGGTCGGCTGGAAGTGGGGTGGTGATTGTTTTGAATTTTATGTTCGAAATTTGAATTTTTAAAAATTAGTGACACTTCATTAATTGTTTTTGTCTTTATGTTCGATTGTAAAAGTTCATTGTCCTTTATTTAAAAAATGGCAAATGTTTTTTGTTTTTATGTTTGATTACAAAAGTTTCTTGTCCTTCTCTTTAAAAATGCCAAATGTTTTGAATTTTTTGCTAAGTGGCCCTTTTTTTTTATGTTAAAATACTTTTTCTTTCGTTTATCTTTAAAAAATTAAATCAGAAATGAAGTATGCGACCCTTTAGGTGTTCTTTGTTGTTTAGGCTAGCCTATATTGTCTATGGGTTGGTCTCCGGCTTGGCCTATGTTGGTCTATGATCTTGGCTTTTTAAATTTGGGCTATTTTTTGGTAGTTTTAGGCTGGCCTATGTTGTCTATAGGTTGGTCTCCGGCTTGGCCTATGTTGTTTATGGGCTTTGTTATTTAGTGTTTGAGATGGTTTTCGTTGGATTGGGTTTTCTTTGTTAGATATGGGTTTTTTTTTTTACCCTTTGATGTATTTGGGCTTTTTGGCCCAAGGGAGTGTTTTGAGTTGAGCATTAATGTGTTATCCGGGCACTTTTAGGCCCTTAGGGTGTTGTTGGGCTTTGCCCTCTAATGTGTTTGGGTCTCAGCCCAATAGGTGTTTTATCCAACTTTTGGTTGGATTCCCTTCCCCTCCCCTCTCCCCCAGCAGAGTACATTTTAATTACGATCTTCCAACTGAGAATGTATACGAAGTGTGGAAAATGTCGCCTAAAGATGATTTCTTCGATTAAAAGGACACGTAACAACTCGCATTGTTACCATGGAACTTTTTTTTTTTTTTTTTTGTGAAAATTAATTTATACTAGAGTCAAAAGTCGTAACATTTTACTTGATATTGTTGTATATGAATTTAACAAATTAGCTTGATAATGAGTAGAGTTGAGCCGAGAGTAAGGCTATTTAGTGCGATTAATTTCCCAATCAGATGTTCCATTTTCTTTTAAATCTGAAATGAAATAAAAGAACTAAAAAATCACATCATTATATGGGAGAATTAGGTACAAGAAGTTGGGTGTTTTGTGGAGTGGGCTTTCAGTGTCCTTTGATTAACTCTCTTTTTGGATCGGGCCGACCCAATATCCCACTTATCCGACCTATTTCTTTTTTCCTTTTGTTGAGAAAACGAAACATAAACACAAACGTTTATAGGTATATATCCTTAGCAAGCTTATGAGCAACCCTCACAAGTTGCATAGGTACCTTTGTTACAAATACATATTGGAACTTACACACAAGACTATAAATTACATAAAGCCATATCCAAATTCCTTAGCCCAGAGATAACCAAAGTCGCATCCGAAAGAATATGCACCTGTCTTATATTCCTCATATTTGCCCATCCTACCGCTTGAAGAACCGCCAAAAGCCTACGCTATTTCTGCAGAAATCGCCATCGCCATCTCCTTTATAACATCTGATTTCCAGCAAAAAATCCTTCCACAATACTCCAAGCTGCAACTCCTTCATTAGCTTCTGCCTTCAAAGCATCATCTACACAATGCCGCACAATTCAAGCTCCCCTTCTCAACAAATCGAGCCTCCGACAAGTCCTTTAAAATCCGAGTTCTTGAAATATGAGACTACATAATATAAGGCTTAATTATTTGACACAGGAGAGTTCTAGCCTCCATTAAACATTCTTCTACTTTGCACATTTTACCATCAAACACACCTTTATTCCTAGGCACCATATAACCCATAACAAACACACCTTTAATCCTAGGACCAACAAGTCCTTCCCCAAAATACACTTCTCCATCCCCACAAACACCCAGATTTCAGTTTGACTTCAAATAAGTCTGCATCTTGGCAATACTTGTCCCAAAGAATCCTACTGATTCCGACATTGAAAGTTTGTGAGATGCAAATTTAGCACAGACAACAGATTTAGAGTTGATGATACAAAGTTTCAGCCAACCGTGGCCGTGCTTTCACATAGAGTGGTTCTGCAAGAAATAGGTCTTCTGCAGACTCGTTCAACTCAATCTTTGACACAGTGGATGGCAATTCCCATGAAAACCCTTGTAAGAGCCTAGCCATTAGCATGGCTGTCATTGTGGACCCTAAATTGACCCCTGCACAACCACGCCGCCCAGTGCTAAACGACAACAATTTCAAATCGGGGTCTGTTAGCACCACATTGGAGCCGTCCTTCTTGAGGTGGCGCTCTGGTCTAAACTGGAGTGGCTCATCCCAAACTCTAGGGTTGCGCCCTAACCCAGGGCGACTAAGCAAAATGTGGCTACCTTTAGGGATCAAGTAGCCAGCAACAGTTGCATCAACAGTGGAGACGTGGGGCACATTGAAAGGGGCAATGGGGTGGAGGCGAAACGATTCTCTCACGCATGATTTGACGTAGTTGAGTTGTGAGAGATCGGATTCCTGGACCAATCTTTCCTTCCCTACCACCCTGTCCAATTCCTACGTGGCTCTTTGAAGTGTTACCGGCTGATTTATCATTTCAGCAATTGCCCACTCCACTGCGTTGGACGGATTGTCAACTGTTGCTAGCATCAATTCCTGGGAGCATGAGATTGATCATGTGTTAGAATATACACATACTCATACATTTCTTGAGTCTAGAATAAAAGGTCGCTTAGTAGACTTAAGAGATTCGGTTGAGGTTTTAAATCAGATTCACATTTTAATTTTAGAAAACTATATAAAAACTTGTCATCTAGAGTCTCCATATTTATGAACGAGATTGTTTCCATTCCTATTATATATTGATGATAACAATGTGTTACGTTTCAACTTTCAGATTTCCTAGCTACATTGCATGATAGTAATTCTCAAGGGAATGGTATGCAATTATAAGAATGCATTCATTTGAACCGAAACACCCATTTTTTATTTTGTTGCATTTCATGTTTTCTGTCATGTGTTTGTGTCACTTAACTTTTCCTCCATATAATCTTACTGAAAACTAGACTGAATAAAAACTATCCTAAGCTAAACATCAAGCTTCAACATAGAAACGTTTCTGTGAAATGCAATTATTTATGTCAGAAGTATTAGACATATATTGGTTTTGAACATAGAACGAATCACACGGCACTGGTTCCGAAAAGTAAGTTTTTCTTTCCATAATTATAAATGACTTGTGTTTCTTTTAAACAAAATAGAAATCATTTTCCCAGATCTGGGGTTTCTAGATCCGGACTCGTGACGACGACGACGGCGGGTGACAGCTCCGGCAACTTGCTCCAGCGTTCTTTGTTTTCCTGCCCTTTTTTTTGTATTTTTTTTGTTGTTAGTTATGTAGGCGGTTTTGGCCGGCCGTTTGTTTTGTAAGCGGCCGTTAGTTTTGTAGGTGTGGCCAGCGGTTTCGCGGCCGTGGTTCTTTGTTTGCTGATTTTGGCCGGCGGTTTTGTATAATAAAATTTCTTCTACCTCTTTACCTAAAAAAAATAAAAGAAATAATTTTCCTAAATATTGATTACAACAAAGAAATATTTTTAACCCAAAAAACGAATGGAGATCTTGATTTTTTTTGGAGCGTATCTTTTTGGATTCTATTGGAATTTCACGGTACCTTTCAAAATAAGGGGCATGTATTTTCTCACCTACTATATATAAGTTTAGGATCATCTTTATAACTTTCTGAAACCCCTCATCTCCAGTCAAAAAACTGTTTTATCCAATGACTGTACTCTCTAGGGATTTCATTTAACTATCTTGGTTTAACATGAAAATCAAAGAGTGAACAATGGCACATTGCGGAGTATAATTTAGGCTAAGATGAATAGCACATGCATGCCATTTTTTCCTCCAATCGTGCCGCGTGTAAAATTTAACTATCTTTTTTTTTTTTTTAATTGTTTGTACTGCACTAAATTTTGTACGAGCAAGGTGTCAATGAAAGTCTATAAAAACGTAGAAAATGAGGTTTTCAAGTGTGTGGTTGGCTTTTCGCTCTTTGCTTTTCTGGGGGTGGGGGTTTTGGGGGGGGGGGAGGAATGGGAGAATGAGGCAGATAATTGTGACGCAGAGAGAGAAAATAAATGAAACTTACAACAATTTGGGCTTTGATCTCATCTGGGGAGAGCAAGGGGGTACCATCATTCTCTTTGAGCCCAATGAGAACGTCAAGCAAGTCCTCTTGCCATCCTCTCGTCAATCTCCGGATCTTGATACTTTGCCACAGTTGCAGTGGCCGTCCTGATGATCTTCTCATGACCATCCAAATCAAAACGGCCACGCAAGAACGGAAGAAAATCAGACACACAGAAAGAGAAGAGGTATGCAAGAATTTTAAACAATGCATCTACATGCTCCTCTTCCTCTACCCCTGGCCCTCCATCTGCCCTTCCATTTCCGAAAAATCTCTTTCCGAAAACCATCTTTCTTATCACATTCCCACAGAAATGTCGGGTTGCGACTCTCACGTTCACCACCCCCCAGTAGTCGAGTCCATGGACTGATTGTACACGAACCTAACAAGGTGGTCGGCTTCCTCGGTTCGCTTGCCTTGGAGCCACCCGTGCCTTGCTGTTGAGAGAACATCAGAAGCGAGGACTCTCCTCATTTTCTTCCATTGTTCTCCCGATGGGGATAAGGCCGTCGTTAGATATCCTCTGCTCGTGATGTCTGCAGATAAGACATCTGGTCGAGAGGAGAAAACAATGTCCTGATTTTTCAGGAACTCGACAGCTATTTCTGGGGAGGTAACGGGGATAAAGTGGACATTCACTAGATGGATGCAAATGATTTCGGCGTTCATTTCCTCCATCATTTTGTGTATCCATCGGAATGTGTGCTTGTTTGTTAGAAATTGAGGGAGACTTCCAACGATGGGCCATGATATTGGGCCAGGCGGAAGCAAGATGGGCGTGGCTCGTCTCCTCTGAAGTATGAAGAGAAACGATGCCACAAGAAGGAGAACCAGGCAAAAGCTCAAGAGAGTTGGTGAAATGCCATTGCTAGATGGCATTTTGAGTGTTGTGGAGGCAATGGCTGCAGGGTATGTAGAGTGTATGGGATTTAAGAAAGCCATCGCCATGTAAAGGAGAAGTAGAGTGGAGCAAGAGCTCGAGAAATTTTGTAGAATTGCAATGTTTGCCATTTTGAGTAAGTGAAGATTTAAGATGTTTGGAGTACTAAATCTATTGCCTTTGGTGCCTTTTATAGAGGTTTTCTAGAGCGAAATCACATTGTACATGCATTCACAGCCAAAACACATCAATCCAACTTGTCAAACAAACAAATTAAAGATTAAGTCATTTAGTGTGAACAAAGTAAATGTTTCATTTATTTTCAACACAAGTCACATTTTGGGGCATTTGATTGCAGGCTGCAACAACATCCACTGAAAACAGATCACTGAAAATCACACATTAATCGATGTTTTCAGGTAAAGGAAAAAAAATCTTGTCTATTTCAGGTGAAGGCTTCATTATGGATGTGCAAATAATTGCCATTTTGGTAAAAAAGTGAATCTAAAAATCTATGTTGTTTGCGTGAATAAAAAAAAGTCCAGTTTTTTGCTAAGTTGTTCGCGCTTTCTTAGTACTCAGAAAACTTTTGTGATGTAGTTTTGAATACAAATTTCTTTTACTGATCAAAATTCTTTTTGTACATATTCCACCTACAGGTGGGATAGGTTAATAATGCACAACCATTAGCTAATTTGTTAATCACTACATAAATTTGGAGCATTTTTAAAATAAAAAAAAAAAAAAGAAAAGGTAAAAGGTTTATTAAGAAACTTCACAAAGGGTACATCAAGTCTGAAGATGGGGAGGAGAATCTAACCAAAGGTTGAATGCACAAACACAACCAGAAACACCCGAGTATAATTGAAACCCAACTACAAGACCCTTACCACCCTGATCCTCATCTATCAGAAAGTTGGGCCAGCGCTAGACACAGTCTGACCTAGAGGTGTCAAATGGGCCTTGCTGGCCCGGCACGAAAAACTCCGGCATGGGCACGGTTTGGGCACGGTAAAAGTTGGGCACGACACGGCACGGCACGGTCTAAGGGGGCACGGGCACGGGGCACGGAAATGGGTGGGCACATGTCACGGTAGTTGGCCTAGAGTGGCACGACACGCCAAATCACCATCTTAGTTTGGCACGAACATACATACACGAAACGGTAGTGTGAAAGGCACGGCACGGGCACGGGCACGGCACGGCACGGCACGAGCACGACATGGTATAATAACGAAAAGAATGAGGGAAAATAAAAATAAAATGAGGAAAAATAAATTTTATTTTATTTCAAAAATTGAGGAAAAATAAAAAATGATATTTTGAATAATAAAAGTGAAAATTTGATTTTTGAATTGATAGGTGAAAAATATTTTTAGAATAAGTTTTCATTAAATCATCAGAGAGAGAGAGAGAGAGAGAGAGAGAGAGAGAGAGAGAGAGAGAGAGAGAGAGAGAGAGAGAGAGAGAGAGTTGAATTTAGAATAAGTTTTCATTAAATAAATGGACTTTAGAAAAATAAATAAATACATAATAAATAAAAAATAAATTTTTATTAAATAAATGAAGTTGCCAAATGCCATAATTATGAAAACATAAAAGATGGAAATTAAAACTGAATTTATGAATAATAATTAGAATTTAATAAATGGACTTGCCATAATAAGAAGAAAAAAATGAGGTAAAATAAAAATAAAATAGAATTTTTGGAGAGGAAAAAATTGGGAAAAAAAATGAAATATGTGAATAAATTTTAATTAAATAAATGGACTTCGCAAAAATAAATAAATACATAATAAATCAAAAATTTAATTTTATTAAATAAATTAAGTTTCCAAATGCCATAATAAGGAAAAAAAGAGGGAAATTAAAAATGAATTTTTGAATAATATAAATGAAAAAACTTAGGGGTGAAATAAAAATTAAATTTTGATAACAAAAATATAAATTTTGAAAAAATATTTATAACATAAATTAAATTGAAGAAAAAATGAAAAATAAATTTTTAATAATTAAAATGAAATATTTGATTTTTGAATTGATAGGTCAAAATTGAATTTTTATAATTACATAATATGTTAAATTATTAATATGTTTTATTGTTTTGTATAAAATTTTGATTATATTATGCATTAGCCACACGATCGCAACACAATTATGACGATCGACACCGTTCACTTTGTTTGTTTTGCTATTTTAATCACCCTCGCCAAATTTGAAGTCCATCGGGTATTGAAAACCCTTTCAACAGAGACGTTGATTTATTATAAACCGACAATTTGTGTCCTTCGATCAAATACGTAACGATAGTTAAATCACTTCATTTTTTGCATGGAGGATATAATCACTCCCACTTGCAATCTAGACGGTTCCGATACGAAAAAAATTGCTCTGATGTTCGTCGAGTCATGCATTATAGGACATTATTGCTCTTAAATTCATCGAATTTGATCCGATCAGATGGTTGCCGACATTTGATAGGCACCGTTTTCGGGGAAAATGATAGAATTGATAAGATATGAAATCGTAACGGTTTAAATCGAACATTCGATAAATCGAGTCTGCACCTACCTTTTGATCATATACATCGAATTAACTTGGTTATGAACTAAGATATTATGCTATAGGATAATGTATGTTAGCCATGCAATCTCAACATAATTATGACGATCCAAACCGTTCACATTGTTTGTATTGCTGTTTTAATCACTCTCGCCAAATTTGAAGTCTATCGGGTATTAAAAGCCCTTTCATCGGGACGTTGATTAATTATAAACAAAAAATTTGTCTCATTCGATCAAGTACGTAATGATAATAAATTTACTTCATTTTTTGCATGGAGGATATATGCACTCCCACATAAAATGTAGACGGTTCCGATTCGAAGAAAAATACTCCGACAACCCTCGAGTAATACAATTTTACGGCAAAACAAGTGTATTAGATAAAAAAACAAGCTGTATTAGATCACACCCAAATTTCCTTCTAGAACGTGAGCTACTGGCGCCACTCCCTCCAAAACATGAGCTACTGGCGCCAAAATTCCCACCTTCCCGTAAAAACCCAAATTTCCGCGGCAAAATCACGCCCAAATGTCGTTTTGCCAAAAACCTCACTCCTCACTTTCTCTGATTCCCTACATCTGAACAACTTTTTTTTCCCCTCAATCCACTTGAAACCCAATCCTCTTCCGACGAAGATGCCTTCTCTCCGACGCAGAACCATGGCTCCAAAGCCCCCTCTCTCTTCCAAATCGAGCTAAAAAAAATGAGATTCTTACACCGATACTCTGCGAGGAATGTGGGTCTGGCGAGTACCCGTCCGAGCTACTTCTTTGCGACAAATGAGATTGTGGATTTCACCTCTTTTGCCTTAGACCCATCCTCGCCTCAGTCCCCAAAGGCTCCTGGTTCAGCCCTTCCTGTTCGGATCAAAAGAAAAAACCCCCAAAGTATGTATTTTTTGCTCGTTTTATGATTCGTGAATATTGATTAAGTAGTTATTTCGCCTGCATTTGCCTCGGTATTGGGTTTTTGAAGTTTACAATATGAGTAATCTGAGGCATGGGTTGTTGTTTGAAAGGAATCCTGATAAAAATATCTTGGTGTTTTTCTTTTTGATTCACTATAACGTCAGAGCCAACTTTTGGTATATTCTGTGCTCGACAAAATGTCTCAATGAGGCAGGCTTCATGTATTTGTAAAAAGGTAGAATTTGGTTAATTTTTCTTGATTGGTGTTACTGGATTTGATGAATTTTATAATTGTGTTTGTTATTAGGATTGACAATTGTGGTATTTTGCTATGTGAAACACGATTGGCCTTGAAGGCCGTGACTGTGGCAATGACAAGCTATAATCCTCCAACCTTAGACATCATGATGTCCATGAAAGGTATAAGTTTTTTTAACTTCCGATGAAAACAAGGGTTACCCACTTAACTGCAATCTTCATTTTGCTTGTTAGTTGTCATACTACTTAAGTCTAATTATTCGGTGCTACGAAACTCCCTTGGTTGCTTATCTTTACATTGTTTTACTCTAAGTTTTTGGGTACTAGATATTTGTATTAGCTAAATTGTATTTGTTGAAATGACTCATTTTTTTAACAATTTACGTTAACTTTCTTTTGTTATGAATGAGTGATAATGGCTCCACTATTCTTGATTTTGCTATTTCGGGCCTATGGAATTGTATTGGGTTTATTTGGGACAGATTGGTTAAACGAAGATGAGACAGATTGGTTAAACAACAATGAGGAGACGATCTGTATTTTGCGTTCTTGCATTGTTCTGATTTCGAGTATTGGAGTTTCCTTAGAATTCTTGTTGTTTAGTGTGTTTATTTATAATACAAGTACAATGAACTTGCATGATATTTCCATGTTGCAAGGTTCTTTCATTTCTGTATATAATCTAATACAATCTAATGAATCAGGTATCAGTTCCTTGGGTGGATCAAATTCTTAGTCATTCTAATTTGGATTTTTCTACCATCTCGGAGATTGCCTTTCTGTTTGTAATTGTATTCCTATAGTTGTTATGTAACCATTCAGATGGTTGTTTGACCTATTATATGTTGGCCAAAATTTACAATTTTTGTGGCTGAAATTGCTAATAATTACAGACTAAACAAGGTTCTTAATGTCATGCATTTGTAGGTCTGGGTATCTCTGAGTTCGGGTTGTTACAGTCACGTTTATGGTCTTGCACCATCAACTCGTTATAACCGTTATGCAGTTCTCATAATGGTTAGTGCTCCAATTTCTCTCTTTTGTTTCCGAGCAACTATATATATAGCCTCTTTTCTGAACATTTCTCTGTCTCACACACACACAAACATATACATATAAACGATTTTTTTCCCTTTAGGGACATATGAAGCTTCTAACCACTATGAAAAGATTTAGTGAATATAGGTTCTGAAAATATCTAGAATTAAGAAACTTTGAAAAATCATATCTAGAGAAATAAAAATCTCGGTAGTTTACACAAAGTTATCACAATTTGAAATCTCGGTACTTTAAAAAATTCATATCTCTAGTACCTATATCAATAGTAAATACATGAAGTATCACAATTGGGATAATTCTAGGCTTCTAGCAAACAGGTGTGGTAGTGTGTATATTAGATAGGAGTGCAAAAAACTCGCCAACCTGTTGAATTGACCGACTCAACCCAAACCAACCCACACCCACGGTCCGACACGATTAAAAAATGGCATGACACGACACGATTAAGTAAGTGGGCACGACACGGCACGACATGAGTCAAACGATTAATGGGACCGGCACGACACAACACGATTAAGTAAGCGGGTCGGCACGGCATGGCATGACACTATTAAAAAACGGCACGGCACGACATGGTTAAGTAAACGGGCACGACACGGCACGACACGAGTCAAACGATTAAGCGAGCCGGCACGACACGACACGATTAAGTAAGCGGGTCGGCACGGCACGACACGATTTTAAAAAACGGCATGACACGGCACAATTAAGTAAATGGGCACGACACGGCACGACACGAGTCAAACGATTAAATGGGTCGGCACGGCACGCCACGCCATAATTAAGTAAGCGGGCCGGCACGGCACGACACGATTAAGTAAATGGGCCGGCACGGCACGGCACGGTTACAAAACGGCGCGGCACGGCACGACACGAATGAAGAAAAATGGCACGGCACGGCACGACCAAAAATGGGCACGACACGATTAAGCACGGCACGGCATTGCACGATTAAGTAAACGGGCACGACACGGCACGGGCACGGGCACGGTTGGCACGGAAGAAAAGAGGCACGGCACGGCACGACGGGCCTGTTTGACACCTCTAGTCTGACCTAATAGACTCGGATTATCAAAAATAGGGCTAGGAAGATCCATGTCTGCAGGTGGGGTCAGCATCTAAAACACCATATTTAGAACATACATACACATATCAAAACGCCCTGACACAAGGCAAGTTTCGACAATCAAGCGGAGGGACTAACGAGTCATTAGGCCCAAGTGTGCTTAACCATTGACAATTTTTCCAGTTCGCTATTTCAAAGTGAGTCTTTCTTCCGGTCACTAGCTCCGACATGAAACTAATCTGTCTTGATCCTCTGATAGACCTTGTCGGATCCCGAACGACAGCCATCAAACGTAGTAAAAGTTGAGTTTCAATCATAACACACCATCAATGATAAATGAAATCACCTTTGCCAAAAAGGCGACCGAACAGGATAAGACCACCGCACCTGTAGATTCTAGCAGCCCGTCGCTCCGCCGTGTACCCCAGACGGCCAAACACCCTAGCCGTCGAGATCCAACTCTTCAGAGCCCACAAATTTTCCATTAACTTGTTCGTTCCGTACAAAATACATGAAATTTTTCGTAGTGCAGGATATCTAAAAGAGGTAGAATCCTTCCAAAATCATCATTAAAGGGACATAAATAAAATTACCACTACGCTGTTCATGAGATTCTCGTGTTGGTGCGTTTAATTAAGAATCGTAACTGAATTTGTCCGGAAGTTTCTTTCCAGTACGTGGCAAAATGCATGTTAAAGTGTCTCCAAAAGTAATATACATTTGCAAACTATTAATGAGATTATTTGTCAGTCAATTTTTTAAATCTTTACCATTTTTATTACTCATCTCTTTCAATTTATAATAGTTTTCATGATTTTCCAAATTTTATTCAAAAAACTAAATGAGATCTATTAAGAAAGATTTATATTGCTAATGTTTTAAGATCCATATAGAAAAATATATGCGATAAAAAATGAAACGGATTTAAAAAATGGACCAACAAAGGCAAACGGAGGGAGTAATATACATTTGCCAACTACTAATTAATGAGATTCTTTTGTAGGAGGCTTTAATTAAGGATCTCAACCGCATAGCAAAATTTTTGATTAATTTGTTCATTCTCTGCAAAATACATGAATTTTGTCATAGTCCAGGATACCAGGAAGAGGTAGAATCCTTCCAAAATCATCATTAAAGAACATAAATTAAATAACCACTGCGCTATTAATGATATTCTCAAGTTGGTGCGTTTAATTCAGAATCGTAATTGAATTTGTCCGGAAGTTTCTTTCCAGTACGTGGCATAACGGATGTTAAAGTGTCTCCAAAAGTAATATACATTTGCCAACTATTAATGAGATTCTTTTGTAGGAGCCTTTAATTGAGGATCTCAATCGCGTAGCGAAAATTTCCATCATTTTGTTTGTTATGTACAAAATACATAAAAAAATCGGTTTTTTTTCGATTTTTTCGGTCCGGCGTTAAAATTGAGATGGACGGCTGTGATTTGTTATTTTTTGCAGGGTCAATTTCAGGAAACCGAGATAGGGGTGGTTTTCGGTTCAAATAGGGGTGTTTTGGGGAAAATCGTTCCAAATCAGGATGATTTTAGGGTATTTAGGTTCGGTTCAGTTTGGTCAGCCAAAAATTCTGGGAAACCGAACCGAGATGTATTTCGGTTTATTAGGTTTTTTTTCCAGGTTCGACCGACCGAACACCGAACCAAATTTTTGGTTTTTCGGTCAGTTCTGGTTCCGTCAGTTTTTTTTTTCACCCCTACAATTGCCAACTATTAATGAGA
The DNA here is from genome assembly GCA_016920895.1 of Vaccinium myrtillus. Taxonomy (NCBI): domain Eukaryota; kingdom Viridiplantae; phylum Streptophyta; class Magnoliopsida; order Ericales; family Ericaceae; genus Vaccinium; species Vaccinium myrtillus. Next base: position 26,024,542 of record CM029278.1, on the reverse strand, counting down.
TTCTTTTGAAGGTGCCTTGAATTGAGGATCTCAACTGCATAGCGAAATTTTCCTTAACTTGTTCATTTTGCAGAAAATACATGAATTTTGTCGTAGTGCACGATATCAGAAATTAAGAGGTAGAATACTTCCAAAATCAACATTAAAGGAACATAAATTAATTAAATAACCAGTACGCTGTTAATGAGATTCTCATATTGGCGAGTTTAATTAAGAACCGTAACTGTAGTTGTCCGCAAGTTTCTTTACAGTACTTGGCATAATGCATGTTAAAATGTCTCCAATGGTGGACATGAAAGCTCAATGTTGGAGAGAGCAGAGACTGAAAATTATCGGGTCGCCAGCTCCAATTTTTGTTCATGTCGGATATTTAGTATGAGGAACAATATGTCATTTTTCAATATGAAGTAGTTCCTCCGTCTGTTTTTGTCGGTTAATTTTTTAAATCTATGCCAATTTTTATTACTCACTTCTTTCAATTTATAATAGTTTTCATGATTTTCCGAATTTTATTCAAAAAACTAAATGAGATCTGTCAAGAAAGATTCATACTGCATATGTTTTAAGATCCATACAGAAAAATATATGCAATAAAAAATGAAACAGATTTCAAAAATGGACCATCGAAGGCAAATATAGGGATTAATATACAATTGCCAACTACTCATGAGATTCTTTTGTAGGAGCCTTTAATTAAGGATCTCAAATGCATAGCAAAATTTTTCATTAACTGGTTCGTTCTGTACAAAATACATAAATTTTGTCGTAGTGCAGGATATCCGAAAGAGGTAGAATCCTTCCAAAATCATCATTAAAGGGACATAAACTAAATAACCACTACGATGTTAATAAGATTCTCGTGTTGGTGCGTTTAATTAAGAATCGTAACTGAATTTGTCCGGAAGTTTCTTTCTAGTACGTGGCATAATGTATGTTAAAGTGTCTACAAAAGTAATATGCAATTGCCAACTATTAATGAGATTCTTTTCTAGGAGCCTTTAATTGAGGATTTCAACCGCATAGCATAATTTTCCATCAATTTGTTCGTTCTGCAGCAAAATACATGAATTTTGTCGTAGTGCACGATATCAGAAAGAGGTAGAATCCTTCCAAAATCATCATTAAAGGGACATAAATTAAATAACCACTACGATGTTAATGAGTTTCATGTGTTGATGCGTTTAATTAAGAATGGTAACTGAATTTGTCCGGAAGTTTCTTTGTAGTACGGGGCATAATTCATGTTAAAGTGTCTCCAAAAGTAATATACAATTGCCATTAAGTAATGAGATTCTTTTGTAGGAGCCTTTAATTGAGGATCACAACCACATAGCAAAATTTTCCTTAACTTGTTCGTTCTACACAAAATACATGATTTTGTTGTAGAGCACAATATCATAAAGAGGTAGAATTCTTCCTGAATCATCATTACAGGGACATAAATTAAATAACCACTACGCTGTTAATGAGATTCACGTGTTGGTCCGTTTAATTAAGAATCGTAACTGAATTTTTCCAAAAATTTCTTTCCAGTACGTGACATAATGCATGTTAAAGTGTCTCCAAATGTAATATACCTTTGCCAACAATTATTGAGATTCTTTTGTAGGAGCCTTTAATTGAGGAACTCAACCGCATAGCGCAATTTTCCATCAACTGGTTAATCTTGCACAAAATGCATGAATTTTGTCGTAGTGGACGATATCAGAAATAGGAAGAATCCTTCCAAAATCATCATTAAAGGGACATAAATTAAATAACCACTACGATGTTAATGAGTTTCATGTGTTGGTGTGTTTAATTAAGAATCGTAATTGAATTTATCTAGAAGTTACTTTCCAATACGTGGCATAATGCATGTTAAAGTGTCTCCAAAAATAATATACATTTGCCAGCTATTAATGAGATTCTTTTGTAAGAGCCTTTAATTGAGGATCACAACCACATAGCGAAATTTTCCATTAACTTGTTCGTTTTGCCAAAATACATGAATTTTGTCGTAGTGCTGAATATCAGAAAAGTGGTAGAATCCTTCCAAAATCCTCATTAAAGAAGGGACATAAATTAAATAACCACTACGCTGTTAATGAGTTTCATGAGTTGGTGCGTTTAATTAAGAATCGTAACTGAATTTGTCTGGAAGTTTTTTCCAATACATGGCATAATGCATGTTAAAGTGTCTCCAAAAATAATATACATTTGCCAATTACTCATGAGATTTTTTTGTAGGAGCGTTTAATTAAGGATCTCAAATGCATAGCAAAATTTTTTATTAACTTGTTCGTTCCGTACAAAATACATAAAATTTTTCGTAGTGCAGGATATCCGAAAGAGGTAGAAACCTTCCAAAATCATCATTAAAGGGACATAAATTAAATAATCACTACGTTGTTAATGAGATTCAAGTGTTGGTGCGTTTAATTGAGAATCGTAACTGAATTTTTCCAGAAATTTCTTTCCAGTACGTGACATAATGCATGTTAAAGTGTCTCCAAATGTAATATACATTTGCCAACTATTATTGAGATTCTTTTGCAGGAGCCTTAAATTCAGGATCTCAACCGCATAGCGAAATTTTCCGTCAACTTGTTCATTCTGCACAAAATACTTGAATTTTGTAGTAGTGCACGATATCTGAAAGAGGTAGAATCCTTCCAAAATCATCATTAAAGGGACATAAATTAAATAACCACGACGCTGTTAATGAGTTTCATGTGTTGGTGCGTTTAATAAAGAATCGTAACTGAATTTGTCTGGAAGTTTCTTTCCAATACGTGGCATAATGAATGTTAAAGTTTCTGCAAAAATAATATACATTTGCCCACTACTCATGAGATTTTTTTGTATGAGCCTTTAATTAAGGATCTCAAATGCATAGCAAAATTTTTCATTAACTTGTTCGTTATGTACAAAATACATAAATTTTGTCGTAGTGCAGGATATCCGAAAGAGGTAGAATCTTTCCAGAATCATCAATAAATGGACATAAATTAAATAACCAGTACGCTGTTAATGAGTTTCATGTGTTGGTTCGTTTAATTAAGAATCATAAATTAATTTGTCTGGAAGTTTCTTTCCAATACGTGGCATAATGCATGTTAAAGTTTCTCCAAAAATAATATACATTTGCCAACTACTCATGAGATTTTTTCGTATGAGCCTTTAATTAAGGATCTCAAATGCCTAGCAAAATTTTTCATTAACATGTTCGTTCTGTACAAAATACATAAATTTTGTCGTAGTGTTGGATATCCGAAAGAGGTAGAATCCTTCCAAAATAATCATTAAAGGGACATAAATTAAATAACCACTATGCTGTTAATGAGATTCGTGTGTTGGTGCGTTTAATTAAGAATCGCAGATGACCGTAAGAGTACTTCTGGGGGCTGTTTTTATATTGGCAACAATCGAGTTGCATGGCTGAGTAAGAAACAAAACTCTATTTCTCTATCTACTGCCGAGGCTGAATATATAGCTGTTGGTAGTGCATGTACACATCGATATTCGACATCATTTTATTCCGGATCTTGTGGGAAGATGGGACTATCACTCTCGAATACATTGACACCACTCATCAAAAACATGATCTTTTCACAAAACCTCTTGACTATCATCGCTTTGATTATCTTCGCAAATCGGTTGGAGTGTGTCTCATTGATTGAGTATTTCTCTATGTTTTTTTGTTTGTTTTTTTTTTTGTGTCCACTGTGTGTTTTTTCTTTATCAGTTTTTTTTTAATTGCAATCTCTCTTTATTTAAAAAAAAATATATATAAATGAAAATATCTAAGCATCTTATCCTTGTCACATTGTGGATACCTTACGGTTTGAACTTGATGTTATGGGGTTTGAGTATCAAAATATCTTTGATGGTGAATGAGCATATTATTTTATTTCTTTTATGCGTCGTATGTAAGAATTAAATGTGTCATGGCACATGTTTCTGTGATATCTCCTCTACACTTCTACACATCAAAGTTAAAGAGATTACTTGATGAGGCAAGTTTGATTCTCATGCACCTGGATATGTCTCGTATTTTTCCTAAGCGATTGACCATTTTTGGCCTCCTATCTGGATACGTTGTTATATGTCTTTCTATGCAAAAGCAATAAAAATATATATCTAACTAGTTGTGGGTGAGATAAATGTTTATCCGGGCGTTCACTGAGTAACCGGACAATTGGGGTGAGGTACTCTCCCTCTAAGCGTTCGCGTCAAAAAGTGGATAGACCTCGTGAAGACATCTGTATTGGACCACTTGCCTAGTAACCGGATCATTCGGCTCCATCCAGTCTGAATATTCGCGTCAAACGGTAGTGGGGTAAAAGAGAATTAACGCATTCGTGGTTGGACCATTTGCTTAGTAACCGGGTATTGGGTGTGAGGTACTCTTACTCCCAATTTTCGCGTCAAACAGCAATGGGGTAAAAGCGAAAACACGATTATGCATTTCTATCTAATATTAAATATTAAGTTGCGGGGGAGTTGTTTTTTTTGGAGGGGACATGATTAGTATAATTGGGTGCTTGGTTTGACCTCGTGAGGGGGAGAGTGCGTGACAGTCCATCGGTAAATGATCATTTTTCGGATACTTGGACGGTGATCTTAATTTCCTATGATGTGTGACACACACTCACCAATGTCAGCAGTTTCATGTGTCATGGTACATTTCAAGTCTTCAATGGATCCTCGATTGAATTTATTTGATTTGCATAGGCATGACAATTATATTTTCTAACTCAAGGCCCCTAGCCACATGCTTCTACGTACGTCAAATTGATAATGTGATATGTGATTTTGGTGTTCAAATTAATTTCGAGGCTTTGTCGGACCATATTTCTAGAGTTTTATTTTCGGAAAAATGCTTGACCATCTTTAATTTATGCTTGAGCATGTAGTCAAGCACCTCCACTTTTTTTTTTCTCTCTACCAGCTCTTTAAAATTTTCTTAAGCATTCTTTCCAGCACTTCAACTGTTTTTTTTTCCTCTTGCCTTGCGTCAGTGTTTTTTCTTTTAACAATATAAAAAAAAAAACACAAAAGGGAAACAAACGTGGCAAAATGGGTAGTAATTAGTATTTCCGTGCTTTCATTCTTTCTTTTTTTTCTTGGGAACTGTCACCCAGAGGTGAAACCCAAAAAGAGAAGTTTATAGTGGTTGTTTATTGACTTGTTTCCTTCTTTTTCAATATTTCCTTTCTTGAAATTGGAAACCGTCAACAGCATAAGGCATGTGTCTCTTTTCTTCTCCTTTATTGTGCTTCTTCCCAAGTTAAAAGCCCTTGCATGCGTGTCGTTTCTTCTTATTTACCCTGCTTCTTCTCTATCGCCTCTCAACCTTCCGATCAAGATTTGCTGGTAAGCTATCACTCCCTCTTCTCTCGATCTTCAAGCTTCTCAGAAACTTCTTGCTGAAAAATTTGAGGCACATATGCAAGAACTGCGGGAGTTCTTCACACCCCCTACCATCCCTTAGTGGTCTCTTGGCTATTTCGTTTTATATGCTTTAGTATTACTACTCTATTGACTAATGCTCATTTGTTTAGTTCTATGGTTGTCGTATGTGGTGTTTGGCATTGTGGTTAGTTGGTATTTTTGGATAGTGGTCTGCTGCTTATGAATTTCTGACAGTTGAGTTTTGGCAATTTAAATACTGGTTTAGCTCTCTCATATTTGTGCTCTCTTATTGCCCTTTCTATTTTCCTCTAGCACTTGTTTCTGGATTATATTCACTGTTTGTTTTTACTACCTTTGTCCTTCCGTGACAAAAAGGGGGAGAAGTTTTCTGCCATGTGTTTTTCTAGTGTTTGTTTTGCAGCTTCACAGGACGGACGCCTTCACACTATTAGGGGGTTTTCTTTTAATGAGTAGTGTTTCTTTGTTTTGTCATGGAAGTGCCAAAGGGGGAGATTGTAAGCTCCATAGGCTGAGCTCCTTTTTCGGTTGGCAATTCCATGACACAATATCGAGTTGTACTCTTTATTTTCAATATTCTAGATGCGTCTGTTTAGGATGTGGAAGGAATCATGTTGTTTTTGTACTGGTGCTCAAGCACATTTAATTTTTCTCTCGTGTCAAGCACATTGGCCGTTGGCAAAGTTCTAGCATAATGCTCAAACACTTTCATGCCTCGGTCTAGCAAGTAGGCTGTTAGGAAATTGCTCGAGCACCTTCAATGTGCTCAAGCAGGCAGCAAAACAGGTTATAAAAGGGCAGCAGCTAGGGTTAAAGAACACATCTTGTGCAGCCGATTTTTTACGTTAAAAGAACAAGGAGAGAGAGAGAGGGCTGCAACTTTGCATCATTGTGTTATGGATTGGAGTTCTTGCATGAAGTTTTGAGCAACCAAATCAAATACTCCAAGATCTTATTCAACTTTTGATTCAATCGTTCTTCCGGTGGATTTCTGGAAGTATCTCGGAAGGCTTGAGGATTCAAGGCTTGCGGCAATCAAACACTTGGTGCGATGAACGTGGATTCGGCAATCGGGTCTTGGGTCAATTGAGAGGATTTTCAATTGTAAGTATAGGTCGATTGTAATCGCACAACGTTATTTTTTAGTGTTTTGATTCCTTCCCGTGGTTTTTTACACTATTCGGGGTTTTCCACGTATATCGCATGTTCATAGATTATTGTTTATTTTCTGTGATTTCATTAATCATCGTAATTAGCTAAATAGGAATTTTCACATGAGATTTTTTTGTAGGAGCCTTTAATTAAGGATCTCAAATGCAAAGCAAAATTTTTCATTAACTTGTTCGTTCTGTACAAAATACATAAATTTTGTCGTAGTGCAGGATATCCGAAAGAGGTAGAATCCTTCCAAAATCTTCATTAAATGGACAAAAATTAAATAACCACTACACTGTTAATGAGATTCATGTGTTGGTGCGTTTAATTAAGAATCGTAACTGAATTTGTCTAGACGTTTGTTTCTAGTACGTGGCATAATTCATGTTAAAGTGTCTAGAAAAGTAATATACATTTGCCATTAATTAATGAGATTCTTTTGTAGGAGCCTTAAATTGAGGATCACAACCGCATAGCTAAATTTTCTTTAACTTGTTCGTTCTGCACAAATACATGAATTTTGTCGTAGTGCACGATATCAGAAAGAGGTAGAATCCTACCCAAATCATCATTAAAGGTACATAAATTAAATAACCACTGCGCAGTCATGTGTTGGTGCATTTCATTAAGAATCGTAACTGAATTTTCCCATAAATTTTTTTCCCGTACGTGACATAATGCATGTTAAAGTGTCTCCAATAATATACATTTGCCAACTATTATTGAGATTCTTTTGTATGAGGCTTTAATTGAGGATCTCAACCGCATAGCAAAATTTTCCGTCAACTTGTTGATTCTGCACAAAATACATGAATTTTTTCGTAGTGCACGATATCAGAAAGAGGTAGAATCCTTCCAAAATCATCATTAAAGGGACATAAATTAAATAACCACTACGTTGTTAATGAGTTTCATGTGTTGGTGCGTTTAATTAAGAATCGTAACTGAATTTGTCTGGAAGTTTCTTTCCAATACGTGGCATAATGCATGTTAAAGTGTCTCAAAAAATAATATACATTTGCCAACTACTCATGAGATTTTTTTGTAGGAGCCTTTAATTAAGAATCTCAAATGCATAGCAAAATTTTTCATTAACTTGTTCGTTCTGTACAAAATACATAAATTTTGTCGTAGTGCAGGATATCCGAAAGAGGTCCTTCCAAAATCATCATTAAAGGGACATAAATTAAATAACCACTACGCTGTTAATAAGATTCATGTGTTGGTCCGTTTAATTAAGAATCGTAACTGAATTTGTCCGGACGTTTCTTTCTAGTACGTGGCATAATGCATGTTAAAGTGTCTCGAAAAGTAATAAACATTTTCCATTAATTAATGAGATTCTTTTGTAGGAGCCTTTAATTGAGGATCACAACCGCATAGCTAAATTTTCCTTAACTTGTTCGTTCTGCAAAAAATACATGAATTTTTTCGTAGTGCACGATATCAGAAAAAGGTAGAATCCATCCAAAATCATCATTAAAGGTACAAAAATTAAATAACCACTACGGTGTTAATGAGATTCATGTGTTGGTGCGTTTAATTAAGAATCGTAACTGAATTTTTCCAGAAATTTCTTTCCAGTACGTGACATAATGCATGTTAAAGTGTCTCCAAATGTAATATGCATTTGCCAACTATTATTGAGATTCTTTTGTAGGAGCCTTCAATTGAGGATCTCAACCGCATAGCGAAATTTTCAGTCAACTTGTTCATTCTGCACAAAATACATGAATTTTGTAGTAGTGCACGATATCCGAAAGAGGTAGAATTCTTCCAAAATCTTCATTAAAGGGACATAAATTAAATAACCACGACGCTGTTAATGAGTTTCATGTGTTGGTGCGTTTAATTAAGAATCGTAACTGAATTTGTCTGGAAGTTTCTTTCCGATACATGGCATAATGAATGCAACAGTTTCTGCAAAAATAATATACATTTGCCAACTACTCATGAGATTTCTTTGTAGGAGCCTTTAATTAAGGATCTCAAATGTATAGCAAATTTTTTTATTAACTTGTTCGTTCTGTACAAATTAAATACATAAATGTTGTCGTGGTGCAGGATATCCGAAAGAGGTAGAATGCTTCCAAAACCATCATTAAATCGACATAAATTAAATAACCACTACGCTGTTAATGAGATTCATGTGTTGGTGCGTTTAATTAAGAATCGTAACTGAATTTGTCCAGAAGTTTCTTTCTAGTACGTGGCATAATGCATGTTAAAGTGTCTCGAAAAGTAATATACATTTGCCATTAATTAATGAGATTCTTTTGTAGGAGCCTTTAAATGAGGATTACAACCGCATTGCTAAATTTTCCTTAAGTTGTTCGTTCACCACAAAATACAAGAATTTTGTCGTACGCATGCTATCCGAAAGAGGTAAAATCCTTCCAAAATCGTCATTAAAGGGATATAAATAAAGTAACCACTATGATGTTAATGAGATTCATGTTTGGTGCGTTTAATTAAGAGTCATAATCAATTTGTCCGAACGTTTCTATTTCTTTCCAATTAAGATAATGCATGTTTTTTTTTGGGTAAACATAATGCATGTTAAAGTGTCTCGAAAAGTAATATACATTTGCCATTAATTAATGAGATTCTTTTGTAGGAGCTTTTAATTGAGGATCACAACCGCTTAGCTAAATTTTCCTTAACTTGTTTGTTCTGCACAAAATACATGAATGTACAATATCAGAAAGAGGTAGAATCCTTCCAAAATCATCATTAAATGGAAATAAATTAAATAACCACTACGATGTTAATGAGATTCATGTGTTGGTGCTTTAATTAAGAATCGTGAATCGAATTTATCCATTTTGTTTCTAGTACGTGGCATAATGCATGTTAAAGTGTCTCGAAAAGTAATATACATTTGCCATTAATTAATCATTTTCTTTTGTAGGAGCCTTTAATTGAGGATCACAACCACATAGCTAAATTTTCCTTAACTTTTTCGTTCTGCACAAAATACATGAATTTTGTCATAGTGCACGATATCAGAAAGAGGTAGAATCCTTCCCAAATCATCATTAAAGGAACATAAATTAAATAACCACTACGCAGCTTAATGAGATTCATGTGTTGGTGCAATTAATTAAGAATCGTAATGAATTTTCCCGAAATTTCTTTCCTAGACGTGACATAATGCATGTTAAAGTGTCTCCAATAATATACATTTGCCAACTATTATTGAGAATCTTTTGTATGAGCCTTTAATTGATGATCTCAACCGTATAGCGAAATTTTCCGTCAACTTCTTGAGTTTGTACAAAATACATGAATTTTTTTCAGTAGTGCACGATATCGAAAGAGGTAGAATACTTCCAAAATCATCATTAAAGGGACATAAATTAAATAACCACTATGTCTTTGTTAATGAGTTTCATGTGTTGGTGCGTTTAATTAAGAATCGTAACTAAATTTGTCCGGAACTTTCTTTCCAATACGCGCATAATGTATGTTAAAGTGTCTCCAAAAATAATATACATTTGCCAACTACTCATGAGATTTTTTTAGGAGCCTTTAATTAAGGATCTCAAATACATAGGAAAATTTTTCATTAACATGTTAGCTTACATACAAAATACATAAATTTTGTCGTAGTGCAGATATCTCAAAAGGTAAAATCCTTCCAAAATAATAATTAAAGGGACATAAATTAAATAACCACTTCGCTGTTAATGAGATTCATGTGTTGGTGCGTTTAATTAAGAATCGTAACTGAATTTGTCTTGAAGTTTCTTTCCAATACGTGGCATAATGCATGTTAAAGTGTCTCCAAAAATAATATACATTTGCCAACTACTCATGAGATTTTTTTGTAGGAGCCTTTAATTAAGGATCTCAAATGCATAGGAAAATTTTTCATTAACATGTTCGTTCTGTACAAAATACATAAATTTTGTCGTAGTGCAGGATATCTGAAAAAGGTAAAATCCTTCCAAAATAATAATTAAAGGGACATAAATTAAATAACCACTTCGCTGTTAATGAGATTCATGTGTTGGTGCGTTTAATTAAGAATCGTAACTGAATTTGTCCGGACGTTTCTTTCTAGACCGTGGCATAATGCATGTTAAAGTGTCTCGAAAAGTAATATACATTTCCCATTAATTAAAGAGATTCGTTTGTAGGAGAATTTAATTACGGATGACAACCGCATAGCTAAATTTTCCTTAACTTGTTCGTTCAGCACCAAATACATGAATTTTATTGTAGTGCACGATATCAGAAAAAGGTAGAATCTTTCCAAAATCATCATTAAATGGACATAAATTTAATAACCACTACGACGTTAATGAGATTCTTGTGTTCGTGCGTTTAATTATGAATCATAACTGAATTTGTCCAGACGTTTCTTTCTAGTACGTGGCATAATGCATGTTAAAGTGTCTCGAAACGTAATATACATTTGCCATTAATTATTGAGATTATTTTGTAGGAGCCTTTAATTGACGATGACAACTGCATAGCTAAATTTTCCTTAACTCGTTCGTTCTGCACAAAATACATGAATTTTATCGTACTGCACGAAATCAGAAAAAGGTAGAATCATTCAAAAATCATCATTAAAGATACATAAACTAATTAACCACTACGTTGTTAATGAGATTCATGTGTTGGTGCGTTTAATTAAGAATCGTAACTGAATTTTTCCAGAAATTTCTTTCCAGTACGTGACATAATGCATGTTAATGTGTCTCCAAATGTAATATGCATTTGCCAACTATTATTGAGATTCTTTTGTAGGAGCCATCAATTGAGGATCTCAACCGCATAGTGAAATTTTCAGTCCACTTGTTCATTCTGCACAAAATACATGAATTTTGTAGTAGTGCATGATATCCGAAAGAGGTAGAATTCTTCCAAAATCATCATTAAAGGGACATAAATTAAATAACCACGACGCTGTTAATGAGTTTCATGTGTTGGTGCGTTTAATTAAGAATCGTAACTGAATTTGTCTGGAAGTTTCTTTCCGATACATGGCATAATGAATGTTACAGTTTCTGCAAAAATAATATACATTTGCCAACTACTCATGAGATTTCTTTGTTGCAGCCTTTAATTAAGGATCTCAAATGTATAGCAAAATTTTTTATTAACTTGTTCGTTCTGTACAAATTAAATACATAAATGTTGTCGTGGTGCAGGATATCCGAAAGAGGTAGAATGCTTCCAAAACCATCATTAAATCGACATAAATTAAATAACCACTACGCTGTTAATGAGATTCATGTGTTGGTGCGTTTAATTAAGAATCGTAACTGAATTTGTCCAGAAGTTTCTTTCTAGTACGTGGCATAATGCATGTTAAAGTGTCTCGAAAAGTAATATACATTTGCCATTAATTAATGAGATTCTTTTGTAGGAGCCTTTAAATGAGGATTACAACCGCATTGCTAAATTTTCCTTAAGTTGTTCGTTCACCACAAAATACAAGAATTTTGTCGTACGCATGCTATCCGAAAGAGGTAAAATCCTTCCAAAATCGTCATTAAAGGGATATAAATTAAGTAACCACTATGATGTTAATGAGATTCATGTGTTGGTGCGTTTAATTAAGAGTCATAACTGAATTTGTCCGAACGTTTCTATTTCTTTCCAGTACGTGGCATAATGCATGTTTTTTTTTGGGTAAACATAATGCATTTTAAAGTGTCTCGAAAAGTAATATACATTTGCCATTAATTAATGAGATTCTTTTGTAGGAGCCTTTAATTGAGGATGACAACCGCTTAGCTAAATTTTCCTTAACTTGTTCGTTCTGCACAAAATACATGAATGTACAATATCAGAAAGAGGTAGAATCCTTCCAAAATCATCATTAAATGGAAATAAATTAAATAACCACTACGATGTTAATGAGATTCATGTGTTGGTGCTTTAATTAAGAATCGTAACTGAATTTATCCAGACGTTTGTTTCTAGTACGTGGCATAATGCATGTTAAAGTGTCTCGAAAAGTAATATACATTTGCCATTAATTAATCAGTTTCTTTTGTAGGAGCCTTTAATTGAGGATCACAACCACATAGCTAAATTTTCCTTAACTTGTTCGTTCTGCACAAAATACATGAATTTTGTCATAGTGCACGATATCAGAAAGAGGTAGAATCCTTCCCAAATCATCATTAAAGGAACATAAATTAAATAACCACTACGCAGTTAATGAGATTCATGTGTTGGTGCAATTAATTAAGAATCGTAACTGAATTTTCCCAGAAATTTCTTTCCGGTACGTGACATAATGCATGTTAAAGTGTCTCCAATAATATACATTTGCCAACTATTATTGAGAATCTTTTGTATGAGCCTTTAATTGATGATCTCAACCGTATAGCGAAATTTTCCGTCAACTTCTTGAGTTTGTACAAAATACATGAATTTTTTCGTAGTGCACGATATCAGAAAGAGGTAGAATACTTCCAAAATCATCATTAAAGGGACATAAATTAAATAACCACTACGCTGTTAATGAGTTTCATGTGTTGGTGCGTTTAATTAAGAATCGTAACTAAATTTGTCTGGAACTTTCTTTCCAATACGTCGCATAATGTATGTTAAAGTGTCTCCAAAAATAATATACATTTGCCAACTACTCATGAGATTTTTTTTAGGAGCCTTTAATTAAGGATCTCAAATACATAGGAAAATTTTTCATTAACATGTTCGTTCTGTACAAAATACATAAATTTTGTCGTAGTGCAGGATATCTGAAAAAGGTAAAATCCTTCCAAAATAATAATTAAAGGGACATAAATTAAATAACCACTTCGCTGTTAATGAGATTCATGTGTTGGTGCGTTTAATTAAGAATCGTAACTGAATTTGTCTTGAAGTTTCTTTCCAATACGTGGCATAATGCATGTTAAAGTGTCTCCAAAAATAATATACATTTGCCAACTACTCATGAGATTTTTTTGTAGGAGCCTTTAATTAAGGATCTCAAATGCATAGGAAAATTTTTCATTAACATGTTCGTTCTGTACAAAATACATAAATTTTGTCGTAGTGCAGGATATCTGAAAAAGGTAAAATCCTTCCAAAATAATAATTAAAGGGACATAAATTAAATAACCACTTCGCTGTTAATGAGATTCATGTGTTGGTGCGTTTAATTAAGAATCGAATCAATTTGTCCTGGACGTTTCTTTCTAGACCGTGGCATAATGCATGTTAAAGTGTCTCGAAAAGTAATATACATTTCCCATTAATTAAAGAGATTCGTTTGTAGGAGAATTTAATTACGGATGACAACCGCATAGCTAAATTTTCCTTAACTTGTTCGTTCAGCACCAAATACATGAATTTTATTGTAGTGCACGATATCAGAAAAAGGTAGAATCTTTGCAAAATCATCATTAAATGGACATAAATTTAATAACCACTACGACGTTAATGAGATTCTTGTGTTCGTGCGTTTAATTATGAATCATAACTGAATTTGTCCAGACGTTTCTTTCTAGTACGTGGCATAATGCATGTTAAAGTGTCTCGAAACGTAATATACATTTGCCATTAATTATTGAGATTATTTTGTAGGAGCCTTTAATTGACGATGACAACTGCATAGCTAAATTTTCCTTAACTCGTTCGTTCTGCACAAAATACATGAATTTTATCGTACTGCACGATATCAGAAAAAGGTAGAATCATTCAAAAATCATCATTAAAGATACATAAACTAATTAACCACTACGTTGTTAATGAGATTCATGTGTTGGTGCGTTTAATTAAGAATCGTAACTGAATTTTTCCAGAAATTTCTTTCCAGTACGTGACATAATGCATGTTAATGTGTCTCCAAATGTAATATGCATTTGCCAACTATTATTGAGATTCTTTTGTAGGAGCCATCAATTGAGGATCTCAACCGCATAGTGAAATTTTCAGTCCACTTGTTCATTCTGCACAAAATACATGAATTTTGTAGTAGTGCATGATATCCGAAAGAGGTAGAATTCTTCCAAAATCATCATTAAAGGGACATAAATTAAATAACCACGACGCTGTTAATGAGTTTCATGTGTTGGTGCGTTTAATTAAGAATCGTAACTGAATTTGTCTGGAAGTTTCTTTCCGATACATGGCATAATGAATGTTACAGTTTCTGCAAAAATAATATACATTTGCCAACTACTCATGAGATTTCTTTGTTGCAGCCTTTAATTAAGGATCTCAAATGTATAGCAAAATTTTTTATTAACTTGTTCGTTCTGTACAAATTAAATACATAAATGTTGTCGTGGTGCAGGATATCCGAAAGAGGTAGAATGCTTCCAAAACCATCATTAAATCGACATAAATTAAATAACCACTACGCTGTTAATGAGATTCATGTGTTGGTGCGTTTAATTAAGAATCGTAACTGAATTTGTCCAGAAGTTTCTTTCTAGTACGTGGCATAATGCATGTTAAAGTGTCTCGAAAAGTAATATACATTAATGAGATTCTTTTGTAGGAGCCTTTAAATGAGGATTACAACCGCATTGCTAAATTTTCCTTAAGTTGTTTGTTCACCACAAAATACAAGAATTTTGTCGTACGCATGCTATCCGAAAGAGGTAAAATCCTTCCAAAATCGTCATTAAAGGGATATAAATTAAGTAACCACTATGATGTTAATGAGATTCATGTGTTGGTGCGTTTAATTAAGAGTCATAACTGAATTTGTCCGAACGTTTCTATTTCTTTCCAGTACGTGGCATAATGCATGTTTTTTTTTGGGTAAACATAATGCATTTTAAAGTGTCTCGAAAAGTAATATACATTTGCCATTAATTAATGAGATTCTTTTGTAGGAGCCTTTAATTGAGGATGACAACCGCTTAGCTAAATTTTCCTTAACTTGTTCGTTCTGCACAAAATACATGAATGTACAATATCAGAAAGAGGTAGAATCCTTCCAAAATCATCATTAAATGGAAATAAATTAAATAACCACTACGATGTTAATGAGATTCATGTGTTGGTGCTTTAATTAAGAATCGTAACTGAATTTATCCAGACGTTTGTTCTAGTACGTGGCATAATGCATGTTAAAGTTTCTCGAAAAGTAATATACCTTTGCCATTAATTAATGAGTTTCTTTTGTAGGAGCCTTTAATTGAGGATCACAACCACATAGCTAAATTTTCCTTAACTTATTCGTTCTGCACAAAATACATGAATTTTGTCATAGTGCACGATATATGAAAGAGGTAGAATCCTTCCCAAATCATCATTTAAGGAACATAAATTAAATAACCACTACGCAGTTAATGAGATTCATGTGTTGGTGCATTTAATTAAGAATCGTAACTGAATTTTCCCAGAAATTTCTTTCCAGTACGTGGCATAATGCATGTTAAAGTGTCTCCAAAAATAATATACATTTGCCAACTACTCATGAGATTTTTTTGTAGGAGCCTTTAATTAAGGATCTCAAATGCATAGCAAAATTTTTCATTAACATGTTCTTTCTGTACAAAATACATAAATTTTGTCGTAGTGCAGGATATCTGAAAGAGGCAAAATCCTTCCAAAATAATCATTAAAGGGACATAAATTAAATAACGACTTCGCTGTTAATGAGATTCATGTGTTGGTGCGTTTAATTAAGAATCGTAACTGAATTTGTCCAGACGTTTCTTTCTAGACCGTGGCATAATGCATGTTAAAGTGTCTCGAAAAGTAATATACATTTCCCATTAATTAAAGAGATTCGTTTGTAGGAGAATTTAATTACGGATGACAACCGCATAGCTAAATTTTCCTTAACTTGTTCGTTCAGCACCAAATACATGAATTTTATTGTAGTGCACGATATCAGAAAAAGGTAGAATCTTTCCAGAATTATCATTAAATGGACATAAATTTAATAACCACTACGATGTTATTGAGATTCTTGTGTTCGTGCGTTTAATTATGAATCATAACTGAATTTGTCCAGACGTTTCTTTCTAGTACGTGGCATAATGCATGTTAAAGTGTCTCGAAACGTAATATACATTTGCCATTAATTATTGAGATTCTTTTGTAGGAGCCTTTAATTGAGGATGACAACTGCATAGCTTAATTTTCCTTAACTTGTTCGTTCTGCACAAAATACATGAATTTTATCGTACTGCACGATATCAGAAAAATGTAGAATCATTCAAAAATCATCATTAAAGGTACATAAACTAAATAACCACTACGTTGTTAATGAGATTCATGTGTTGGTGCGTTTAATTAAGAATCGTAACTGAATTTTTCGAGAAATTTCTTTCCAGTACGTGACGTAATGCATGTAAAAGTGTCTCCAAATGTAATATACATTTGCCAACTATTATTGAGATTCTTTTGAAGGAGCCATCAATTGAGGATCTCAACCGCATAGCAAAATTTTCCGTCAACTTGTTCATTCTGCACAAAATACACGAATTTTGTAGTAGTGCACGATATCCGAAAGAGGTAGAATTCTTCCAAAATCATCATTAAAGGGACATAAATTAAATAACCACTAGGCTGTTAATGAGTTTCATGTGTTGGTGCGTTTAATTAAGAATCGTAACTGAATTTTTCTGGAAGTTTCTTCGCAATACGTGGCATAATGAATGTTAAAGTTTCTGCAAAAATAATATACATTTGCCAACTGCTCATGAGATTTTTTTGTAGCAGCCTTTAATTAAGGATCTCAAATGCATAGCAAATTTTTTTATTAACTTGTTCGTTCTGTACAAAAAACATAAATTTTGTCATAGTGCAAGATATCCCAAAGAGGTAGAATCCTTTCAAAATCATCATTAAAGGGACATAAAGTAAATAACCACTACGTTTTTAATGAGATTCATGTGTTGGTGCGTTTAATTAAGAATCGTAACTGAATTTGTCCGGACGTTTCTTTGTAGTACGTGGCATAATGCATGTTAAAGTGTCTCCAAAAGTAATATACAATTGCCAACCATTAATGAGATTCTTTTGTAGAAGCCTTTAATTGAGGATCACAACCGTATAGCGAAATTTTCCTTATCTTGTTCGTTCTGCACAAAATACATAAATTTAGTCGATGTGCACGATATAAGAAAGAGGTAGAATCTTTCCAAAATTATCATTAAAGGGACATAAATTAAATAACCACTTCGCTGTTAATGAGATTCATGTGTTGGTGCGTTTCATTAAGAATCGTAACTGAATTTTCACAGAAATTTCTTTCCAGTACTCGACATAATGCATGTTAAAGTATCTCCAAATGTAATATGAATTTGCCAACAATTATTGAGATTCTTTTGCAGGAGCTTTCAATTGAGGAACTCAACCGCATAGCGAAATATTCCGTCAACTTATTCATGATACACAAAATACATGAATTTTATCTTAGTGCACGATATCAGAAAGAGGTAGAATCCTTCCAAAATCATCATTAAAGGGACATAAATTAAATAACCACTACGCTGTTAATGAGTTTCATCTGTTGGTGCGTTTAATTAAGAATCGTAACTGAATTTGTCTTGAAGTTTCTTTCCAATACGTGGCATAATGCATGTTAAAGTGTCTCCAAAAATAATATACATTTGCCCACTACTCATGAGATTTTTTTGTAGGAACCTTTAATTAAGGATCTCAAATGCATAGCAAAATTATTCCTTAACTTGTTCGTTCTGTAAAAAATACATAAATTTTGTCGTAGTGCAGGATATCCGAAAAAGGTAGAATCCTTCCAAAATCATCATTAAAGGGACATAAAGTAAATAACCACTACGTTTTTAATGAGATTCATGTGTTGGTGCGTTTAATTAAGAATCGTAACTGAATTTTTCCAGAATTTTTTTTCCAGTATGTGACATAATGCATGTTAAAGTGTCTCCAAATGTAATATACATTTTCCAACTATTATTAAGATTCTTTTGTGGGAGCCTTCAATTGAGGATCTTAACCACATAGCGAAATTTTCCGTCAACTTGTTCATTCTGCACAAAATACATGAATTTTGTCGTAGTGTACAATATCAGAAAGAGGTAGATTCCTTCCAAAATCATCATTAATGGGACATAAATTAAATAACCACGACGCTGTTAATGAGATTCATGTGTTGGTGCGTTTAATTAAGAATCGTAACTGAATTTGCCTGGACTTTTCTTTCCAGTACGTGGCATAATGCATGTTAAAGTTTCTCGAAATGTAATATACATTTTCAATTAAATAATGTGATTCTTTTGCAGGAGCCTTTAATTGAGGATCACAACCCCTTAGCTTAATTTTCCTTAACTTGTTCGTTCTGCACAAAGTACATGAATTATGTCGGAGTGTACAATATCAGAAAGAGGTAGATTCCTTCCAAAATCATCATTAAAGGGACATAAATTAAATAACCATTACGCTGTTAATGATATTCATGTGTTGGTGCGTTTAATTAAGAATCATAACTGAATTTTTCCAACGTGAATTTTTCCCGTGAAAAATGCATTTTAAAGTTCTCCAAAAATGCATGTTAAAGTGTCTCCAAAAATAATATACATTTGCCAACTACTCATGAGATGTATTTGTAGGAGCCTTTTAATTAAGGATCTCAAATGCATAGCAGAATTTTTCATAAACTTGTTCGTTCTGTACAAAATACATAAATTTTGTCGTAGTGCAGGATATCCGAAAGAGTTAGAATCCTTCCAAAATCATCATTAAAGGGACATAAATTAAATAACCGCTACGCTATTAATGAGATTCATGTGTTTGTGCGTTTAATTAAGAATCGTAACTGAATTTGTCCGGAAATTTCTTTCCAGTACTCGACATAATGCATGTTAAAGTATCTCCAAATATAATATGAATTTGCCAACAATTATTGAGATTCTTTTGCAGGAGCTTTCAATTGAGGAACTCAACCGCATAGCGAAATATTCCGTCAACTTATTCATGCTACACAAAATACATGAATTTTATCGTAGTGCACGATATCAGAAAGAGGTAGAATCCTTCCAAAATCATCATTAAAGGACATAAATTAAATAACCACTACGCTGTTAATGAGTTTCATCTGTTGGTGCGTTAAATTAAGAATCGTAACTGAATTTGTCTTGAAGTTTCTTTCCAATACGTGGCATAATGCATGTTAAAGTGTCTCCAAAAATAATATACATTTGCCCACTACTCATGAGATTTTTTTGCAGGAACCTTTAATTAAGGATCTCAAATGCATAGCAAAATTATTCCTTAACTTGTTCGTTCTGTAAAAAATACATAAGTTTTGTCGTAGTGCAGGATATCCGAAAAAGGTAGAATCCTTCCAAAATCATCATTAAAGGGACATAAAGTAAATAACCACTACGTTTTTAATGAGATTCATGTGTTGGTGCGTTTAATTAAGAATCGTAACTGAATTTTTCCAGAATTTTTTTTTCCAGTATGTGACATAATGCATGTTAAAGTGTCTCCAAATGTAATATACATTTTCCAACTATTATTGAGATTCTTTTGTGGGAGCCTTCAATTGAGGATCTCAACCACATAGCGAAATTTTCCGTCAACTTGTTCATTCTGCACAAAATACATAAATTTTGTCGTAGTGTACAATATCAGAAAGAGGTAGATTCCTTCCAAAATCATCATTAATGGGACATAAATTAAATAACCATGACGCTGTTAATGAGATTCATGTGTTGGTGCGTTTAATTAAGAATCGTAACTGAATTTGCCTGGACTTTTCTTTCCAGTACGTGGCATAATGCATGTTAAAGTTTCTAGAAATGTAATATACATTTTCAATTAAATAATGAGATTCTTTTGCAGGAGCCTTTAATTGAGGATCACAACCCCTTAGCTTAATTTTCCTTAACTTGTTCGTTCTGCACAAAGTACATGAATTATGTCGGAGTGTACAATATCAGAAAGAGGTAGATTCCTTCCAAAATCATCATTAAAGGGACATAAATTAAATAACCATTACGCTGTTAATGAGATTCATGTGTTGCTGCGTTTAATTAAGAATCATAACTGAATTTTTCCAGAAATTTCTTTCCAATACCTGACATAATGCATGTTAAAGTGTCTCCAAAAATAATATACATTTGCCAACTACTCATGCGATGTATTTGTAGGAGCCTTTAATTAAGGATCTCAAATGCATAGCAGAATTTTTCATAAACTTGTTAGTTACTGTACAAAAAATACATAAATTTTGTCGTAGTGCAGGATATCCGAAAGAGTTAGAATCCTTCCAAAATCATCATTAAAGGGACATAAATTAAATAACTGCTACGCTATTAATGAGATTCATGTGTTTGTGCGTTTAATTAAGAATCGTAACTGAATTTGTCCGGAAATTTCTTTCCAGTACTCGACATAATGCATGTTAAAGTATCTCAAAATATAATATGAATTTGCCAACAATTATTGAGATTCTTTTGCAGGAGCTTTCAATTGAGGAACTCAACCGCATAGCGAAATATTCCGTCAACTTATTCATGCTACACAAAATACATGAATTTTATCGTAGTGCACGATATCAGAAAGAGGTAGAATCCTTCCAAAATCATCATTAAAGGGACATAAATTAAATAACCACTACGCTGTTAATGAGTTTCATCTGTTGGTGCGTTTAATTAAGAATCGTAACGGAATTTGTCTTGAAGTTTCTTTCCAATACGTGGCATAATGCATGTTAAAGTGTCTCCAAAAATAATATACATTTGCCCACTATTCATGAGATTTTTTTGTAGGAACCTTTAATTAAGGATCTCAAATGATAGCAAAATTATTCCTTAACTTGTTCGTTCTGTAAAAAATACATAAATTTTGTCGTAGTGCGGGATATCCGAAAAGGTAGAATCCTTCCAAAATCATCATTAAAGGGACATAAAGTAAATAACCACTACGTTTTTAATGAGATTCATGTGTTGGTGCGTTTAATTAAGAATCGTAACTGAATTTTTCCAGAATTTTTTTCCAAGATGTGACATAATGCATGTTAAAGTGTCTCCAAATGTAATATACATTTTCCAACTATTATTGAGATTCTTTTGTGGGAGCCTTCAATTGAGGATCTCAACCACATAGCGAAATTTTCCGTCAACTTGTTCATTCTGCACAAAATACATGAATTTTGTCGTAGTGTACAATATCAGAAAGAGGTAGATTCCTTCCAAAATCATCATTAATGGGACAAATTAAATAACCACGACACGTTAATGAGATTCATGTGTTGGTGCGTTTAATTAAGAATCGTATCGAATTTGCCTGGACTTTTCTTTCCAGTACGTGGCATAATGCATGTTAAAGTTTCTAGAAATGTAATATACATTTTCAATTAAATAATGAGATTCTTTTGCAGGAGCCTTTAATTGAGGATCACAACCCCTTAGCTTAATTTTCCTTAACTTGTTCGTTCTGCACAAAGTACATGAATTATGTCGGAGTGTACAATATCAGAAAGAGGTAGATTCCTTCCAAAATCATCATTAAAGGGACATAAATTAAATAACCATTACGCCGTTAATGAGATTCATGTGTTGTTTGCGTTTAATTAAGAATCATAACCGAATTTTTCCGAAATTTCTTTCCAATACCTGACATAATGCATGTTAAAGTGTCTCCAAAAATAATATACATTTGCCAACTACTCATGCGATGTATTTGTAGGAGCCTTTAATTAAGGATCTCAAATGCATAGCAGAATTTTTCATAAACTTGTTCGTTCTGTACAAAATACATAAATTTTGTCGTAGTGCAGGATATCCGAAAGAGTTAGAATCCTTCCAAAATCATCATTAAAGGGACATAAATTAAATAATCAAGTACGCTATTAATGAGATTCATGTGTTTGTGCGTTTAATTAAGAATCGTAACTGAATTTGTCCGGAAATTTCTTTCCAGTACTCGACATAATGCATGTTAAAGTATCTCAAAATATAATATGAATTTGCCAACAATTATTGAGATTCTTTTGCAGGAGCTTTCAATTGAGGAACTCAACCGCATAGCGAAATATTCCGTCAACTTATTCATGCTACACAAAATACATGAATTTTATCGTAGTGCACGATATCAGAAAGAGGTAGAATCCTTCCAAAATCATCATTAAAGGGACATAAATTAAATAACCACTACGCTGTTAATGAGTTTCATCTGTTGGTGCGTTTAATTAAGAATCGTAACGGAATTTGTCTTGAAGTTTCTTTCCAATACGTGGCATAATGCATGTTAAAGTGTCTCCAAAAATAATATACATTTGCCCACTATTCATGAGATTTTTTTGTAGGAACCTTTAATTAAGGATCTCAAATGATAGCAAAATTATTCCTTAACTTGTTCGTTCTGTAAAAAATACATAAATTTTGTCGTAGTGCAGGATATCCGAAAAAGGTAGAATCCTTCCAAAATCATCATTAAAGGGACATAAAGTAAATAACCACTACGTTTTTAATGAGATTCATGTGTTGGTGCGTTTAATTAAGAATCGTAACTGAATTTTTCCAGAATTTTTTTTCCAGTATGTGACATAATGCATGTTAAAGTGTCTCCAAATGTAATATACATTTTCCAACTATTATTGAGATTCTTTTGTGGGAGCCTTCAATTGAGGATCTCAACCACATAGCGAAATTTTCCGTCAACTTGTTCATTCTGCACAAAATACATGAATTTTGTCGTAGTGTACAATATCAGAAAGAGGTAGATTCCTTCCAAAATCATCATTAATGGGACAAATTAAATAACCACGACGCTGTTAATGAGATTCATGTGTTGGTGCGTTTAATTAAGAATCGTAACTGAATTTGCCTGGACTTTTCTTTCCAGTACGTGGCATAATGCATGTTAAAGTTTCTCGAAATGTAATATACATTTTCAATTAAATAATGAAATTCTTTTGCAGGAGCCTTTAATTGAGGATCACAACCCCTTAGCTTAATTTTCCTTAACTTGTTCGTTCTACACAAAGTACATGAATTATGTCGTAGTGTACAATATCAGAAAGAGGTAGATTCCTTCCAAAATCATCATTAAAGGGACATAAATTAAATAACCATTACGCTGTTAATGAGATTCATGTGTTGGTGCGTTTAATTAAGAATCATAACTGAATTTTTCCAGAAATTTCTTTCCAGTACGTGACATAATGCATGTTAAAGTGTCTCCAAAAATAATATACATTTGCCAACTACTCATGAGATGTATTTGTAGGAGCCTTTAATTAAGGATCTCAAATGCATAGCAGAATTTTTCATAAACTTGTTCGTTCTGTACAAAATACATAAATTTTGTCGTAGTGCAGGATATCCGAAAGAGTTAGAATCCTTCCAAAATCATCATTAAAGGGACATAAATTAAATAACCGCTACGCTTTTAATGAGATTCATGTGTTTGTGCGTTTAATTAAGAATCGTAATCAATTTGTCCTAAATTTCTTTCCAAAGATACTCGACATAATGCATGTTAAAGTATCTCCAAATATAATATGAATTTGCCAACAATTATTGAGATTCTTTTGCAGGTGCTTTCAATTGAGGAACTCAACCGCATAGCGAAATATTCCGTCAACTTATTCATGCTACACAAAATACATGAATTTTATCGTAGTGCATGATATCAGAAAGAGGTAGAATCCTTCCAAAATCATCATTAAAGGGACATAAATTAAATAACCACTACGCTGTTAATGAGTTTCATCTGTTGGTGCGTTTAATTAAGAATCGTGAATGAATTTGTCTTGAAGTTTCTTTCCAATACGTGGCATAATGCATGTTAAAGTGTCTCCAAAAATAATATACATTTGCCCACTACTCATGAGATTTTTTTGTAGGAACCTTTAATTAAGGATCTCAAATGCATAGCAAAATTATTCCTTAACTTGTTCGTTCTGTAAAAAATACATAAATTTTGTCGTAGTGCAGGATATCCGAAAAAGGTAGAATCCTTACAAAATCATCATTAAAGGGACATAAAGTAAATAACCACTACGTTTTTAATGAGATTCATGTGTTGGTGCGTTTAATTAAGAATCGTAACTGAATTTTTCCAGAATTTTTTTTCCAGTATGTGACATAATGCATGTTAAAGTGTCTCCAAATGTAATATACATTTTCCAACTATTATTAAGATTCTTTTGTGGGAGCCTTCAATTGAGGATCTCAACCACATAGCGAAATTTTCCGTCAACTTGTTCATTCTGCACAAAATACATGAATTTTGTCGTAGTGTACAATATCAGAAAGAGGTAGATTCCTTCCAAAATCATCATTAATGGGACATAAATTAAATAACCACGACGCTGTTAATGAGATTCATGTGTTGGTGCGTTTAATTAAGAATCGTAACTGAATTTGCCTGGACTTTTCTTTCCAGTACGTGGCATAATGCATGTTAAAGTTTCTCGAAATGTAATATACATTTTCAATTAAATAATGTGATTCTTTTGCAGGAGCCTTTAATTGAGGATCACAACCCCTTAGCTTAATTTTCCTTAACTTGTTCGTTCTGCACAAAGTACATGAATTATGTCGGAGTGTACAATATCAGAAAGAGGTAGATTCCTTCCAAAATCATCATTAAAGGGACATAAATTAAATAACCATTACGCTGTTAATGATATTCATGTGTTGGTGCGTTTAATTAAGAATCATAACTGAATTTTTCCAGAAATTTCTTTCCAGTACGTGACATAATGCATGTTAAAGTGTCTCCAAAAATAATATACATTTGCCAACTACTCATGAGATGTATTTGTAGGAGCCTTTTAATTAAGGATCTCAAATGCATAGCAGAATTTTTCATAAACTTGTTCGTTCTGTACAAAATACATAAATTTTGTCGTAGTGCAGGATATCCGAAAGAGTTAGAATCCTTCCAAAATCATCATTAAAGGGAAATAAATTAAATAACCGCTACGCTATTAATGAGATTCATGTGTTTGTGCGTTTAATTAAGAATCGTAACTGAATTTGTCCGGAAATTTCTTTCCAGTACTCGACATAATGCATGTTAAAGTATCTCCAAATATAATATGAATTTGCCAACAATTATTGAGATTCTTTTGCAGGAGCTTTCAATTGAGGAACTCAACCGCATAGCGAAATATTCCGTCAACTTATTCATGCTACACAAAATACATGAATTTTATCGTAGTGCACGATATCAGAAAGAGGTAGAATCCTTCCAAAATCATCATTAAAGGACATAAATTAAATAACCACTACGCTGTTAATGAGTTTCATCTGTTGGTGCGTTAAATTAAGAATCGTAACTGAATTTGTCTTGAAGTTTCTTTCCAATACGTGGCATAATGCATGTTAAAGTGTCTCCAAAAATAATATACATTTGCCCACTACTCATGAGATTTTTTTGTAGGAACCTTTAATTAAGGATCTCAAATGCATAGCAAAATTATTCCTTAACTTGTTCGTTCAGTAAAAAATACATAAGTTTTGTCAGAGTGCGGGATATCCGAAAAGGTAGAATCCTTCCAAAATCATCATTAAAGGGACATAAAGTAAATAACCACTCGTTTTTAATGAGATTCATGTGTTGGTGCGTTTAATTAAGAATCGTAATCAATTTTTCCAGAATTTTTTTTCCAAGATGTGACATAATGCATGTTAAAGTGTCTCCAAATGTAATATACATTTTCCAACTATTATTGAGATTCTTTTGTGGGAGCCTTCAATTGAGGATCTCAACCACATAGCGAAATTTTCCGTCAACTTGTTCATTCTGCACAAAATACATAAATTTTGTCGTAGTGTACAATATCAGAAAGAGGTAGATTCCTTCCAAAATCATCATTAATGGGACATAAATTAAATAACCATGACGCTGTTAATGAGATTCATGTGTTGGTGCGTTTAATTAAGAATCGTAACTGAATTTGCCTGGACTTTTCTTTCCAGTACGTGGCATAATGCATGTTAAAGTTTCTAGAAATGTAATATACATTTTCAATTAAATAATGAGATTCTTTTGCAGGAGCCTTTAATTGAGGATCACAACCCCTTAGCTTAATTTTCCTTAACTTGTTCGTTCTGCACAAAGTACATGAATTATGTCGGAGTGTACAATATCAGAAAGAGGTAGATTCCTTCCAAAATCATCATTAAAGGGACATAAATTAAATAACCATTACGCTGTTAATGAGATTCATGTGTTGCTGCGTTTAATTAAGAATCATAACTGAATTTTTCCAGAAATTTCTTTCCAATACCTGACATAATGCATGTTAAAGTGTCTCCAAAAATAATATACATTTGCCAACTACTCATGCGATGTATTTGTAGGAGCCTTTAATTAAGGATCTCAAATGCATAGCAGAATTTTTCATAAACTTGTTCGTTCTGTACAAAATACATAAATTTTGTCGTAGTGCAGGATATCCGAAAGAGTTAGAATCCTTCCAAAATCATCATTAAAGGGACATAAATTAAATAACTGCTACGCTATTAATGAGATTCATGTGTTTGTGCGTTTAATTAAGAATCGTGAATCGAATTTGTCCGGAAATTTCTTTCCAAACTTTCGACATAATGCATGTTAAAGTATCTCAAAATATAATATGAATTTGCCAACAATTATTGAGATTCTTTTGCAGGAGCTTTCAATTGAGGAACTCAACCGCATAGCGAAATATTCCGTCAACTTATTCATGCTACACAAAATACATGAATTTTATCGTAGTGCACGATATCAGAAAGAGGTAGAATCCTTCCAAAATCATCATTAAAGGGACATAAATTAAATAACCACTACGCTGTTAATGAGTTTCATCTGTTGTGCGTTTAATTAAGAATCGTAACGGAATTTGTCTTGAAGTTTCTTTCCAATACGTGGCATAATGCATGTTAAAGTGTCTCCAAAAATAATATACATTTGCCCACTATTCATGAGATTTTTTTGTAGGAACCTTTAATTAAGGATCTCAAATGATAGCAAAATTATTCCTTAACTTGTTCTGCTCAGAAAAATACATAAATTTTGTCGTAGTGATATCCGAAAAGGTAGAATCCTTCCAAAATCATCATTAAAGGGACATAAAGTAAATAACCACTACGTTTTTAATGAGATTCATGTGTTGGTGCGTTTAATTAAGAATCGTAACTGAATTTTTCCAGAATTTTTTTTCCAGTATGTGACATAATGCATGTTAAAGTGTCTCCAAATGTAATATACATTTTCCAACTATTATTGAGATTCTTTTGTGGGAGCCTTCAATTGAGGATCTCAACCACATAGCGAAATTTTCCGTCAACTTGTTCATTCTGCAAAATACATGAATTTTGTCGTAGTGTACAATATCGTAAAAGAGGTAGATTCCTTCCAAAATCATCATTAATGGGACAAATTAAATAACCACGACGCCGTTAATGAGATTCATGTGTTGGTGCGTTTAATTAAGAATCGAATCGAATTTGCCTGGACTTTTCTTTCCAAAGATGTGGCATAATGCATGTTAAAGTTTCTCTAAATGTAATATACATTTTCAATTAAATAATGAAATTCTTTTGCAGGAGCCTTTAATTGAGGATCACAACCCCTTAGCTTAATTTTCCTTAACTTGTTCGTTCTACACAAAGTACATGAATTATGTCGTAGTGTACAATATCAGAAAGAGGTAGATTCCTTCCAAAATCATCATTAAAGGGACATAAATTAAATAACCATTACGCTGTTAATGAGATTTATGTGTTGGTGCGTTTAATTAAGAATCATAACTGAATTTTTCCAGAAATTTCTTTCCAGTACGTGACATAATGCATGTTAAAGTGTCTCCAAAAATAATATACATTTGCCAACTACTCATGAGATGTATTTGTAGGAGCCTTTAATTAAGGATCTCAAATGCATAGCAGAATTTTTCATAAACTTGTTCGTTCTGTACAAAATACATAAATTTTGTCGTAGTGCAGGATATCCGAAAGAGTTAGAATCCTTCCAAAATCATCATTAAAGGGACATAAATTAAATAACCGCTACGCTTTTAATGAGATTCATGTGTTTGTGCGTTTAATTAAGAATCGTAACTGAATTTGTCCGGAAATTTCTTTCCAGTACTCGACATAATGCATGTTAAAGTATCTCCAAATATAATATGAATTTGCCAACAATTATTGAGATTCTTTTGCAGGTGCTTTCAATTGAGGAACTCAACCGCATAGCGAAATATTCCGTCAACTTATTCATGCTACACAAAATACATGAATTTTATCGTAGTGCATGATATCAGAAAGAGGTAGAATCCTTCCAAAATCATCATTAAAGGGACATAAATTAAATAACCACTACGCTGTTAATGAGTTTCATCTGTTGGTGCGTTTAATTAAGAATCGTAACTGAATTTGTCTTGAAGTTTCTTTCCAATACGTGGCATAATGCATGTTAAAGTGTCTCCAAAAATAATATACATTTGCCCACTACTCATGAGATTTTTTTGTAGGAACCTTTAATTAAGGATCTTAAATGCATAGCAAAATTATTCCTTAACTTGTTCGTTCTGTAAAAAATACATAAATTTTGTCGTAGTGCAGGATATCCGAAAGAGGTAGAATCCTTCCAAAATCATCATTAAAGGGACATAAAGTAAATAACCACTACGTTTTTAATGAGATTCATGTGTTGGTGCGTTTAATTAAGAATCGTAACTGAATTTTTCCAGAATTTTTTTTCCAGTATGTGACATAATGCATGTTAAAGTGTCTCCAAATGTAATATACATTTTCCAACTATTATTGAGATTCTTTTGTGGGAGCCTTCAATTGAGGATCTCAACCACATAGCGAAATTTTCCGTCAACTTGTTCCTTCTGCACAAAATACATGAATTTTGTCGTAGTGTACAATATCAGAAAGAGGTAGATTCCTTCCAAAATCATCATTAATGGGACAAATTAAATAACCACGACGCTGTTAATGAGATTCATGTGTTGGTGCGTTTAATTAAGAATCGTAACTGAATTTGCCTGGACTTTTCTTTCTAGTACGTGGCATAATGCATGTTAAAGTTTCTCGAAATGTAATATACATTTTCAATTAAATAATGAAATTCTTTTGCAGGAGCCGTTAATTGAGGATCACAACCCTTAGCTTAATTTTCCTTGACTTGTTCGTTCTGCACAAAGTACATGAATTATGTCGTAGTGTACAATATCAGAAAGAGGTAGATTCCTTCCAAAATCATCATTAAAGGGACATAAATTAAATAACCATTACGCTGTTAATGAGATTCATGTGTTGGTGCGTTTAATTAAGAATCATAACTGAATTTTTCCAAAAATTTCTTTCCAGTACGTGACATAATGCATGTTAAAGTGTCTCCAAAAATAATATACATTTGCCAACTACTCATGAGATGTATTTGTAGGAGCCTTTAATTAAGGATCTCAAATGCATAGCAGAATTTTTCATAAACTTGTTCGTTCTGTACAAAATACATAAATTTTGTCGTAGTGCAGGATATCCGAAAGAGTTAGAATCCTTCCAAAATCATCATTAAAGGGACATAAATTAAATAACCGCTACGCTATTAATGAGATTCATGTGTTTGTGCGTTTAATTAAGAATCGTAACTGAATTTGTCCGAAATTTCTTTCCAGTACTCGACATAATGCATGTTAAAGTATCTCCAAATATAATATGAATTTGCCAACAATTATTGAGATTCTTTTGCAGAGCTTTCAATTGAGGAACTCAACCGCATAGCGAAATATTCCGTCAACTTATTCATGCTACACAAAATACATGAATTTTATCGTATCATCGCACGATATCGAAAGAGGTAGAATCCTTCCAAAATCATCATTAAAGGACATAAATTAAATAACCACTACGCTGTTAATGAGTTTCATCTGTTGGTGCGTTTAATTAAGAATCGTAACTGAATTTGTCTTGAAGTTTCTTTCCAATACGTGGCATAATGCATGTTAAAGTGTCTCCAAAAATAATATACATTTGCCCACTACTCATGAGATTTTTTTGTAGGAACCTTTAATTAAGGATCTCAAATGCATAGCAAAATTATTCCTTAACTTGTTCGTTCTGTAAAAAATACATAAATTTTGTCGTAGTGCAGGATATCCGAAAGAGGCAGAATCCTTCCAAAATCATCATTAAAGGGATATAAAGTAAATAACCACTACGTTTTTAATGAGATTCATGTGTTGGTGCGTTTAATTAAGAATCGTAACTGAATTTTTCCAAAATTTTTTTCCAGTATGTGACATAATGCATGTTAAAGTGTCTCCAAATGTAATATACATTTTCCAACTATTATTGAGATTCTTTTGTGGGAGCCTTCAATTGAGGATCTCAACCACATAGTCAAATTTTCCGTCAACTTGTTCATTCTGCACAAAATACATGAATTTTGTCGTAGTGTACAATATCAGAAAGAGGTAGATTCCTTCCAAAATCATCATTAATGGGACATAAATTAAATAACCACGACGCTGTTAATGAGATTCATGTGTTGGTGCGTTTAATTAAGAATCTTAACTGAATTTGCCTGGACTTTTCTTTCCAGTACGTGGCATAATGCATGTTAAAGTGTCTCGAAATGTAATATACATTTTCAATTAATTAATGATATTCTTTTGCAGGAGCCTTTAATTGAGGATCACAACCCCTTAGCTTAATTTTCCTTAACTTGTTCGTTCTGCACAAAATACATGAATTATGTCATAGTGTACAATATCAGAAAGAGGTAGATTCCTTCCAAAATCATCATTAAAGGGACATAAATTAAATAACCATTACGCTGTTAATGAGATTCATGTGTTGGTTCGTTTAATTAAGAATCGTAACTGAATTTTTCCAGAAATTTCTTTCCAGTAAGTGACATAATGCATGTTAAAGTGTCTCCAAAAATAATATACATTTGCCAACTACTCGTGAGATGTATTTGTAGGAGCCTTTAATTAAGGATATCAAATGCATAGCATAATTTTTCATAAACTTGTTCGTTCTGTACAAAATACATAAATTTTGTCGTAGTGCAGGATATCCGAAAGAGTTAGAATCCTTCCAAAATCATCATTAAAGGGACATAAATTAAATAACTGCTACGCTATTAATGAGATTCATGTGTTTGTGCGTTTAATTAAGAATCGTAACTGAATTTTTCCGGAAATTTCTTTCCAGTACGTGGCATAAAGCATGTTAAAGTGTCTCCAAAAGTAATATACGTTTGCCAACTATTAATGAGGATCTCAACCGCATAGCGTGATTTTCCATTAACTTTTTCGTTCTGCACAAGATACATGAATTTTGTCAATGTGCACGATATCTGAAAGAGGTAGAATCCCTCCAAAATCCTAATTAAAGGGACATAAATTAATTAAATAACTAGTACGCTATTAATGTGATTCTCGTGTTGGTCCATTTAATTAAGAACCGTAACTGCATTTGTCCGGGAGTTTCTTTACAGTACTTGGCATAATGCAAGTTAAAGTGTCTCCAATTTTGGACATGAAAGCTCAATGTTTGAGAGAGCATAGACTGAAAATTATCGGTTCGCCAGCTCTAATTTGGTTCTTCTCGGATGATTAGTATGAGGAACAATGAGAATATTTCAATATGAAGTACTCTGTCACGCCCTCGAATTTAATAAACCAAATACAAAAAAAAATCCACGTAGGATAAGTCAAAAGTCATACATTTCACCGTTGAAAGGTCAAAGTCAAAGTACACTGAGTTTCTACAAGAGGTACCCGTACCCATGCATAAGTAATGAATAGTTAAGAGTTATTACATAAACCAAGTTTTGCCAAAAGATTGAAGGAATTAAAGTTACAAGATCATCTCCCAAAATATATTAACGAGGGAGAGGATAAAATAACTTCATGTCAAATGAGCTTCATGATATGCGTCCACACACCAAGCATTCCAATCACGTGCCTTGCCAAGTACATGAAAATGATAGGTTGAGCTCACTAGCCCAGTAGGAAACTTTTCTACCAACGCTAAGGGTATAGAGGATGAAACATGCACATGGAGATGTGATACACATGAATGAATAAGCTAAATAGACCAAAATAGATCAACTTGATGATAGAGTGTCCAATAGATGCCCCAAAGATCGAATCAAACCCCAAGTGTCCGTAGATTTCCTCATAAACGTTACATTTCATGTTGTAGGTTCAATCCTTTCGAAACATAGTCATTTTCATAAAACATTTCCTTTTTCACCTCTTCACAAATAACCACTTATTTAAATAGGGAATGAATCCCTCTGCCGGATTTCGTGGGCTCCGAACACCCCTGCCGGATTTCAAGGGCTCCGCACACCCCTGCCTGATTTCGCGGGCTCCGAACACCCATGGCTAGGGACGCACCAAATAGTGGCCCTAAAATAAGCAAATTATCCTTTTCAAAAGTTTATTAAACAATCAAGTGTCCAAAAACATCCACGTAATTCATTTAGTTCAAAAATTCATAGTGTATCGGTTGTAGCAAAGTTAACAAGTGTCCAAGAATGTAAGAAACCAATATAAATCATAAAATGTACCACAATATGTTACCGAAGCTTAGAGATCAATTGGAGGAGTCTTGGAAACACCAATGAAGGCCCGGAGCAAAGGAACATGAAAATGGAACTATGAGTCTCAAGAAAATCCAACATACGGATAGGAAAAAGTATATTTCTCTCAAAATACAAAGGCTATAAATATGAGATCAATTGGGTTTGAAAATAGACTCATAGAGCTTTCCAACGGTTCAAGAATCGCCTCAATCGGAGTTCGGAGGAAGCCGGGGCGTGCCAGCGAAGTTGGGTCAATAATCTGTCTGAACAAGAGAAGTTTGGATCGATCCAAAATGTGTGTGGATCGATCCATATGGTCTGGATCGATCCAAGAAGTCGATGGATCGATCCAAAATGGTCCGGGAGCAAACAGAAGGTTTTGGATCGATCCGGACAATTTATGGATTGATCCAAAGTGGTTCATAACATCAACAGAGCGTTTTGGATCGATCCAACTAGGTTTCGTGTGGAAAATGCACAACATAGCTCAAACAAATGAGGGCTTCAATTCAAGTCACAAGTGAGGTTCCAAAACACAAGTAATCAAAGGAGATGAACATATCAACAACCAATTCATGGATTCACCAACAAAACATGCAAAACCCAAACTCAATCAAGTCCAAGCTCAACTTCCATGGTGATAATCAAGTTTGAAAGGAATTTTAGGAACAAGAATAAGAGTAATGCATTAATTCATTCAACATACACTTAGAGAAGGTAGAATGTTGTTCCCTACCTCAATGGATTAGCTCCAAGGTTGGGAGAGTGAAAGCCCTAGCTTATCCTTGCAAACCCAACCGAAATGTGCTTGCTCCAAGCAAAAATCATGGAGCCTCGGACTCCAAAACACGCGTAGATGACGGATTTGAGGTTGAATCTTGAGGAAATGAGGTGTGGAGGTGTGAATTTTGTAGAGAGATAGAGGAAATTTGGGAGAGGAGTAGAGAGAGAGAAAGTGTCGGTGTATGAGAGTGGGAGAGGAGTGTGATTTTTGCTCCAAAAAATCTGATGTTAGGCTTTTAAATACATCCCCAAATTACACCCTCACCCCCTAGTGATTCTAATGTGTTGCAAAGACACCCCATATGCAATCACCAACTCACATTGACCCCAAATTGTGTTTTAAAATATTTCTCACACTTCCCCAACATTATTTCCCAAAAATTATATGAAATTACGAGTCCTTACATACTCCCTCCGTCTGTATTTGTCAGTCAATTTTTTAAATCGGTGCCAATTTTCATTGCTCATATATTTCAATTTATAATAGTTTTCATGATTTTTCGAATTTTATTAAAAAAACTAAATGAGATCTGTGAAGAAATATTCATACTGCATATGTTTTAAGATCCATATAGAAAAATATATAAAATAAAAAATGAAACAAATTTAAAAATTGGACCCACAAAGGCGAACAGACGGAGTAATATACATTTTCCAACTACTAATGAGATTCTTTTGTAGGAGCCTTTAATTAAGGATCTCAAATGCATAGCAAAATTTTCCATTAACTTGTTCGTACTGTAGAAAATACATAAATTTTGTTGTAGTGCAGGATATCCGAAAGAGGTAGAATCCTTCCAAAATCATCAGTAAAGGGAAATATATTAAATAACCACTACGTTGTTAATGAGTTTCATGTGTTGGTGCGTTTAATTAAGAATCGTAACTGAATTTGTCTGGAATTTTCTATCCAGTACGTGGCATAATGCAAGTTAAAGTGTCTCCAAAAGTAATATACATTTGCCAACTACTACTGAGATTCTTTTGTAGGAGCCTTTAATTAAGGATCTCAAACACATAGAGAAATTTTTCCATTAACTTGTTCGTTATGTACAAAATACTGGAATTTTGTCGTAGTGCAGGATATATGAAAGAGGTAGAATCCTTCCAAAATCATTATTAAAGGGACTTAAATTAAATATCCACTACGCTGTTAATGAGATTCTCGTGTTGGTGCGTTTAATTAAGAATCGTAATTGAATTTGTCTGAAAGTTTCTTTCCAGTACATGGCATAATGCATGTTAAAGTGTCTCCAAAAGTAATATACTTTTGCCAACTATTAATGAGATTCTTTTGTAGGAGCCTTTAATTGAGGATCTCAAACGCATATATAGCGAAATTTTCCATTGCATTTTGCCCAAAATACATGAATTTTGTCGTAGTGCTCGATATCAGAAATAGCACTACAACAAATTCTAGTTCTTGCAATGAAAAAAATTTCCTCACAATAAATTTTGTCACTATATGTTCACTTGTCGTGACAAAATTTGATTTTGTAGCATCAAACCATATGAGGTGGAGTTATTGTGACAAAATTGTTTTTGTTGCAATATTTTGTCGCAACAAGTATAGCGGGAAAGTTTCCCGCCAGTGGGAATTGAATATTGCCACAAAATAATTTTATCACGATAGGTTTGTCATAATAAAGGTCCATTTTCAATTTATCATGACGAAATGGTTTGTCACAACAAATTATTATTGTTACTACAATTTATTTTGTTGCAAAAGAGTTGAGACTTTACTTATAGGGATGAAAATAAACTTTGTGGCAATAGGTGTACGTACTTGTAACAAAATTATTTGTCACAATAGAATTAGTTATTGTTACAAAATCATATTTGCGGCAACAAAATTACAAGGGAGAGCTATGGTGACGACATAAATTTTGACAAGATAGTTAGTCACAACAGCTATGAAGGAAATTGAGTCTTGCCACACATTACATTTGTCACTATAAATTTGTAGTGTTAACGTTTAATTTAAGACTCAAGGCAACGAAATATTTTGTCACAAAAAAGTATGACATATAGCTACAAAAGATTTTGTCACATTGTGTCCTACCAATAAACGTCATTATCTTAGTTTACAATCACTTTATTCTAAAATTCTTAACTTTCTCTTAATAACATTGTATTTTATGGAATTTCTCTGGTTTTTTACGGATCACGGATTAGATTATTCGTATTAGGAATTAAGGCAATCGCATAGTTGTTAGACACTTTATTAGAGGGAAAATATCATTTTCTTAATGAATTTATGGGATTGGAGGCATGTAGTGAGCTTACTCATTACATGTAAGATAATTGCATTTAATCAGGACCGTCGATTGCCGAACGACAGCCGTGATTGCTCACTACAAGGCTATAGTGAGCGTACTCACTACGGGCCCCCCGAATCCTGAATTTATATCTCGATGAAGAGGATTACTAAACCCAATCGTGCCAATAATTTACGTGAGTGATTTAATCAATAAGCACAACGAAATCAACGATCTCGATTATCATGATTGTGCCGCGGTCGTGCAGGTAACACTTGATTGGACATAAAATATCATTTTCCCAATGAATTTGCGTCTCGATGAAGGGGTTTCTAAACCCGATCGAGTGAAAACTTTATGTGAATGATTTAACCAATAAGCACAATGAAATCAGTGATCTCGATCATCATGATTGTATCCGATCATGTGGCTAATACTTGATCGGACATAAAATGTCATTTTCCTAATGAATTTGCGTCTCGATGAAGGGGATTTCTAAACCCGATCGAGTGAAACTTTATGTGAATGATCGATTTAACCAATAAGCACAATGAAATCAATGATCTCGATCATCATGTGGCTAATACTTGATCGAACTTAAAATATCATTTTCCTAATGAATTTGCGTCTTGATGAAGGGAATTTCGAAACCCAATCAAGACAAAAGTACACGTGAATGATTTAATCAATAAGTACAACGAAATTAACGATATGGATCGTCATGATTGTGTCGCAGTCGGGTGGCTACAGTACATTTAACTACAACACATGACTTATTATCAAGTAATTTGAACGTATAGATTCTAAAAAGCATTACCGAGTCTATCTTTTATAATGGTCAATCTGAACCGTTAAGATTTCACGTTTCATTTATTCCATCATTTTCACTAAAATTGGAAATCATCAGATATCGATAAGCACATGGTCGGAAGGACATTAATGTGTTATTACGTTCTAAAGTCTTAGAGTGCACAAACGAGTCCGAATTGAGTTTTTTTTTCCCTATCAGAACCGTCTATCTTTTTGCATAATATAGATAATATTATTTTGTACTAGAAAGAAGTTAATTGCATATCGTTAAACATTTGATCACACGGAAAATATCATTTTATTAATGAATTGGCATCCGGATGAAGGGGCTCTTAGAACTCGATTAAGCCAAAAATTTGCGTGACTAATCTCATCAACATACACAATGGAATTAACGGGATCGATCTTTAAAATAAATAGGTTATTGTGGTTCATTACATGTTAGTAGTATTCAAGATATTAGTGCTCATAGTATCACGACGAAATTAATTCTTGAAAAAATAATATATGTATTATAATATATGAATATACATATTATAATATTTTTTTTGCAAAGAACTCATATTGGAATCATATCAGTTTAACTCCCAAACTCTTTTAATATGAGGATAAGCACACCTGGATCTCGGATTTTCCTTCTGTCCACACCTTTACTTTTCGGATCAAATTTTAATGATCCGAACCGTCATTGTATTTAAAACGTGTTTATAAGGGTCCCCTGGAGAAATCACCAAAAATAATGACCGGGAAGGGGTTCATCGGATCAGTTTTTCATAAAAATCGCATATATACAATTTTATAAAACAAAAATCGGATGAATTCCTTCCCTGTCATTGTTTTGATGATTTCTCGTCTACACCCTTAAAAACACATTTTAAACACATTGGATGGTTCGGATCATGAAAATTGGTCGGGAAAGGTGAATCCCGGATGAGATCCGGCCTGAGGATAAGGAAAAATAAACCCATAAGGCCATAGCCAAGCACTCCTTTTAGCATAAGGAAAAAGAACCCCAGAGTCTTCTAGAAGCAAAACCCACGTAATTGCAGTTCTGTTCAAACACGATAATGGGATAAAGCGGCTATTTTCACTCCAATTTCGATTTCGCGCGCTTGTCTCTCTGATTTTTGCTCCAATTTCGTTTCCCTCCCTTCGTATCTCTGGGATTAGGCGCCGTTATCTCTCTCTCCATCATCTTCCACAACAATCGATTCTCTTTCCCCCTCTGCAACTCTGGTAATATATTGCACGTTCTGTAGATTCTATTACAATTTAAGGAGAACTTCCTAAATTTCAATTTCTCTTTACCATCTGTAGAAGCGACTCTGATCGGGGAACGACGAGGATAAATAACTGATTCAAGTTATGTTTCGATTGATCTGTTGTTTATCGTCCTTGGGTAAGCAATCTCCATATAGAGATCTGCTTTCGGTCTCTCTTCTTCCTATTTTCACCCTTTTCATATTCGGTTATGGTTAGGGCTTGCTGTCATTACACTAGGGCTTGTACATAAATTGGGGTCAATTAGTACTCCTGATGTATAATACTAGATATTCATCTCCGTTGAGTGCTTTTTTAATTTTATCTCTGCCAATTGGCAGCCTGTAGCATGGGAAATCACAGGGTAGATAATGGATTTACATGTGTTCATTTGATTATATGAATACTCTTTGTAGCATTAGTTAATTGGCGCTTTTGAGTTTCATATTCACTTTTTGCATTGAAGAATTGTTTGCCTGAAGTTTCAACTCTTGTGCTCTTTTTTTGGTTATATGTTGCTGGCTTGTAGCAAATGCATTTTTCACTTTCCAAAATAGGGAATTTTTTTGTAATGGTGAATTATTATTTCTTAATCGAAAGATTTTTGCTTTACAAGTTTTTGTTATGCCTTTTTTCCTTCATCATATCATTGTCTTTTTTATGGCGGTGAATGAGAGAAACAAATATTGGAAAGCCGAATGGACCATATCAGTTGTGGTATTGATTCTACTGAAATTGTTTCTACTCTAGTTTTTCTGCAATTTTAGTTGTTTTGCTCTAGTTTTTCTACTAATTTTGTTGTTTTGCTGGTTGTGTTGTAATTGTTTGTGGTATTGATTTAGTCTTTTCCCCCCATCTCCTACCTTTTTAGTGTTGAACTACAGTCATTCCCTATTTAATACTAGGTCTTTTCTAATTGTGAGATGGGTTAGCTAGTTGCATGCATTAGCCCTTGCGTGTATCAAACTTGGATTAAAATGGTTCCAGTACAATATATCAAAATGAGGTTCAAGATTATTACATACTATTTGACTTCCTTTGTACTTATAGTAAATTTGCCTTAGAAAAGCTGGCGGTGACAGTATATTGGGGCATTGTATGTTTGATAAATTGGATACTTCTATCTATTATAATCTCATACTTTGGTTTATGCTTTTCTTGAGGGTAAGTTTTGAGGCTTTGAATTTGTAGCAAGCCGTGGAAAAGCTGATAGTGACAGTATATCGGAGCATGTTGTCTTTGATAAATTGGATACTTCCATCTATTAGACGCTCAAACTTTGGTTTATGCTTTTCTTGAGGGTAGTTTTGAGGCTTTGAATTTGCAGCAATTAAATTAGTATATTGGAGTATATTAGATGTGCTTCTTGATCCCTTAATACTTAGCCAGTTGAATCTCATTCATTAACATCAGAATCATGCACTTTGATGACTAGTGGTTTAGTTGGGAATACTAGGTTCTCTAACATAAACTCGGAATTGGGCATGCAATGCACTTAATGACATGATTGTACTTTTCTTTAATACTGTTCAATATTTCCCAGGTTCCAATATAGGCGAAGAGGTTGGTTGATGGGCTGATCTCATTTTGGCATC
This sequence comes from Vaccinium myrtillus, assembly GCA_016920895.1. Taxonomy (NCBI): domain Eukaryota; kingdom Viridiplantae; phylum Streptophyta; class Magnoliopsida; order Ericales; family Ericaceae; genus Vaccinium; species Vaccinium myrtillus. The sequence goes on along the minus strand of CM029278.1, from coordinate 25,984,800 downwards.
ATATTTATCTCCAACTTCACCTTAGGTTGAAGGTTGTAGCTTTATTTAGTTTATTTTTCAGTATTAGTTTACCTTTTCAATATACGTGTGGCTATAGTTGATATCTTGCTATATCTATTGCTTCAAAATAAAGTTGTGCACTCACGATGTGGATTTTATTTTGCTTGTGTTTCCTAGTTTTGCAGACTTCTTGTTTTGAAAAACTTCTGCTGCTGTTCTCTAGGCTCAAACTATTGTTCTGGCATTGGCTACAATAGCAGGTACATCCAACCGAATTTAAGAGTTAATTTAAAGTATCAATAGCAAGGAGGGCACCCCGAGGTAAAGGGCGGGACGCAAATTTTATTGGCTAAATTGAATCTAATATATATATCCTTTTCTGCTCAGTTTTCTTTGAAGGACATGTAGGAGCATCACACTGTCCACTATTGGATTCATGAAGTGAAATAAGTTGTCTTCATTATACTTACATGCATGGACACATGACGAGAGCTCTTATGCTATTCTACTATTGCTACCTATATGCCACCATAATGTACCAGCATAGAGATGACAATATTTGTTTATGGTTCAAGCTTTTTATTGTTAGTGAAGGACCCATTGTTCACCAACACTGATACTTATGTGTATCTCTATTTTATTCAAGTAATCATTGGTACATAGGAATAAAGCTGCAAGGTTTACAGCATCCACATTTTCTCCAAGTACATTAGTAGTTATTTGGTGTGTTATAAAAGTAACAAAGAGTCATAGAAACATTTGGATTTTTTCTAGTAATCTTAGTTGTACATGTACTTACGGTTATTTTATTTGTCTATCTTTTGCAGATTGAAGATGAATGGGTTCGACAATGCAACCTAATTTTTTTTGTTTTGCATCCCTTGTTTTGACCTTTTTTTTTTTTTTCATTAGTAGGTTTTTGGATGTAGTCAGGACTGATAAATCAATTTTGTATTCAATCGAATCATGGATATCTAAGATGGATAACAATTACTATTTTGAATGCATTAGGGTACATTTGCACTTCTTATTGTGTTGGAATATACTATTCTATAGGTTTGTTGTGACAAGCTAATTTTTTTTTGTCACAAATTTTGTCTAGAAAAACTTTTTGTGACAAAATTATGCTAATGGTGATGAAATTAATGATGATTTTGTGACAAACTAATTGTAAATAGTGTTATATTTTGTGACAAATGGGTATTTTCTCCCCACGGACTTATAGTGACGGAAATTGAGTACCAATTGTAACAAATTTATTTTGCCTCCACAACTTTCTAGCGACGAACCTAGAGTTTTTGCAACAAAATCATTTGTCACCATAATATTTTAATTACTTGTAGAAGTAACTTATTGTGACAAAAGTCAAACTAATAGCAACAAAATAAGTACGTATTGTGACGAAATATTTTGTCACTACTATTGAAACTTTTTTGTGACAAATTCTTGTTGTCACTATAAGTTTTGATTTCTTGCGACGGGTTTGAAATTTTGTCACAACAAACTTATTGCTACGGGTTTGTTGTGACAAAAGGGCGACAAAAATATTTTGTCACCATACTAATATTGTGACGAAAAACTAACGAGTAGTGACGAAATTTTTTGTAGCAAAATCTAGAATTTGTTGTAGTGTAGGTAGAATCCTTCAAAAATCATCATTAAAGGGACATAAATTAAATAACCACTCCACTGTTAATGAGATTCATGTGTTGGTGCGTTTAATTAAGAACTGTAACTGAATTTGTCCGGAAAATTCTTTCCAATACATGGCATAATGCATGTTAAAGTGTCTCCTAAAGTAATATACATTTGCCAACTATTAATGAGATGCTTTTGTAGGATCCTTTAATTGAGGATCTCACCGGCATATCGAAATTTTCCATTAAGTTGTTCGTTCTGCCCAAAATACATGAATTTTGTCGTAGTGCACGATATCAGAAAGAGGTAGAATCCTTCCAAAATCATCATTAAAAGGACATAAATTAAATAAACACTACGCTGTTAACGAGATTCATGTGTTGGTGCGTTTAATTATGAATCGTAACTGCATTTGTGTGAAAGTTTCTTTCCAGTACGTGGCATAATGCATGTTAAAGTGTCTCCAAAAGTAATATACATTTGCCAACTATTAATGATATTCTCATGTACGAGCTATTAATTGAGGATCTCAACCACATAGTGAGATTTTCCATTAACTTTTTCGTTTTGGACAAAATACATGAATTTTGTCATAGTGCATGATATCAGAAATAGTTAGAATCCTTCCAAAATCATTATTAAAGGGACATAAATTAATTAAATAACTTGTACGCTGTTAATGAGATTCTCGTGTTGGTGCGTTTAATTAAGAACCGTAACTGCATTTGTCTGTTTGTTTCTTTACAGTACTTGGCATAATGCAAGTTAAAATGTCTCCAATGCTGGACATGAAAGCTCAATGTTTGTGAGACAGAGACTGAAAATTATCGGGTCGCTAGCTCTAATTTGGTTTTTGTCGGATGATTAGTATGAGGAACAATGAGTCATTTTTCAATATGAAGTACTCCCCCCGGCTGTATTTGTCAGTCAATTTTTTAAATCTGTGCCAATTTTTATTACTCATATCTTTCAATTTATAATAGTTTTCAGGGAAAATTTCAAAATGGCACCTGAACTTTACACTCAATGTCCCAAAAACACCTGAACTTTAGTTAGCGTCAATTAAACACCTGAACTTTCAAAACGCCCTTTCTAAGGCACCTGGCCCCATTTTCCGTCCATACTGGACGGAAATTGTTGATGTGGCAATTTTCTTCCGTTAAAAACCTCATCACCACCACCTATAGCCATCACCACCACCTATAGCCTCTGCCTCCGCAAATTTTGAGCCACCACCACTTACAACCATCATCTCCACCACCACCAGGTCGTCACCAACTGTCATTTCCCCTCCCGCTGTCATTTCTCACTGCCGTTTGAACCATGCCATCACTAACCACTGCACCTTCCACCGCTGACTAGGCTTCGCCGCCCATTCTCGTCGCTGTTTGCTCGAAATTGTTGACACGGTTGGAGAAAATTATTGTCCAAATGACAGCAGGAGGGGTTGCCTTGAGCAAATTTGATGTTCAAACGGTGTCGGAAGTAGTTGGTGACGACCTGGTGGTGGTAGAGATGATGGCTGTAAGTGGTGGTGGCTCAAAAATCGCGGCGGCAGAGGCTATAGGTGGTGGTGATGGGGTTTTTAACGGAAGAAAATTGCCACATCAGCAATTTCCGTCCAGTATGGATGGAAAATGGGGCCAGGTGCCTTAGAAATGGCGTTTTGAAAGTTCAGGTGTTTAATTGACGCTAACTAAAGTTCAGGTGTTTTTGGGACATTGAGTGTAAAGTTCAGGTGCCATTTTGAAATTTTCCCTAGTTTTCATGATTGTCCGAATTTTATTCAAAAAACTAAATGAGAGCTGTCAAGAAAGATTCATACTGCATATGTTTTAAGATCCATATAGAAAAATATATATTTTTTTTTTTTTTTGAAAAGGCAAAAATATATATAGATAACTTGACAATGGGTACATCAAGCGAAAAAAGGAAGATCCCTAGGAAACAAGACATGCCGTGAGCCTAGAGAAGCAACCAGAAACAAAGTTAAAGCATCCAACAAAGTATTGGATGCAAGTGAGGAAGGAATTATAAACTGTCCAGACATAACAAAGAAAACGAAACTAGAGATCCCGAGATCATGAGTCTCCCAGAAAATTTCAGTAACCAGCAAGCCATCACTTATGGAAAATCCCAGGATGAGACCAAAGTAGCTTCATTCTTCAGGTATCAAGCTAATGAACATTAACAACCTTGATTCTTCTGATCCCGTCAAGACATCGTTTGAAATCATCAACCGAGTAATTATCCAGATTAAATTTTGCCTTAATCCACCATGCCATTCTGGTTTTGACTAATTCCACAACCTCTTCTGTGATCAGCTCTTTGTTTTTGAACACGACCTCATTTCTCCCAAGCCATATAGACCAAAGCACAGCATAAAAACAAGAAATCCAGCACTGTTTTTCCAGATTAGAAAAGCTAATTTGAGACCACCAGAGAAAAAGAGAGGCAAGATTGTTGGGGCATACCCAAATGATACCCCACCAGCTCATAATAGCCGACCAAATCTCCCAGGATTTATCACAATGCAATAGCAAATGGCTGGGGCTTTCATTGTAATTATTGCAGAGAGGACACACATCTTGCTCCAAAGGAATGATACCTTTTGCAGCCAAAATTGCTCTTGTAGCAATGCAATCTTGAATGGCCAGCCAGACAAAAGTTTCAACTTTGGTAGGGGCTAGATTTTTCCATACTGATGATAATCCTATATCTTCAATGAAGGTCTGCATCTCCCATTTCTCATAGGCTGATTTGACTGTGAATCTGGAATCTCTACTCCAAGCCCATTGAAGACAATCTTGCTCAGTTGCATTAATCTGGACCCTACTAAGCAAGTCTTTTAAATTGTTCAATTGAGGTTCTTCCCAAGAATAAAGAGTTCTTCTAAAGAGAAGATTCCACTTCCCCAGGATTGCGGATGTCCACCACTTCGGCAATGAAGACATTCTTCTGAGTAGAGAGAGAATAGAGCCTTTGAAAAGCAATCTCCAAAGGTTCTTCACCAATCCAATGTTGCTCCCAAAACTTCACATTGCTTCCAGAATTTACTTTAATGTTAAAACCCTTCAAAATACAGTCCCCAAATTCTGAGTTTTCTGCAATGGAGTAGATATCTTTCCACAGAATTGAAGGTCTACCTCTAACAGGTAATTGAGGTAGCCAGCAACCCTCATTTAAATTGTATTTTCTGCGTATCACCGTATTCCACAGTGCATCTTTTTCTTTGTTAAACCTCCACCACCATTTAGCAAGTAGGGTAGAGTTGTGCTCCAAAATTCTCTTGATTCCCAAGCCTCCAAATTTCTTATTTTTAGAGATCTTTTCCCACTTAATTAAGTGCAGCTTCCTTTTATCCTCATAATCACCCCAGAGAAACTGCCATTGAATCCTTTCAATGGTTTTAGCTACTGACACGGGCATTTTAAACACAGACATATAGTAAATTGGGAGATTACTGAGTGTGGATTTCATATAGAAAAATATATGAAATAAAAAATGAAACAAATTTAAAAAATGGACCAACAAAGGCGAACGGAGGGAGTAATATACATTTGCCAACTACTAATGAGATTCTTTTGTAGGAGCCTTTAATTAAGGATCTCGAACACAGCGAAATTTTCCATTAACTTGTTCGTTATGTACAAAATACATGAATTTTGTCGTAGTGCAGGATATATGAAAGAGGTAGAATTCTTCCAAAAACATCATTAAAGGGACATAAATTAAATAACCACTGCGCTGTTAATAAGATTCTTGTGTTGGTGCGTTTAATTAAGAATCGTAATTGAATTTGTCAAGAAGTTTCTTTGTAGTACGTGGCATAATGCATGTTAAAGTGTCTCCAAAAGTAATATACATTTGCCAACTATTAATGAGATTCTTTTGTAGGAGCCTTTAATTGACGATCTCAACTGCATAGCGAAATTTTCCTTAACTTGTTTGTTCTGCACAAAATACATCAATTTTTTTGTAGTGCATGATATCAGAAAGAGGTTGAATCCTTCCAAAATCATCATTAAAGGGACATAAATTAAATAACAATTGCGCTGTTAATGAGATTCTCGTGTTGGTGCGTTTAATTATGAATCGTAATTGAAATTGTCCGGAAGTTTCTTTCCAGTATGTGGCATAATGCATGTTAAAGTGTCTCCAAATATAATATACATTTGCCAACTATTAATGATATTCTTTTGTAGGAGCCTTTAATTGAGGATCTCAACCGCATAGCGAGATTTTCCATTAACTTGTTCGTTTTGCCCAAAATACATGAATTTTGTCGTAGTGCATGATATCAGAAAGAGGTGGAATCCTTTCAAAATCATCATTAAAGGGACATAAATTAATTAAATGACGAGGAAAGCAAATAAACTTAGTTAATGGCAAATAATGCTCTGCCAAGGATAGATAACTTTTTTAGGTTAGGGAGACCTTTTGCATGAGCAATGTGGACAAATTCACTTGTGAGTAGCGGTGTACGTTAATTCTTCCTATGAAGCGTATAACAGTGTATGCTCTCCGTATGCTAGTCCAATGTATAATACACAAACATGTCCTTAATATTACTATGATCAAGTTAATGCACAAAATACTTTTGAACGCCTATACGGTAACCTATTTTCTGAGGCATACAATAACCTAAATGTGGAGAATTATTTTAATGATTGGAGTGGACAACAATCACATACAAATATAGTTGAGCTGCCTTTCCACATACATGATCAAAATTTTATAGATTTTTGTCCCCCTATTGAGTCATATCCTACGCAGTCATATCCAACTCAACTTCAGCCTTTTTATGCTCCAACTTCTGTGTCTCAACCGATCTTTCAATCTATTGTACCACAACAACAATCCTCTTTAGAGGACAGACTTGAAGCGTGCATGGCTAAAATGGAAAATTACACAAATACTAATCTCTTGCACGCTCAAGCTATTGCAAAATTAGGAAATCAAATGGAGCAATTGGCTAATCAAATGAGGGAGGAGGAGGAAGAAATTTTTTCTAGTGAATCTGTAGTTAATCCAAACTGGCAGTTTGTCACACCTAGCACCCTCGATTTTTCCAGCGAGCAGGAACATGTAGAATCCATTCTTTCATTTGAGTCCGAGGAACAAATAGATAAAAATGTGAGTATGCCAGTGGAGAAAAATCCTTCAAAGTCAGAAATAGAGAATAACTTTTTAGGTCAAGGGACTTTCACCGCGTCAACTCATGAGGATCCTTTAAAGGCGTGCTTAGGTCATTTGGCTTGTGATATTGATATAGATGAATCTATTGAGCAAGTCAATTATTTGTTACACTCAACTCCTATTATGAGTATTGATCGATGGCAAGCTAAAGAGATATCTTCTCCACTTTATTTGTCACCACCGGCCCCACCTATTATTGAGCCACCTAAATTTGATTTGGAAATTTTGTCATCCGCTCATGAAATTGAAATTCTAGAGCCAATAAAGGTTGCGCCAATTGATATTGATGTTCTTTGGCATGGTGATAAAAAGGAAACGGAGACAATAGTTGATGACTATATAGATGAGGGTGGAGTTGAGTGTGATTTATTTGTTGAGTGCATTATCCAGTGAGATTTGAGTTAAAGCATATTTCTGATAGAGAATTTGGTCATGTTTATCTTTGAAGCGTGAATTGTGTTTATGTTGGCTAACTTACTCACACACTCCAAACTTATAATGACATGGATATCATTACTCGTTGCTACCATTTGCGACTTTGATTATTTTCTTGTTAAGGTGGTGAGATTCATGACTTTGTTTTTGAGCTTTGTGCATTTCACACATTCAATGGGAGAGATTTTCGAATTTTGTGGGTAAATTCACGGCAAACCCTTACGAGACTATAACTCGTCCACTAGGGCAACCTAGGGGTTTAAAGGCTTGTTGCATATGCTAAATGCAATCGAACTCCTCCGAAAAGGGAATAGCTAGTATTTTTCTTTTTCTTAATTTCTCTTCTATTTCTTTTTCTTGAGTACTATCAAAATGTAAGTTTGGGGGTATTTGATAGGCCCAAAATATTAACATGTAGCAATCCCTAAATTGCATATTGTTAGTCCCTTATCGTGCTTAATTAAAAATTATTGCTATCTTTTTGGTGATTCACATTAAATTATTAACTTGCAGGAAAATATGATATTTAAATAAAGTTTCGGCTGTTGGATTCAAGAAGTGCAAAGTCAAATTTTATTTTGTGCGGAAGAAAAAGTCCATGACCAAAAATTATATCAAGTGATTCGTCCCTCTACAAAAGGGATCCGGGTCCTCTGTGAGGATTTCCCTGTGAGGATCTTGTGAGGGTTTTGTTGTGGGTTTGACAACACACCAAAAAGGAGATCCAATGGCTCACAGCCCCCTTCCTTGCTTTTAAATCAAAACGGCGTCATTTTAATTGAGGCCTTCTTCTACCGTTAAATTTCTTCTGCCGTTAGTGCATGTTAGCCACCACAAACAGTCTGTCTCCTTCTGCCATTACTCAAATTTGAAGTGGGCTTCATCTTTTTTCCTTTTCATTTTTTCCCAGATTTGTTCTTCTTTGTTTTGCTCAAATTTTAATTGGCTTAATTTTTTTCCTTTATTCAATTTTTTCCCAAATTGTTAGATTATCTCTTACCTCAATTTTTTGGTTAGTCTTATAAAAAATAATTTGAAAAAAGTTAAACGATCCTGTGCATGACACTCGTCACTCGTGCATAGCATGAATGAGCCATACCACTTACGAAATTTCGACAAACTAGACTATCTTTTTAAGTCCTTGTTAACCAATGGTGATGGGGAGTGCTATATTCGCATAGAAAAATTACCCAAATGGACAAATTGACTATCTTTAAGTCCAACCTATGTTCTCATGCATGGCAGCCTCTGCATTTGATCATAACAAATTAACATCGTAAATGTTGGTTATAAAACCATATTTGTCACCAACAATAACCCAGAAAAGGAGAAACAAACGCCATAATTCTTACCAACAATAACCCCAAAAAAAAGACAGAAATCCTTTTGTATATTCTGATGAAAGGGCGTAGCAACAAGTAATTGGTCCAGGAAAAAAATGACAACCAAGGGCAATTCCAAAGCTAATTCATGTCCGACACACATAGATCAAAAGTTCGATGAAGGCCACTCTCCAACTAATGAGTTACCACTGTCCAAAGTGATTGGCACTTGGCATGTATCCAAATTGCTCGGCATTTGAAGTTCCAGCTATCAAGCTACTTGTGCATTGACCCATACTTGAATTTGAAGTACCTCCTTGAAGCAAAGCTTCGAAGCCTGGACCACACTCTGACAATAAGTATGGGAGCATATTTGGAGGCATTTGTAAACCCTGAAAATGAAAAACATCTAAATAATGCAAAATAGGAGTTTGAAAACTAAAAACAAAAAATAAACAATGATTAAGCACTAATACCTCATGAGATTGAGATTGTTTTCTTTTCCTCGCCGAAGCCATTGCCTTCTCACCTCGTCACTGTTGGCAATGGCTTGAGGAACTTGTTCGGCGTTGGAAGAGAATAAAAAGGTTTCTTTCTTTACTATGAAGAGAAAAAACAGTTTGGGGCAGAGAATAACAAAGGAGGAAGAAGAAGTAGAGAAAAGGGTGTTTGGGGTGGCTAACACTAACGGCAAAAGAAGGCCTCAATTTTTCCATTAGATTTTTTTTCCAATCAAAACGACGCCGTTTTGATTTAAAAGCAAGGAAGGGGGCTGTGAGCCATTGGATCTCATTTTTGGTGTGTTGTCAAACCCACAACAAAACCCTCACAAGATCCTCACAGGGAAATCCTCACAGAGGATCCGGATCCCTACAAAAGATCAAGATTGCATTCAAGTTAATTTTCCTTATAAGGGAAATTGGTCACCACCGGATGGTTACTACGTACAAGTTAGGGAGGAAATCAAATCAATTTCCAAGCTCATTGATTTATTACCATGTAAGTAGAGTGCTCACTAAGAAAAGAGTTTTGGGAGAAAATTAAGACTTCTCCTTTTCCTTTTCTAAAGAAATTCACAGCAATATTTAAGGATGGTTAGTAGGGTTGTTGGAGGAGGATCTCACATTCTCACGCCTCACAGTAGTTGCTGTGGTGGTAAAAATCAAGTAGGCCACGGCTGGAAAAAAAGAAAGAAGCTTCAATGGTTATTAGTCGTCGTACGGGTATGTTTATATCTATGAGAGGCTAAATATTTTAGGCTAGGGTTGAGGATGAAGACTCATGTTTCGTAGTAAGTATTTGTGTACTCTATTTATTTTCCGAATGTATGTTTTAATCGAATAATCGCTCCAATCTCATAAATTATGTTAGTAATTTTGGATATGGATTAATCATGTTTTTTCCATGATTTGAGATTGCTAGCTAATTATTCAGCCCTGTTATGCAAGTTTTGATTTCAAGAACTGAATATCTTTTGTGATTTGTTTTTTAACGGACACATTTGATTTTTTGGTCTTGGACATTAAGGCGCGGATGAGCGGATATAAGTTATTTTTCTAAAAGGTCTTAACGATGACATTTTCCACGGTAAAAGAGTTTAGCCACCAAATTACTGTGAAGAAGGGTAAGAAAATAAATAAGAGTTTGTGAGTAATTGCTATGAATATGTGAGTGTAGATTCTGAAACCTTAGTCACTTTTCTCATTATCAGTTTCGTTCAATTGTCAATTTTATTTATTGCTTGTTTAACTTTTAGTATCAAAATCAACCACAGCATTTTGTCAACTAGGTTAGGGTTAAACCACTTTAAGTTTATTTAGTTTTCCCATAAAAATTCACAAGTCTCTGTGGGTTCGACCTCGCTCTCGCCATACTATATTGCAAACCGATTCGTGCACTTGCGAGTACTTTAAAATTTCACAACAAGTTTTTGGCGCCGTTGCCGGGGACTTATACAATTTTGTTTTAGGAACTCTGGATATTTAAATCAGTTTTACCCTTCTACTAGTTATAGTTAGGATCTCAAAAAATAAATAAATAAATAAAGAAGAAGAAGAAGAAAGAATGGAATATGCCTATGCTCCCCAATATTCTGAATTATTATAATTATTATAATTATCTTTGCCTAATATATAATTACTTAGCCTCTAATTATTATTTGCCTCTAATATAATTATATATCACCAAAAGATAATTATAATTATCTTTCTTTCCATACGTATAATTATCTTTCCCTCTAATTATTTACGTCTAATAATCAAAATTTAATAAATATCGTTGTTGTACTTTAAAATTTTTCTCTCTAATTATTTGCCTTATTTTATTTATTTGTTTTATTATTTTTTTTTAAAAAAAGAAGAAGAAGAAAGAATGGAATATGCCTATGCTCCCCAATATTCTGAATATGTCCAAAAGCAATTTAATTCTGCCCCACTACAGAATTAAATCATTCAGGATGAGAAAATCATTCCAGTTTTTCATGGACACACCATGCTCCGAACCAATACTTTGCCCCACTACAGAGCAAGATTTTTGTAATGCTTTCAACCCTTCGGCCTACCACTTTACTTCAAATCAATCACCATATCAACAACCTTCTCCTCCTCCTCCATCCCGGGTATATTCTATTGAATTTCAGGTGAAATTCTTGCAAGCACTACAAGAGTTTGAGGCTACTAACAATCTCACACCCAAGCTCTTTCGAGGATAGAAACCCAATTGGAACAAATAGCCACTGAAATTAATTTAATTGTAGATGACATGTTGCCTAGTCATCATGTTACTTATCTAATGGGTCAATATGAAATGGAGGGTTCAAAAGCGAGTGGTAGCCACCATGAACAAACAAAGGAAGTAATGACCCAGGAGAATGAGTGGATGGTGGACACCGACCCCAAGGTTTGTCGTATTAAAAAGGTAGACGCGTAGTCTGAGGATTATAATAGTGATATGAGTGAATTGATGACTAACCCTACGAATTTGAGGATCAAGGTTGTCATTGAGGAACAAGGGCCTGGAGTGGGTAAAACCTGGTTACCCGGATAATGGGCATAGCACGTGCCTATAACAGTCACCACGAAAGGGTGAGCAAAAATAATATTTATTTTTGGCCAATTTGCCTCTGAATCTATTGTAACTTAGCCAATTTGTCTCTCTGGTTCGATACTCGGATTTAGCCACTATTTTCTGGAGTAGTAGTTAATTATTAGTTGTTATAAATATATTTTTGACTCGGAACAACAGGGTCACTTTCGCATGTAGTATAGGGAAGTATGTATGTCAAGAATGAAAGGCTAAATAGTAATATTTATTTTTGTTTTAACATCTTAAATTGGATTCCACAATGCCTATTTCTAGTTGCATGGAAACAAATGGTACCAACATCCCCACTCTCTCTCCCCCTCTGTAATTATATATAGATCAAGACTATGAACACTTTTCTCTCACTATCTCCCTCTATCACTCCCTCTATGCATGGCAAATAACAATGCCAATGCCAACAACAGGCGGTGGACTACGATTGTAACCTACCGCGAGTGCCATTACAACCACTCATGCCTAAGAGGCCACCACATCCTTGATGGGTGCACAGAATTTACAAAAGCTGGGGAGGACTTGACTCCAAAAGCATTCATCTGCATAGTGTGTCATTGCCCTCGCAAACTAGAGTGGCGTTGTGGACTAAGGCAAATTATGACTTGAAGAATTATTCGGTCGATGATTTCAAAAGATGTTTGATTGGCATTAGAAAAAGCAAGGCAGTGAAGATTCAGTCCTCGTAAGGAATGCTTCAGAAGATTTCTCAAAACCTGGGTGCAGCTCTTCGAAGTGTTAGTGGCAGTTTTTCTTTTGCTTTACCTGAGATTAGTTGTTTTGTTATTGTAAAATGAGTTTGTAGACCAGATTTGATTTGAGTTCTGTTTTCCTCTGGATGGCACCTTGCCATCTTTCTCTTGTTCGGGTGTTGAGCGGCATATGATTGTCCTCTCCACGGGTGCCAACCTAGTTGGGATGTGTGGTGTGGTTGTGATGCCTCTTGCTCTCTCCCCTTTAATCATTGTAATCGTCTTTTGCTTGCGATGATTAATAAAATTCTTAGCTTATCAAAAAAAAAAAACTTCGATAGGAGAGAGGAGGTGTGGGTCGCGATGGATCCTAGGATCTACCACCTGCTCGACCACATGACAACTACCCCCTATTTTGCCACCAATATTCCCGGTCATTGCAGTCCACGTATCCCAAGATGTAGTTCCTGTCCCTCCACCTCCACCGCCGGAAGAAAACCACAGTGATGGCCGTAGTGGTGGAGGAGGCAGAGGTTGCACAGCCAATAAGGAGGGAGAGGGCCGATAAGGCTTGATTGAATGAGATTAAAGCAGGGGCTCGGGGGAATTTTGGTTCGGGTTTTGAGCGAAGGCAGCAAGTGGTGAATTGGTATTTGCAAATGTCTAAAATAAAAATAAACATGCATGAAAGAGCCTTTTAGGGGATTTTTTTTTTATATTTATTTCTTCTCTGATTTGCTTTTTTTTTTTTTCTTTTTTTTTTTTTTTTTCATTTTTGGGTGGGGTTAAGTAGTGGTTGTGGGGGCCGGTTGTTCGTTCTTTTCTTTGATTGTTCATAAGTGAACTCGTGAAGTATCGATCATGTGTATTTTAATGGTTCTAAATCCCTTCTTTGGGTGTCTCGCTCCCCCTATCCCACACCTCACAATAACCATACACGTACAAATGTATAGACAGAGATCTCACACCTGAAGGCAAGTCCAAAGTGGTTAGATGCTTCCCAACTCAAGTAACTTTGTGCATTACCATCTATGCACAAAAACACTTTTGAGAGAGTACATTCCTGTGAAAAAAGAAGAAGGAAAGGACGAAAATTTGGTTCACAAAAGGACATTCTCGAGCCACACAAAGCCTGAGGAGTCCTCACCTACTCTCTGTTTCTGGTACAACAAAATTAAACATTTGATTCAAAATCATTCTTGAGAAAGCTATCTTACTCTGCTTCTTCCTCCCTGGAAATAAGGGAAAGACAACATTCACTTTTTTCGGTCTTCACAGTGCGTGTTTCCCATCTGGCACTGAAATTACAAAAATACCCTAAGGTGGCAAGCGACAACACTTTTTTTTTGAACGGCAAGCGACAACACTTGTCTTCCTTTACATACAAGTGTGTTGATTAGTCGTAGAATTTGGGCGAATATTGCCTGGAGATGGGAGATGAAAGATGTTGTCGATCGTTGAAGCACATCTTCGATGAATGTTGTCTGGAGATGGGGATGTGGGCGATGATCGTAGCGCAAAATTAGTAAAGCGGTTGAAACTTGAAAGATTTGGGAGGTATGTTTTGGTGGGTTTCCTGCTGTATTTGGGGCATGAGGAAACGGCGTGGCACTTGGCGGGATGAGGAAGGACAACTCAGACAAACGTTTGCCCTTTTATAAGAAGTTATTACTCCATTATAGGTGATCGAAGACTTTTGACCATTTTTCTATGATAAGCCTTTCCCGCCGTAAAATTCTTACACTTACACAGAAGCAAAGTACATAGTCAACACAGGCCGGGCTCCTGCACTCACCCTTGCCCTCGCATTATTTGAAAATCAAGCAATTATCATATATATTTTAAACAATTCTTCAATTACATAAACATTAGAGTTATATTCTTCACTTACTTTTAAGTGGGTGAATAACAAAATAACATTCTACACAAGCCCTGAAACTATCATTTATTTTTCATGTCGCAAGACGCATGTCACCATCACATCATCAACAATTATCAACTCGTCGTGGGCACGTAGGTTGTTGTTAAAACCTGACTATTCTCGGAACTCATGATTAATTTAGGGTTCCCATGCTAATTCATAATCTTGGCTACACTATTGACAGGCTCAAAACAATAATGAATCCAAATGTGAGATCCTACGAATTAAATATTTGAAAATTTAAGACGATACGTTAAAATGATAAGTTTTTTTTTTAACGACAAGTCTAATACGTACGATTTTCAAGAATTAAAAAAGCTCATTGATATCTAGTAAATTAATTAAATTGAGGGAGTACATGACGTTCAGGTTGTTTCTAATTTACATCAAATTTAAAGATCTTAAATCTTAATTGCAATGTCAAAAAATACTCTGATTTTTTTTGTAAGTCTTTAATATAATTTTAAGAAATTAAGCTCGACTAGTACTTGACGGATTTCGAAATAAGTTTTTACAAATCATCAACATACTAATAAGAATGTACATATGGAAAGCATGATGTACTAGCTAGCAAGTCAATCACTCTATCCAGTGTACCCTTGGTGTTTAAGAAACTCCATAACGCTAGCCAAAGTCTTCCCTTGCTGCTCTTTTGCGTCCACCAACTCCACTATCGTAGTGTTCGCGACATCGATTCAGGTGGTTTAATTGACATCAAATATGAAAATCTCAATTGACACAAAGTCGAACAATATTCTCATACTATGAATGAGTTGGTAATATACAATTTTAAGAAATTTAAGCTCGTCCAATTGATAGGTACTATTCGAACTTAATTTTTATGAACTTCGAAGAAGAAATACATTTTTTTTTTTTTTACTGAAAACAGTAAGAAAATCCAATTCAAAAACCTTATCTTTTTTTTCTATTTAAAAATATATTTTCTAGCTAGCACAAATAAGTCCAATATTAAGATAGTAAACATTGGTATTTCGAAAGTTTTTTCCTAGAAAAGTGTTCCAAACCAAAACCTAGAAGAACATGTAATGAATTGGAGGTAGAATGACCTTGTGACAAATTGGATTCTCCGTTGTTGAATCTCCGGAGACATTCACTTCCTCGCTCTGGAGTCAAATGAAGAGTGACTTCTTCCTATGAGGAGCTTCCTTTTCATTTTCCTTTCCCTTTCCCGTTTCCTTTTGCTTGTCATGATGTTGGAGGTTTTCACCCCTGCGTCTTTTTTGTGATGGTTCTGATTCAGGTGTCTCTAGAGCCTACAAAAGTAATCTCTCAAATGATTGTACTGAAAAACAAAAAAGCCTCTACCTTTAGCCTGGATGATTTGGTTCTACCATTGGAAGATTTTCAATTGGAACTTTTTAGTCTTATTTGATATCGACTTCTGTTAGTGTTTTGGCATTTGGACTCTTGCTATGCTCATTTTTCTTTTCCTTTTGCCTGTCCTTCAGCATTTCGCTGGATTAGATGGCTGTTGCCTCTTCCGTGTTTTATGCCGGAAGGCTGGCTTCTTTCCTCGATGTACCCATTGTCGAGTTATAATAAAATGTTGTTTTTGATAAAAAAAAAAAAAAAATACCATAAGTCCTTGGTTTTGGGCAAAATTCCGTTGTGGCGCCTTTCTCGGCAAAGAAGCATCCTTGATGAATCTCACCACTTGACGAAAAGTTCGGAACATCTTTCCACTCTGATTGTGGTAAAAATACTGTAGTGGGAAACATTAAAATTCATAGAAAAGGAAAGCGAAAATGCAAATCCAAGTTTGAAACTATTACATTTTCCTAGTAGAATCTTATGATTCTCGATTTTGACCAACGATTCAATAATGTAATTTCCTAATCTTGAAAAATCTGGCTAATAATAGCAACTAAGTTCTTTTTTCACAAATGATAAAGTACCATGCATGCGGTTATCAATTTTCTAGACATTTCTCACCAGCGAAAATCTATAATTGGATTCACCAATGAAATGATAGATTTCATACTAAGAGATGAAACTAAAACAAAAAAAGAAAAAAAGAGGTTAGAGATTTGCTCGACCTACCTTATCATATATTTCAAGACCAGGACGTTGGCGCTTTTCGATTTTCCAGCTCCCCAATCGTTCAGCCAATGGCAAATGTTGCACAACGTACGTTGATTTCACATTCTGTGTGATGCAACAATGAAATCATAACAACAACCTAAATTACACAAGAATTTTGGAAATTTTGAAGAATAAAGTTATGTACCTCATCTCTTTTTAATATCCGATCCATACTGTCTTCTGGAAGTTTAAAGTCTATAGGTGCAGACCAAAATATGTTCTTTGAGCCTTCTGCTGCTCTCTGCTTCAAAAAAACAAAAAACAAAAAACATAGATCTGGAATTAGACTTGAATTTTAATTTTATATTCAGAAAATCATTCCTTGATTTTTCCACCACAGTGTTTAATTCTTCGTCTTCTTTTTGTTTGTTTTTTTTTTGGGTACTTTTTAGTCATTTTGAAGAAATAGTTTTTCAAAAAGTACTTTACTTAATTTAATTTAGAACCGTACTGAACCCTTCACCAAATGTCTCAACTCTCTCTCTCTATAGGAGCAGTTAAATGAAAGTCTAAGACACTTTTGTAAATATTAGGCAGTTGAAACTTTAGTGGCTAAAATGCAATCTAAGTTGAATATGCTCCTGCCGCAGATAATTATGAAATAATTTTTCACGGTTGTGATCAAAAGAGTGCTTTATCACAACGTTAAATTTTGGGTCAACACGGGATTTGGAATCAATGAAATGCACTTACCTTGGGAAGAAATTCAGTTGGCAAAAAAGATTTTGCTGTAACAATTTAGTGGAACAAGAACATTTGGGCTCCAACAATGAGATCAATGAAATGAACACTTTTGTTTAGATTTGTTTGTCAATATCATTGAAGATCTGGGTTTGTTCATTTTTTTGGAACCTTTCCCTTATAATAGATAATCAAACATAAAAATGCTAGCCATCCAAATTCAAACTTCCAGGGTAGTCTTTGCACAGAGATGATTAGCGCAAATGAAAAAGCAAAAAAGAGGATTGTTACACAATTTAATGTTTTCAAGGGAAAATCGGGGTGACAAAGTTTCAGAAAATGCTTCCAACACGGCTGCTTTTAAAGTCGTGCAATGTGTAAAGGGTGTAACTTGACCGTATACAATCCACATGAATTAGATAGTTCTAAATACACATCAGTGGTTGAATTTGTGCTCAACATCTAAATCTATAGCACCACTCTAAAAAAATTTACTATTACCCTCATTATAGGTATTCAAAATAATTTCAAAAAAATGCGCGTGCGAATTTTGAACCAAAAAGGCCCAAGTTAATAATATTTGCGAATGGAGATAGAAAGAGATAGAGCACACACCGAAAATGAAGGTTAACTACACTTACTTTTGTGACAGAGATCATCACCGGAGGTTGCTCTATAGCTAGGCAAAGGGATGGCTCCTTCGCATTCAAGTTCTCAGAAACATTCTGTGATGTAGAGGATGCCATTGATACTTTGAGAGGAGTAAAGAAAGAAGGGGAAATGCGTACGTATTTATTTCTCGATGTACGAGAAGGGACAGACATTCTTTTTTTTGATCAGCAAAGAAAGAATATAATTGATGGAGAAGAGAGAGGCAAAAACAACAAAAAAAGCCCAAGGCCTAAGGGAGCGAGATAGGAGCCAACAAGCCCCACTATCCACGAACCAAACAGGCCAAAGACAAACACCAACGCTAAGAAAAATAAAAACAGAGATGAACAGGATTCAACCCAACAAAACACCATAAAAAGAACATTTCAAAAGAACTACACTATGACATATCCCCAATAACTTGTAAATCATTAACAAGGATTGGATGAAAAGGCAAGACTAAAGATGATGTCGTAATCAATGAGAAATCTTTAGGACCTTGATAAGCATTTATCCAGTTGCTACTCTAAACTTGATCTTCTCCCCATAATAGATGATCACCCAATTTGGAGCAACACCTTGAAAAATAAGATCATATTTGACCTTCCAAATACTCCATATTACTTTGCAAAACTAAATAAAAAGAGAGTCTTTTAGCTTTCTTAAATTTCCATCCTTGCCACCATATGAATAAACTCTTGATGGATGAAGGAACCACCCACTTGATATCAATCCACATGAATTAGAACTTTACACCATACCATCCAAACCATCTTACAATGAACAAAAATCTATGATCTACAAATTTTTTTAGCTTCCCACAAAATTTGCACAAGCAATCATTAAAAATGCGCGGACCCTCATCGTATTCAAAATAATTACAAAAAAATGCGCGCGTGAATACCCAAAGAGAATAATAACTCGGAGATAGAGGTTTTCACCCTTCCCCAAATGCCAACCAACCCAAAATTGTACTTTTGGAGGAGAGAGAGAGATAAGATTAAATTCCTTTTGCATCTCCCAACCAGCCTTTGGTTTTTTTTTCACTTATCCTAGCGGCACAAAGAAAATTCGAGTGAGAGGTGTCATCCCATCTAAGAGAATCCTCCCTTAGTGGGTCAAGTTCCACCTCCCTCAATAGATCATTCAACTTCCAATTTGTTCTCATGACAAAACATTTCTCCTTAGTTCCAAATTAACAACTAAAGAAAGAAGGGGAAATGTCCTTGCATTTAAGCTTCAGAAGGGACCGACATTCTTTACCATACGTCAATGTATACATGTGAATGATAAGTCTAATAAGCATTTCAGGAATAAGAGTAATGGTGGCTTTAATTATTTCTTCCTGTCATTGCCGATTTAACCCACACTTTAAATTAACGACGTTTTTAGAGATTACGAAAATAAATGAGGCTAGATAACGCAATCAAATGGACTGTGCCATGCGGGCCTGATAATTTACTTTCGCACCTAACATATATGCTCCGTATTGGCCCACTTATTAGTCATGTTGCGTCGTTTGTGTTGTGCGTATTAGAGTTAGAGTATAAACGAGCCGAGCCAAGCCGAATTTTGTAGTGTTCAAACTAGGCTCGTTCCTAACCGAGCCAAACCGTTAACGAGCCGAGTCAGGGTACGTAAGCTAGTTCTTTAAATGAGCTGAGGTTTTGCGAGCTTGTTTGCTAAACAAGTTTAAAACTCGAGCTCAAGCTCAGCTCATTTATTAAACCAGTTGACCCTTAATGAGCTCGTTCCTAACCAGCTCAATTATTAAACCAGCTGAGCCTTAATCAACTCAATTATATACGAACAATGTGTGTCAAGAAATAAATTCCAGAATAAGTCTTCAAATAAAGATGAAGAAATGGAACCTAATTCTACAAAATCATTTTCCGGTACTTAATTTTTTATTTTTAGTACATGTAAGAAGTATTAATTGTTAGTAGATATTAGATATTAGATATTTGACCCTAGTTTGGGTAGGTACTTTGAATAGTGGATATATACATCCAAGTTGCCCCGCCAAAAAATTATTTGCTAATCAAGCGTGTAGTACAACAAATTAATTCTTAAAATGCTAAACTAGCGTGCATTTGAAACATATAAATCTTAATTATAAAGCCAAATCCCCTGTTAACTTGCGCTTTTCGAAAAATTACAACAAATGAATCTTAATTGCGCCGCCAAATTACTCGGTTAAGTTGCACCGCCGAAATAAATTCTAATATAGGACGTCACATACTAGAGCAGATTTGTATTTGTATTTGGTCGTATTCATCATGATAGCAAAACTGCGATCATTTTTTGCCATAACTATTACGTACGTAAAAAAAAAAAAAAAAAAAAACCATACTTAAAAAAAAACTGGAGGGTTTGGTTTATAATTACGAGTTGGGGTCTGCAAAAGTACAATGCTCTTGTATTAGGTTTTCTAGTTTCTAGTTGCTTGGCTCGGGTTTGGCTAGGACGACTTTTTCTCTGTTATAATCACATTCAAACACACTCTTCGAGTTGCATGCCTTTGGTTGCAGCTGTGCTGTGCAGAACTTTAAGCTTTTTTGCTGGGGAATGCCCCTTTGTTCTTATGAGAAGGTAGGTTAATTTTTTCAATCGATAGTAATTTAATTACCAAAAAAAAAAAAACTTAGGATGTTTCCATGTATATCCATTTCCTCCATCTCGGCATACTTTCTAATGACTTTCTTTTCGTCACCATTGTAACATACTCCCAAATTTTTCTCAAAGTCCCAAATCGCTTTCGCCTCATCAAGAAACTTGTTCTTGGAACACACATCATTGATATCCTCCAAAGGAACAAATTTACTAACAACTTACTCCTCATCACCCTCTCGTCTTGTGCCCAACATGTTATCCAAGGCTTGGATTGCTTGAGCCTCATCAAGAAGAATCCTATTTCGATTTCTTATCCCGTTCGTAGAAATAGATAATGAAGTTGCAGCAACGACGGATCTAAACAACGGCTTTTGGTTTGTGTCTTATCCGTGTTCGTGAGGTGCTGTGTTTTTTGAGGCGTTTCAAGGGGTGAGGTGCTGTGTTTTCTGTTGGTCTCTTGCCAACCTTATGTTTTGGGTGCCATTGGGTCTCGAGAGGCAAATGTTGTGTCGTTTCCCTCTTGCCCCGTTTAATCTTGTATCTTGGATATTTGATTAATAAAATCTTTTCCTTTCAAAAAAAAGTTTATCCATGTATATACCTCGGATACAATTAAAATCGAGACAACCAACCGATGATACAATTAAAATCGAGACAAAGTTTCATATAGACAAGCCTCACAAAATTGATAGCTGGTAAAAAATTATTTCATTTTTATCCTTTGAGTAAATTTAACGTATGGTCAAAAGTTATGATACTGGCTAAATGAGACAAAAGAAAACAAGCTCCAAAGCTGCTCATGTCGGAGGAAACAACTGAGATGGTTATTTCTTAACTTTTATATATGTAAGCAATAAAAGCTTAAGATACTTATAAAATCCTTCAAACTAAAAATCATTACAGGAATCGATCGGATGCCCAATCCTGCAATGTTAGTAGCCATAGGGCAATTATGGCGGCCGATGAAAATTTTGAACGAGAACCGTACCCATCTTTTATTGGCAAAGAAAATTTCATTACGGGAAAAGATAAAAAAACTAAAATAAACAACTTAAGAAATAAAAGCTTTGAGATAGCATGGAAAAGTACATAAACTCTGCTGCATGTTGTTCGCTAGCAGCCTAGTACATTCGAACCTTGGACTAATGTAGATGAAGAGAGAGAGAGAGAGAGAGAGAGAGAGAGAGAGAACTACCCAGAGCGAACAAAGGTAACGAAAATTCAGACAGAAATGAAAGCTACATTGGGGGCACTGTAGGAGTAGTAAATAAAACAACAATCAAGAGGGCCATTATCAAGACTGGTAGACCGAGAAGGATCGTAGGAGGCGGAGGAGGCGGCGACGGCAATGCCAGCGGCAGCAGCAGCAGCGCCAAGGTTACCGCCACCATAACCACCACTGAGGTGAAGCTGCAGTGCGGAAACATCACCCCACGTCGCGAAAGGAATGCACGCCGGATCGGTAAAACTCTGATTATAAAATCACAGCCGTTTGTTGTTAATCATCAACTTGCAGCCACAATCTCAGACACACAAATGCACAGTTTGCATACAGTCTTTTATACCCGTATGCAGATTACATGTATTTGCAAAGGTATAGAGAGAGAGAGAGAGAGGGGAAGGGGGTGGGGGTTGGGAAACGAAATGAATGCAGGCGGACAATTAGAGTGGGTATGTGAGTCTTTGTTGCTACCGTCAAAACTGATACGTCACCAAAACCAACAACAAAAGCTTGTGATCAATAAATACTACCATGCGCTAAATACATCTTACCTGAGGATATCTTTTTTTCGCAACTCCACTAATTGGGAGACCAACCCCACCGTCCACTAGCGAGAGCCCCATTTAACGCTAGAGAAAAGCTTTGTATGGACATAGAGGGACAAGTGGGAGCAGCTCCCACCACAAGATTTTCAAAAAATGCAATTATTGTATAAAAAATAAAAATTTATCCCAGTATTATAAAGATTCGCCAATATTAATTTTTTTAAGTACATATATTTTATTCACCACAAAAATAAAATCTTGGTTCTGTCCCTAGGCTTGAGGATATCTTGGTAATATTCATCATCAACTTGCTAATGGCTCGTTTATTTGCTTGAAAATAAAAGAAATGGGATACAAAATCATGAAGATATTGGTTGAATGTATAATCCCATTAGTTTATAAGAAGAACCCTTCTATGGGTACCGATCAATTTGCATCCAACAAAAGATCCGAGCTCTTTATTAAATTTAAAATATTATTTTGAGTGATCTAGTAAAAAATGAGTTCAATCGGACAATTGTAAGTTTTTTTTATCCAATGCACAAAATTTTTATTCAGAATTCAAGATGCTACTTTTTCTTACTAAAAAATGGATATAGTGCATCAAGTATTTAAAGTTATCTCATTGAGCTGAATTTTGTTAAGGCCATTTGAAAAAATATTTCAAAATTAATGAACGGTTGTGATCATTTGTATGGGGCCCAGAAGTGGACCCCACGTACCAATCTGTAGGTGTACAGTTGGTCTTTGCTTTGGTTGGGATTGTGCCACAAATTTACCTATCTACGTTATTTCTAGCTGTCAAAAACCGCCGTTAAAGGCATGAAAACCACCAGTAATACTTTTACCAAAGGTTCCTTGCGGCCCTAAATATAACCGACATCTAGAAGTAAAAATTGCTATCTTCTAAAGGTTTTTTCAAGGGGAATTTTAGTGCTGAGATTCAAATTTCAAACCCACAAATCCTTTGAAAGGTACCAAACACTTAACCATTCAGCTAAACGAAGTTTGGTTTGCATTAGAAAGCTAATACTAATAGTAATATTATCTATCACTGTTATTATCGACGATTTTCTACTTTACCACCATTAATAATTTTTTGCCGGATGTTTCACGTTACCGCCACTAATAGTCATCTTTACAAGCGGTTTTAATTCCGCCGTTAATAAATTACTTTTCGTTGGCAGTTGTCATTATTAACAGAGTAACATAGACCAGTGGTTTAGTCTCACGGAATAGTGCTATTCGTAGTTAAGTATTGCAGTTAGTAGTTAATGTTTGGTTTTTCCGTTTGCTTTCTGTTACATTTGAGATGGCAGTTAGTATATATAGTTCTGCCCCTCTCCTTTGTAATGTAATCGAATACATTTTCAGTATAATGGAGATTCAGTACTTCTTTCTTATTCTCTCTCTCTAAAAGTTCTTATGGTATCAGAGCACATTCAAGGCGAAAGCCATTAGGGTTTCGTTCAGAGACGATTTCAAGATTCTTCGAGTACGAAGAACCTTTTAGGTCTTTCAGATACGAGTCTCAACTCAAGATTCTACAATCATCAGTTGATGTGAAGATTTTTGACGATCTTGACAGGTTGATTCTTGATCGATGAATTAGGGTTCTTGACAGTATTGATTCTAATTTTCTGCATCTCGACTCCATATCCATTTCTTTCTTCAAATCGACTCAATGGCAACAACAACAGAGTATCTACCACCAGCTTTTTCTTTTCTTATCGCAAATTTTCAGTCTTTTGTCACTGAGAAATTAGATTCTACGAACTACTTTGCCTGGAAAACACAGATTGAGCATGCTTTACTAGCAAATTCGTTATTTGAATATGCAAATGGTACTGTGAAAATACCTCCTGTTGAAATTCATGGTGAAAATGGTACTACAAGCCCTAATCCTGCATACAAACTCTGGGAAACAGTTGATCGAATGCTTATGTCTTGCATTATCGCCACTATTAGCTCTTCCCTTTTACCTCACATTGTCGGATCATTGCATACTTGTGAAGTCTGGTCTCGATTGGAGGAGAAGTTTAGTAGTCTGTCAAGAACACACATCCATGATCTTAAATGTAGAATCTATAGTCTGAAGAAAACAACTTCTATGGAGCAATATGTTGATTCGATTAAGGTTTTAATCCAAAAGTTGGAAGCAACAGGGACTCATATGGATGATGAAGAGTTGGTTATCCATACACTAAAAGGTCTTCCTAATGAGCAGTACCGATCCTTTAAGCAGGCTATTCGTACTCGGTTTGAAACTTCACCGCTTACATTTCATGGTCTTGCCACCATGTTACTTGCAGAAGAGTTATATCTAGACACAGATCCTGTAGATACCTCTACTATCCTTCTTGCTCAACATCAGAATAAGGTATCCTCAGGGCCATATAATGCAGGACCTACTCTTTTTTCTCAAATGCCTTCTTCAGTTCCACAAGCTCAAGGTCAGCAGGTGTCTTATCCACCTTCTTTCAGTGCTTCCCTACCACAATTTACCCACATTCAGCCACAAATGAGTTCTTACAGTGGAAATAACTATGGAGGAAATCGAAATAATCGAAATGGAAATCGTTTTAAACCTAAGAATAATTACCAACAGGGATTTCCATTCAATGCTAATGCTTGTCAGATATGTGGCCGAGATAATCACCTAGCCTACAGCTGCTATTACAGACAAAATCTGAGTTATCGACCACCACAGTATAGTACAGCTTCTCAATATGGTCAGCAAGGGATCCAGGGTCAATATGGTCCAAGTAGTGTGCAAAGTTATGGTCAAAGTGGAGTGCAGGGTTCTAATTTTGGTGCTCAGTTTGGGCCACAGGGTGTGCCACAGATGCATGGTTTTGGGATGACTACATCACAGGGCCATATGTCACAAGGGCAGCCACAGGCTTTTATGGTTGCTACTGAACCTGGAAATTGTTCTTCTGCACCACAAGCTTCTTACAGTGGTGTATCTACCATTCTACCATCCAACTGTCCTTCTGTTCCTCCTGTATTTCAGACTTATGGAGTGCCTTATCCCTCTGCATTTGCAGCACCACATGTTACTCCTTCAGCACCAACTTCAGTGGTTCCTTGGTTCTTTGACTCAGGGGCCTCAACTCATGTTACTAACAGCTTGAATCAGATCTCAATCCCCACCAGTAATGCACCATCTACAGTTACTGTTGGTAAATGGACAAACTGTCCCTGTTGCACACTCAGGTAAAGGCATCCTTCCTCTTCCTCATCATTCTTTTCTTCTCAATAATATTCTACATGTTCCAAACATTTCTCATAATCTCCTCTCTGTTCATCAGTTTGTCTTAGACAACAACTGTAAAATAACTTTTGACTCCTTTGGTTACATTATTCTGGACTCTCTGACCAACCAAGTGGTTCATCAGGGGTCTTGTCATCAGGGGCTATATCCCCTTCTTCCTTCTTTTAGAAGCTCTACAGGTGATCACTCCAGTGCTGCAGTTCTTCTTCATACTGCATCTTCTACAGAACTATGGCACAGGAGGTTGGGGCATCCTCATCCTACTTTCCTTCAACATCTAGCTAAAAAATATAGTCTACCTTTTTCTGTTTCTTCACAGCTTGACTGTTATGCATGTAATAAGGGAAAAAGCCATAAAATTCCATTTCCTGTTTCTCATTCCCAGACCACTGCACCCTTTGAACTTGTGCATATGGACGTGTGGGGACCATCTCCTATAGCTTCCTTTTCTGGTTTTAGATACTATCTGTTGCTTATTGATGATTTCACCAGATATTGTTGGTTGTTTCCTTTAAAGTTCAAAAGTGATGTTGCTTCTCATGTTAAAGCTTTTCAAGCTTTTGTGTCTAATCAATTTCAGACCTCCATTAAAACTTTTAGATCTGATTGTGGAGGTGAGTTCTTGAATAAAGTCATGTTTTACTTCTTCTCTCAATTTGGTATTGTCCATCAGACATCTTGTCCCTATACTCCTAAGCAGAATGGTTTGGTCGAAAGAAAGCATGCCCATATTATTGAGACTGCTATTACTTTGCTTCAACAAGCCCAGTTACCTTTTTTTTTTTAGCTTGAGGCTATTACAATAGCACTTTACCTCATTAATAGACTCCCTCATTCCTCAATTCATTTTGATGTTCCTTTTCATAAATTGTACAATGTCTCACCAGATTATCATAGCCTTAAACCTTTTGGATGTTGTTGTTTCCCTTGGTTGAGGCCTTATACTTCTAACGAATTAGAGCCAAGGTCTACTCCTTGTGTTTTCCTAGGATATTGTGCTAATGTCAAAGGATACAGATGTCTTGATCCTGTTACACAAAAAGTCTATGTCTCAAGACATGTAAGATTCATTGAGCATGATTTTCCTTACCATCATTTCATTTCTTCCTCTAACCCTAGTATGTTGTCTTCTGCACATCCAAAAACCTTTCCCCTTACTTTCAAACACCCTTCTATTATATTCCATCCTCCACCTGCACTTTCTTCTTCTTCTATTCCTTCTCCAGCAGCTTCTTCTTCTTTAGCCTCTGTTCCATCTTCTAATTCTGTTTCATCTTCTAGTTCTCTTCCTCCCCAAGAAGCTCCTCTTTCTAACACTGTTCCAGCTACAGTTCCCCTCTCTACTTCTATTCATCCTATGACCACAAGGTCCAAAAATGGCGTTTCAACTCCCAAAATTCCTCTTTCTTTACTTGTGCATGTTCCTCCTACTTCTGAACCACATTCCTTCAAGGAAGCTATAACTTTTCCTGAATGGAGACAGGCTATGGCAGAAGAGTGGTACAAGGCCAGATTAGTGGCCCAGGGATTTCAACAAACAGAAGGAGTTGATTACACTGAAACCTTCAGTCCAGTGGTTAAACAACCCACCACAAGGGTTGTCTTAGCATTGGCCTTAAAATTTGACTGGGTAATCAAGCAACTTGATGTTTCTAATGCTTTCTTACATGGGACTCTTCAAGAACAGGTTTTTCTCAGGCAGCCACAAGGATATGTGAGTAATCAGTTTCCTAATCATGTCTGCCACCTTCACAAAGCATTGTATGGTTTAAAACAGGCACCAAGGGCCTGGTATGACATGCTCTCTCATTCCTTATTGGGTCTTGGTTTTCAGAATAGTTTAGCTGATTCTTCCTTGTTTGTTCTGCATCAAGATGGTGATTTAGTTTTCATTTTGGTATATGTGGATGATATACTTATCACTGGTTCCAATTCTACTCTTATTGATACACTGATTACTCAACTTAGTTCCACTTTTGCTCTGAAAGATTTGGGTCAGCTACACTATTTTTTGGGCATTGAAGTTGTGTCTACCTCTCAAGGTCTCATGTTATCCCAAGCTAAGTATGCTCTGGATCTTCTTAACAAGGCTGGTATGGAGGATTGCAAGCCATGTGATTCACCTTCCTCTTTGAAACCTATTGCAATAGCTAATCAACAACCTATGTCTAATCCTGAAACGTACAGATCATTGGTGGGATCCTTGCAATACCTTACCTTAACACGACCTGAATTATCTTTTGCAGTAAATTCTGTTTGTCAGCATATGCACAATCCCTTAGAGTGTCGTTTTACTGCTGTGAAACGCATCTTGCGCTATCTCAAGGGCACTTTAACTCATGGCCTTGTTTTCTCTAAGAGTTCTCTTGTCCTCTCAGCATTTTTCGATGCTGATTGGGCAGGTAATGCATCTGATAGACGCTCCACTGGAGGTTATTGTGTGTTTTTAGGATCAAATCTGATATCTTGGTCGGCTAAGAAACAAGTGACTGTAGCTAGGTCATCAACAGAAGCTGAATACAAAGCTTTAACTAATGCAGCAGCTGAGCTTGTTTGGATTTTACAGCTGTTCAAGGATTTGCATTTGTCTCAGTCTATTGCTCCTCCTACAATTTGGTGTGATAATACGTCTGCTCTTTCTCTTGCTACAAACCCAGTCTTCCATGCTCGTACTAAGCATGTGGAAGTTGATTTTCATTTTGTGAGAGAGAAGGTTGCTCAAAAGCAACTCTGTGTTCAACATGTTCCCTCAGCTTTTCAGGTGGCTGATATTCTGACAAAACCACTTCCAGTGGCCCGGTTTCTTCTTCTACGTGACAAACTGAGGCTTACAATTCTTCCAGCATCAGTTTGCAAGGGGCTATTAACAGAGTAACATAGACCAGTGGTTTAGTCTCACGGAATAGTGCTATTAGTAGTTAAGTATTGCAGTTAGTAGTTAATGTTTGGTTTTTCCGTTTGCTTTCTGTTACATTTGAGATGGCAGTTAGTATATATAGTTCTGCCCCTCTCCTTTGTAATGTAATCGAATACATTTTCAGTATAATGGAGATTCAGTACTTCTTTCTTATTCTCTCTCTCTAAAAGTTCTTAGTCATTAGCGCCAATAATGGCATCCTTTATTGGCCTTTTCATTCCTACCGGTTAAAAATTGACCGTAAAGACCACTGCGTAGTGTATCTTTATATATCATTGTGGAATCATTTGAAAACAAATTAGGAAGGGTTAAACAGTCACATCCATTAGAACTAGATGGATGGAATATGGAATCCAAACACTCATTGGATTTCATGTATCCCGTCCATAATGCAACTGCAAATGCCGGACCTTTGTGGCCGGAGGCATTAATACATATCAAATCCCAATCCAGATCCCCAAACAAACAAGTCAATCTTACAAAGCACTTTACAAAAGAATTTCATTGAGTTACTCATCTTATACATTAAAATAGTGGATTAATGAGGATAAACGTGGATACGTCACGTGGCATTAGTTTTTAAATAATAATAAAATCCAAACCTAGCAATGAAAATATTAAAAACCATAATTAACGACTTTGAATAGATAATGGAAGAAACATTTTTACTTATGGTAATTTATTACCTCATTCCAATCATACTAAACTCAAGATTGTCTCAATTATTTCTGATAGGGTAATAAAAATGGAGTTATCCCACGATTTACGGTTTATATGACCAGAAAATGTTTTAACCAATATTTTTTTTTTGATCGGCAACAAAATTTATTGAAACTTAACAAAGGGTACATCGAGGAGAAACAAATCCAAGCACATGTGCAAGGAATATGAAGGGCAATACATCAAGCGAGAAACTAAATGTAAAACCAAAAGAGAGAGAAAAAAAAGAAAAAGGTAGTAGATGGGATACCCAGCCAAGACAAACATGTCCTGCTAGGAACCAAAAACAAGCTCAGGAACTAGGGTGGACAAAAATCCGCAGCAAACATTAGCCTTTGAGAGCAACATTGCCTTAACCTTGAGCAGCAATTAAGCCAATGAGTAGTAGCATATCATATCATATCACCTCCAAAATGTTGGAATCATCATAAACCTCCGAGCAGGTAAAGCCTTCAACTAGAGAAATTTGTAGCAGCAAATAATCAATAGCACCTTGTAATATAATCCTCAACTGGCATGGCCTCCTTAGTGGTAAAGTGGCAGTAGCAAACACTCCTAGAAGCAGGTGGCATTAGCAATTGTAGTAGCAGACTCCGAATGTTTTAACCAATTTTAAAAAGGTAATGATTAAGTTTTCCGAACGAAGCCAAGGAACCCCTCTTACACAGTACTCTCTCCATCTCATTTTAAGTGTGTTGTTTCCTATATCATATTTAATAAAGAAAACATTATCATTACATCTTTCACATCAATTTTTACCATAGCTTTACATTTTCACATCAACTTCTACCTCCACTTTCAAAAATTATCCTCTACTTTTACCCGTTAACTCTTTACTCACTAACTTTTTCATAAGGACAAAATGGTATTGTACAAATTTTTACCCATTAACTTTTAAAAAACACACACTTATTAAAGAGACAGCCGAAAATAGAAATATTGACACTAAAAAAAGGAACGGAGGGAGTACTATTTAACAAACAACTTAATGAAGTGTGCAGTAGAAATTTTTTTTTTTTTGATCGGCAACGGAAATTTATTAAAACTCGATAAGGGTACATCGAGGGAAAAAGAAAGCCACAACCAAACAAATGTGTAAGGTATTGGCAAAAACAAATTCCAACGGAGTACTGAAATTGAAAAGGGAGGATAGATAAAGAACAAAAAAAAATAAAAATAGAGATGAAGAACAACAGGCAAGCAAAGGCAACCACCCAAATAACTACTAAATTCTATCCTTAGCCTTGCTCCACTATCACGGCATCAACAGTAGCTAGAACCAAAAACTTTGAGTATAGCCTCCTCACACCAGAAATCTTCAAATTAAAATCCCCCATGAAGCACCAGTAGCCCCCGAGATAGCAAATTCCACTTCCGTATCTTTTTTTTTTTTTTTTTGATCGGCAAAGGAAGAGATATATTAAAACTCGATAAGGGTACATCGAGGAGAGAAAGGGATCAACAAAAAAATGAAGCCCTGGAAAATAAATAACAAAAAAGTGAAAAAGAAACAAAAAAAAGAGATCAAGATGAGTTAGATCCTGAGACGTCTGATGACATCAAGATTGCCAATAAAATCCTCCACAGTGTAGGAACTCAGCTTGTTCAAACCTTTAACCCAGAGAGCAGCCCTAATTTTCCCCAATTCAACACAATCTTCCCATGTAGAGGTCTTGTTATTGAAGATGAGATTAGGGGTGAAAAAAAAACCGACGGGACCCGAACGGACCAAAAAACCGAAAATTCGGTTCGGTTTTTGAATTCACTGAAAAAACCGAAAAAACCGAAAAAAACCGAAATGCATCTCATTCGGTTTGAGTTTTCTGTAATTTTTGTTAGACCGAACCGAACCGAACCGAAATACCCTAAAATCATCCCGATTTGGACCGAATTACCCCGAAACCACCCCTATTTGGACCGAAAACCACCCCTATCTCGGTTTCCTAAAATTCACCCCGCAATAAATAACAAATCACAGCCGTCCATCTCAATTTTAACGCCGGACCGAAAAAACCGAAAAACCCGAAAAAAATCGAAAAAACCGAACCACCCCGAACCGATCGGTCCATTGTTTTTTTCTAATCGATCCCGGAAAAATTACAACCAATCGGTTCGGTCCGGACCACCCCAAAAACCGAACCGAACCGACCGATTTTCACCCCTAGATGAGATCATTTCTAACCTTCCAAATTGACCAAATGACCGAGTAGAAACAACAGGTCCAACATTTCTTTTCCAAATTTTTGAAGGGGGCAGAGAACCAAAATTGGGAGAGCGATACCAGATTTGGGGGACAAGCCCAAGCCATATTCCACCATCTGAGTATAGCAGACCAAACATTCCAGGCATAGTCGCACAGTAAGAGAAGATGATGAGGAGATTCTCCCTGCAAAAGGCAAAGAGGGCATGAGTCTTGGCTGATAGGGATGATGTTGCGGCTAGATAGGGTAGATCTGGAGGCTATTTTATTTTGCAGAGCTAGCCAAGCAAAAATTTCAATCCTGGCAGGGCAAAGGTTCTTCCAAATGTTAAGCAAGTTGGGGTTTTCCTGAAACTCTTGCTTCTCCCATTCTGAGTATGTCGATTTCACTGAGAAAAGGAGATTGGAGCTCCAGGACCAGGTAATACAGTCAGTTCTTGAGTTATCAATGGTAAAAGTATTCAATTGATTTCTCAGAGGAGCTAGAAGTAAATTCCACTTCGGTATCACCCCATATCCTTTGCATCATTCCATTGTCCACTCCTTCTCAAAACAGCAAACCTGTTAGCATCCTCTTCAATCAACTTTGACATCACCATTATGTCTACCTTTGAAAAATCAATTCCCATCCTCACACCCATTGTTGTTGATGATTGTAATTCCTGATATGGTGGTCATATTATAGTACTTTTTTGCAATTAGAAATTCATCTCCTCATATGGTGGTCATATCATAGTACATTTTT
The DNA here is from genome assembly GCA_016920895.1 of Vaccinium myrtillus. Classification (NCBI taxonomy): domain Eukaryota; kingdom Viridiplantae; phylum Streptophyta; class Magnoliopsida; order Ericales; family Ericaceae; genus Vaccinium; species Vaccinium myrtillus. Next base: position 25,952,826 of record CM029278.1, on the reverse strand, counting down.
GTAAAACAAGAATGGCAAGTGAAAGTAGAAAAGTAAAAAAGGAAGAATTTTGGATGGCTCAGTGTTAGGGTTGTTCGGTGGCACTGCCACGTAGTGCCCGTCGACCCATCCGAGCCATCCATCCATATTTTGGACGGCTCAAATGTGTTGGGGTTGTTCTTTGGCATTTTTGTAAATATTGGCGAAGAGCACGTCAACAAATCTGGGTCATCGAAAACATGGATGAACGGCTCAGATGGGCCGACTGGCACCATGTGGCGGTGCCACGTCATACCTACCCGGCACTGAGAAATTTCTCCCCTTAAAGATCTCTCTCTCCTTCACAAACACACGAGTTTTTTCTTTACGCTTTGAAAATTCGGCATGTTTCATGTTTTATATAACAGAAAAGATAGAAACACTAACACTTGTACTAATAATTACACAAACGCTCTCATATCAAATGAAATATGTGGGCATATGAGTGGTAGGTCTCACACATCCCATGTGAAAGAGTTTAAGCAATTGTTGGTACAAGCGTAAGTGCCTCTAGCAAACCCTGTTTATATAAATTCAGATGCATAAGAGTAGAAAATGACATTATGTTGAAATTGAAGATAAAAGAAAAAAGAAATGAAAAATGAAAGTAAATGGCTTTTATTTACCCGCCTATTTAATATATTTGGTTGTGGCTTTTACCCTTGATATACCCTTTGTCGACTTTTAATAAAATTTAGTTGCCCATAAAAAAAATTATGAGATTCAGCGACAAAAGACTCCCCTTTCTAACCTCTCATAGGAATAATTTAATTACAAATACCGGATGACTTCTCCTTTTATAGGCACAAGGAGAATTTTCCTAAATATGGTAGAAGGAGAAACATAACTTAATAATAGAGTAAACATATGCATTGCTTTATGGCTATGATAAAGACGGACATATGCATTGCTTTGCAGTTAAGGTAGGAGAAGCATATATCTAACCGGGGACAAGCATAACTTATAAAACACAACCGGACATCTACTTTAAAGGAGCTCTTTGAATGATAAACCCTACTTCTAGAATTCACCGGTACTTCAACCAACATACCGAAAAACTTGCAAATTTCTTCTACTTTTTCTTATTCCCACACTCAATATTCCTCTTTTGATCAAATCAAAGATCTTGAATAAGGTTCTTCTCACTGCCACATATCCAAAACCAACGTCTTGTACAAAAAATCGGTATTCGATGATCTTTCGAAGGCTCTGTACCTCTTTCACTCGATTCAACCCAAGCCCGTCTCTTTTCCATCCAAAACCCACAAACCCGTTTCTTGTTTTCGACTCCAACCCCAAATTTCCTAACCCAAACAGCTTCAAAACCATATTTCAGGCCTCAAATATATCATATTGCAAAATGGGTGATTCACGGCGGCCTCCGGCGGTGCCAATTCCAGACCCAGAGACGGCCGACCGGGCCGAATTGTATAGAGCGCTTGAAGCTTCAGTTGCCATTCTTGATATACCAGCCTATTCAATATATTTGGTTGTGGCTTTTACCCTACCCTTGATATACCCTTTGTCGACTTTTAATAAAATTTAGTTGCCCATAAAAAAAAATTTACATTATGTTTATACTTTCCAAATATGATCCCATTACAGGCAAATGATTAATGAGAGTAGTTCATTGATTATTTTTATTTTTTTTGTAATTCCAATGCTTCAATTGAACAGAAGATTTGGGGTACTCACACTGACCGAAGTCACTACACCCCGTGGTGACCTAATTTGAGGGCCCTTTGAAATGTGTATTTAGGATCACAACCGTACAATTAGTCGGGAATGTTGAGTAGATGATTAATGTAAAATAAAATAAAATAATTCTACATTAGTAGCCAGATGGTCGGATACATTTATATGGATGACCATTAATATCATTTGAGGAATACACTGCAAGACAAATTTGTTTAAATTCTATGTCTACCAATCTCAGATGATCATATTTTTTGTACTGATAATGTGCTTTCTCTCTGGTTCCGATCATGTGCTTTTTCAAAAACCATCTTTCACTCTCTCTCTCTCTCTTAGTTTGCGATGCGATCCGCGTTTTTTGGAGACTAGTAATAGACAACAAAAAAGTACCAGACGGAATAATCTCGCCCGAGATCGGCCGAAATTTCTGGTATGTATTTCCTCGTAAGCACCGGTATTTGAGTTGGGCTGTATTTGGGGTGCAAGATACCGGTTTTAGACAATTCCGGTATGTAACGGCCAGTACTAGTACAAAACTGATTCAAAACCTTGCTTCGGGAACCCCAAGTCCAAAATTTTCAACACACGTTATGGCCCTGTTCAATTGTCAAGAAAAGATGGGAAAGGATGGGAAAGTTAGGTTTCTCACATTTTTTTGAGTGTTCAGTTACCAGAAAAATGATAGGATCCTAGAAATTAAATTTCCCATCAGAACTTACTTTCCCTTAAAACAGGTCTTGCAAAATATATACATTTTAGCGTCGCAGGAATGTTCTATCCTCCCTTCATTCTTAAGTTTTTTCCGCCAACGTTCTCCTTCACTCCTTTATTTCTATTATTTCATACAATTCTCCATTTTTCTTTGTTTTTTGCTATTAATATAGCCAACATAATCAATATGTTACAGATGTGTGTTTTTAATATTGTCATCAGTCTTTTGTTTTATTTGTACCCACCAATTAATTACCCTTGGTTAAAATTAGTTTTATTTATCTTATCTATTTATCTTTTAAGCATCCAAATAAGCCGGCCATTTGACTTTTTTTATTCAATTTTTAATTACATTTGTTAGTCTGCTTCAATTTTTTGTCGATTATTTGTTCGTCTAGACGAGATAAATTGAAAAAGAAAAAATTATGATCAAAACTCAAAATTGTTTGAGTAAAGACAAAAATAAGTATTAAAAAAATTTGGCTTATTTTTATCTCTATTAAAAAAAATCATTATTTTATATTTTTTTCGATTTATTTCGTTTGAATGAACTAATAATCCACAAAAATTTGATGCAATCCAAACTACTTTATCATCCCCTGTGTGTTTGGTAATGTATTTCCCTGTAGCAGAGCCAATCCAAACTACTTTATCATCCCTCTCAACTTGAGGCAACATAGAATCAGAAATAGAGTTCTGAATTTGCTGAATTCTGCGATTTCTAGGCATAGGCCAAAGCCAATTACCATTTTGAATCATACCACTCACCTTAGCAAATAATGCTCTGCCAAGGATAGATATGATATCCAATAGCTTATACAAGGGACCAGTAGCCAATTACCATTTTGAATCATAACACTCACCTTAGCAAATAATGCTCTGCCAAGGATAGATATGGTTCTATCATCCAGCAGCTTAACAACTGTCTTTTTGCTTAAGTTTTGTCTAGTTACGGACAAATCTACTGTGCACAGGGGCCAAATTTGAAATTGGAAAATGTTAAAAGGCATCCCCATACCAGGATTAAATGTTTCTGGTGGCTATCAGTTGAGGATTACTTGTAAGACTATTTTGTCGTCAAGTGCATATGGTTGTTGCATTCTCCAAGGCTTTTATGACGGTTTCACAAAACTGACAGAGTACTCCATGAAAGTTTAAATTTTTTGACAGGTAAAAAGTTTATTGGCAACTCGACAAAGAAAAAAGGGAAAAAATAAGCTACATGATGTTGATACATATATAGCATGCAAAATCGCCAAGAGGAAAAACAGAAGAAAATAAAAGATCAAACAAAACAAGATATTGTAGGCAAGATACCAAAAAAAATCCCAGCATCCGGCACCCTGAAAACCCCCATCCGGCGATGACCAAAAAGTCTCACCACATACACCGCTTCTGCCCCAAACCTGCTAGAACCGCACCAAGCGAAGCCAACTTGAGCCCTTGCCAAAGTTTATGGGCCTCAAGCACATCCCTGTCATCAAAAAAGCAGAGAATCACGCCATGCCACTGTCCTCGATAGGGAAAAGACCACAATACCACCCCGTAACTCCTTCAAATGCCAACGCCGGCGACGATGTCAAGGTTCAAAAAAGAGCCGCACCAGAAAAAAAAACCTTGTAAACACCAAAACAGAGACTTCCTCCGTCTTGCGGTAGTTTCTATGACAACGAAAATTTATTATGTTCTCTTGGAACTACGTGTTGTTCAATATTGTTTTCCACCCCCACATATGTTAAAATTGTAATTTGTAATCTTCTAGAATTGTGTAGAATGTGTGTTAAAATATATAAGCAAAAATATAGAAGTGTGTAGAAATGTGTATTAAAATATTTAAGTTAGAAGTGTCTAGAAGGGTATAGACAATGGGAAGAATTTCCTTGTAACTAGCACATGTAAAACATGTGCAAAATTAAGATTTTTCTAGAAGAACCTAAGCTAGTCGGTGGAGTGAAAAATAAAGAGCATTCTAGAGATGTAGGAGTCGGTGGCATGAGTCGGTTGGAGGCTCTATAAATAGAGCAGCTTGTAAACATTTCATATAATTCAAATAGCAATCAGAAAAGCTATTCTATTCATAAGGCCTTCCACTATTTTGTCCTTATTACAACTTAACCCTTCCTTTCTTATAAATTAAAACTCCACTTGTCCAATTTCTCCTTAATATCTTCTTGCACCCCAACAATTTTGGTATCAGAGCAGGAACCCCAAACAAATCCTTGTCCTCCTTATTCACCTATCACTCAACATGGAAGCCACTCCTCCACTTTCAACTATGCACAAACTCTCATCCCTATATTTGAGGGAGAGAACTATGATTATTGGAGCATTCAAATGAAGACTCTATTCATCTCACAAGACTTGTGGGATCTTGTTGAAAGCGGATACGAGGCACCGGCAAATGACGAAGAAGAAGCAACTTGGACGGAAGCAAGGAAGAAGAAGTTCAAGGAGAACAAGAAGAGAGATGCATTGGCTTTACTCAACATTCAACGTGGGGTAAGCAAATCGATCTTTCCAAGAATTTTGGGTGCAAAAACTTCAAAAGAAGCATGGGAGACATTAAAAGTTGAATATCAAGGTTATGATAAGGTTATCTCCATTAAACTTCAAACACTTTGGAGAGATTTTGATAATCTAGCAATGAAGGAAAATGAATCCGTTCAAACGTTCTTTTCCCGAGTTGCTGGAATTGTCAATCAAATTCGAAGTTATGGAGATACCCTTACGGACAAAAGAATCGTCGAAAAAGTTTTAAGAAGTTTGCCTCCAAAGTTTGAGCATATTGTTGCCGCTATCGAAGAATCCAAGGATTTATCTAAACTTACTCGACATGAACTAATGAGTTCTCTCGAGGCACATGAACAAAGAATGAGCAGGTTCACAAATCAATCCTTGGAGCAAGCATTTCAAAGCAAAATCTACTTTGGAGGAAAGAATCAAGCAAATCAAGAGAAGGGCTCATCTCGAGGAGGAGGCATGAAAGGACGTGGAGGCCAAAATGCCCGGAACAAAGGAAAAGGATACGACAATCAAAGGAATCCCAATGGCGGTAACTCTAACTCTTCTTGCATTATTTGCAAAAAAACAAATCATGCATCCAGAGATTGCAGATTTAAATGCAAGAGATGCAAAGTTTCTAATCATTCCGATCGTGATTGTTGGTTCAATCATGAAAAAAGCAAAGCTAATTTTTCGGAAGAAAATGAAGTAGAACAATTGTTCTCTTGCATGAATGCTCAAGAAGAATCAGATAACATTTGGTACTTGGATAGTGGATGCAGTAATCATATGACAGGCGATCGGAAAAAGTTTGTGCAGCTTGACGATAAAGTCTCTTCACAAGTAAAGCTGGGAGATGGAAAGCTGCAAAATGTTGAAGGAAAGGGAGTTATCGCCGTCTACACAAAAGGAGGTAACAAAAGATTAATTTCTGATGTCCTTTATGTTCCCGGGCTTACTCAAAATTTACTAAGTGTGGGGCAATTACTGCAAAAGGATTATGCACTTAAATTTGATAATGGTGAGTGCATAATTATTGACAAAAAGAAAAATTTTACGGTGGCCAAAATCAAAATGACTCCAAATAAAATTTTCCCATTAATGATGCCACTTAATGAAAATTTTGCCCTTAAAGGAGAAAAAATTGATGACTCCTATTTGTGGCATCTAAGATATGGCCACTTAAATTACAAAGGCATGAGATTGCTAAAGGAGAAAAATATGGTGAAAGGGCTACCAAATATCGATAGAATTGATAAAGTTTGTGAAGGGTGCATATATGGAAAAATGCATAGACTCCCATTTCCAAAGTTCGCTTGGAGAGCAAAAGCGCCTTTGGAATTGGTGCATTCTGATATTTTTGGCCCTACCAGAACACCATCACTTGGAGGAAAAAGATATTTTCTCCTATTTGTTGATGATTATACAAGGATGATGTGGCTTTACATCCTTGAGAAGAAATCAGAAGCATTTCCTATATTTCTCAAATGAAACGCCCAATGGATACAGATAAGCTAAATTAAATACAATTTAAAGCCACCTAGAAACCTCTTAAGGAATTTAGGGACCCTACAGAGGTGTAGTGTGTAATACGAACAGTACATACAAAAGTATTTTTATGAACAATGATACATACACTCCCTCCCAACCACTCCCTACCACTCCCCCTCTCACATGTGGTGGGACCCATCACATGTGGGACCCATGGTTGGGGAGGGAGTGTATCTATATTTGTTAAAACTATCATAAAGGTAAGATCGATAAGCATCTTACATGTGACATACTATTTGAAATCTAGGAAATTTGTACACTCTACTCCTGTGCACTCCCACAGGGTCCCTGGTATTCAAATATGTTGAGGCTGCCACATGTATATCACACTCTATTTTTTATTAATAGTAAAAAAATTTAATACGATAATTCTTTCCTCAAGTTGAAAGTATCCAAGCTGATCAAGAAAAATAAAATCAAATCAAACCTATCCAATATATGTAACAATAATAATAAAAACGGATGGATGGTTAAAATTTCCAGTGGTTTTTCAAAATGACCGTAGTAAGAATACAGAACAAAATTAAGAAATTGTATATTCTTGGAGTCGTTTAAAATTTTTTGATGTTGTCAATTCAATATACAAATCAATCCTATCTAGCGACACTCATTTATCCTTCGGAACTTAATTGAATTCCAAGACTTCATCAATAGCCGCAATCCAATCAAGGAACTCCTCTAGCGTCAAACCCCCTGTGATGTGTTGGATGATATGGTTAACAATCAGGAGGTGGCGAATCATGTATTCGAGAATAATGATGAGAATGATGGTTGTTGTGCTTCTTTGATGGGGGATTCTCTTCCATCCCGTGCCTGTGATGACTTGGAATCGAATCCGATTGTGAGTAGTTCTGGTGTTTCTCCTTCCACTTGTGATTCTTTGGTGGGCGAATCGAGAGAGGCTATTGATTATTTCGAGGATTCAGCGGTTGAGAGGCAGCTCGAATTATTTAGGAACGGTAAAGATGGGTATCCTTTGGTGGATATTCCAATTGGGGATCCAAATTGCTTGGCGGCAAAAATGCTTGACCGACCGGGTGGATGTGAATTAAACTAAAAACGCGTCGCAAGCGTAGGACTCTCGACCGGTGTAGCACAATATCCGGAAGTACCAGAGTCGAACCACAGAGACGGACGAACGGTGTTTGACTCAAAAGTGTTGAATTCTACTTTATCCTGGCTCTTAGGTAGCCACCCCCTGTGCAACTCGGTTGATTTATTAACTAAATGGATGAAACAAATTAACTATGGATTTTAAAGGAGAGTACAGCTTTGGGAACTCCAGCGTCCGCGACTAGCCTAACCAATGTTCACTCAGGTCACAATTCGCTAAAATACTCGATTTTGTAATAGGAAAAGTTTCCTGACGAATGCACACCACCTGTCACCAGTTTTCGTGCGCAGTCGAGAGGAAGGCTCCGGATTCCTTCGGCCCACGTACAAGGACTCCAGCGATGCCCGGGATTTGTTCGTTAGAAAAAGTTTCATATCCCAAAATTGCTTAAAAATTTGATTATGACGAACCTGAGATGAACATCGATTGGCCTAGCCACGGGGCGCCTTCGCCCCACGGCCGCACCCTATGAATCTACTCACTCATGATTTTATTGAACACGGTAATAATATTAAACCTAGATCCAAACATGTTTTAAGCAATTGAAATAAAATTAAACACGATACCACAGGTTTGCAGCAAGAAAGCGGATTCGAACACTGAGGAAGAACAGGAATTCAATGCTTGAAAGTGCTAAGAAACTTGAATTAAACTTGAATCTGAAAATAACCCTGAAAACAGCAGCCGAAGTTAAGAAAATAAAATCTAAGTTATGAAGTGTGTAACCCTAATCTCGAGTGTTAAGAGAGTTTTTATATCAATCCCCTTAATTTACAATTAAAATCCTAAAACAAATCGGAATTTCCTCGCACGAATACCCAAAATGCCACCGTTTCAAGGCCAAATTAAGCCCTCGGTAGCGCTACACCCTTTCTTAGGTAGCGCTACCGAACCCATTAAGGCCGCTTTGACCGTTGACCTCTGCTGACCGTTGACCTTGACACATATCGGTAGCGCTACACCCATTTTGGTGTAGCGCTCGCGAAGGCTCTGTTCCGTTTTCGAGCCCTTTTGTGCCACTTTTGAGCTCTATACCAAAATCCTTGTAGCACTCACGATGGTCCAAATTGCTTCCCTCGAGAAATTAACTTCACCACTTAGTCTCCACAGCCTTGCTTGCTCTCACGTTCCGTCACAGCCTCTTCAATGTCTCTAATTAGCGCCAATTCTTCACGAATATCTGCAAATAAAGCCCAAAACACAAACCCAACCACGTGCACGCATTATATGGAAAATGAGGATTAAACGCACGTCTAACGCTCTACTTCCGCCCTACTTAGGCGCTTAAATTCACGAATTTCGCGCGCCTATCAGCGGTGGATGGAGTTGGTACGGACATTGTTGAGGGGATCGAGCAAGAGGGGATCCAACTATGCGTTAGCTTGGGCTTAGTGGAGGAAGTGAATAATAATGATGTGGAGCCTACTGATATTTTTCCCCTTGATCATCCGGCTACTATTCATCCAGCCAAGGCGGCTTTTAATGGATCCAAAGGGAAAAAGAAGAGGAAAACAATTGATGAAATTCTGGGGCTCTCTAAGGCTTTACCAAGAAAATCTAAGGGTGGGAGGAAAAATAAAAAATGCGTGGTTTTGAGGTCTGCTGTGGCTGCTACTGCCCTATCTGCTTCAGTCTCCTCGGAGGGTATCACAAATAGGAACCATATCCTTCTTAATGAAGTTCAAGCCATTCAGGCCATTGACAAGGTCTCTACTTCTTCGTTCAACAAGATTGTGGGTGCTCATTTTTTGGGTGATGATGAGGAAGTCCTTAGTAAGGCTAAAGCTGTGGGATTACCATAAATCTATCGGTCTTAGCTACGATGGTGATGAAGAGGATGTCATTAGGAGGATTGCTCATATGGAGGCTATGGAGGAAGAGCAGTTCAGATCTTTGCGGGAAGAGAAGCGGTAGGTCGTGGGGCTTTAGGGTTGGTTTTTGGAGGTGTTTTTCCCTTGTTGTTTCGTTTGTCATCTTGTTAGGGGCTGTTTATTTTTTAGGTTCTTTGTGGGTTCTTTTTCAAGGTGTGGTTTGGGGCTTTGTCCCTTTGGGTGTCTATCTCGGTTGGTTCCTTGCCAATTGAGGGTGATGGTTTTTTCCTTTCTAGGGTCCTGGCGGTATGGGATTGTCGGTTGTGGTTTCCTTCTTTGAAGGTTTTCTCCGCTTCCGCCTTGATACTTTGCTTTGGATCCCTTTAATCTTTGTAAGTTTCCAAAGATTAATAAATTTTTCACCGTTCAAAAAATAACAAAACTATAGGAGTCACAGACAAAACGAGGAGAAAAGGAAAAAATTAATGACAGTCATCGACAAAACAATGATGAGAAAAAGAAATAACACTTAGTTAATAACAAATTTTTATTTGTTGGAAAAAGAAAACGACAAATCTTGACTTGACAATTAAGACAAATAAGAGATTTTATTTCACAGATAACGATGAACGGATAATAAGGTTGAGGCCAGTTATATATAGAACGACAACTAGTATAGGGAACAAATTTAGTATTTGATTGACAAATCGCGTGTTCTGTGTCGTATAGTTCTAACGGTAAATAAATGAAAATTTAGGATATGCAGAACAAGTCAAAACGGAATATCATTTTTGGTTCACCCTCCCTTTCTCTAAAACTCACCATCTCCAGTAATAACAAGTACAAATCAAACAACCAAAATAAACATGAACCCTACATGGCAGAATTACGGTTACCTCTCCTTTGTAGACATGACTGTACGGTGGACTTGTTTCTTTTCGTCTAAACCCGATTGTAGCACGGACAAAGCTCGACCGTAATTTATGATCTTTTACCCTATTCCCCATGTACCTCGAATCTTGTACCCAATTGTGAACTCCAACGAGATCTGTTTTTCTCTCTCTCTCACACAACCCATTTTTTTGTTCTCTCAAACAATGTGTGAGACATAGAGAACAAGACGAGATATTTATAGGGATAGGGCAGGGACCACAGGAGAAATTAAATCTGGGCTCCTTGTATAAATAAGAAACCCTAATCCTACCGGGATTCTATTTCTTGTTTTACAAATTATAATTCATACGACTAAAACTTTATAATTGCACTTCCGACGTTATCTCAATTATATTTCGAACTCCACGTTATTAAATACTTATAAATTTCCCCAAGTTAAGGTTACAGATACATGTTGATTAAATGCATGTCGAATACTGATAGTGTAAAGACCCGTAACTTTAAAGAATTTTTTCGCAATAAAACTGGGGGAATATTATAAAATAATTTAAAGTGTTGGAAGATGGGTAAGTGCGTAACATTGTTTGCTGTTGGACCAATTTGTAACACACATGTGAGTTGAAGGGGTGTGAGTGTTATTGCTCTATATAAAGGGAGAGGGAGAGAGAGAGAGAGAAAGAGAAAGAGAAGGAGAGAGATATGCAATCTGGGGAGAAACAGAAATATGCAATTTGGGGAGAAACAGAGATATCTAATCTATACTACTACATAGTGTTTGGAATGATGAGAGGGAGAGAGATGCTATCTAGGTATGAGAGAGAGAAATGCGAAAACAGAGTTTTGATTAACCTATTCCGGCTCTGATACCCTGTGACATTTTGAAAGAGAGAAGAGAAACAACATAACAAAATAATCTTGAGGCATTAGAAAGCTTCAGAGATTACAAGACTAATCTAAGGGTTATTTACGCTAACCATAATAAGCCTAGCAAAACCCTAATAACATAAAAGGACTAAACTACATCAAACATAAAAGATAAATAACAATTAACTAAAACCCTAACAATTTAACCCTAATAATTTAACTGAAACCCTAACAATTAACTAAATCCTAAATTATACTTCACAGACACAACTTGCATATAGAACGACAACTAGTAAAGGGAACAAATTTAGTAGCTAAAAAATCTAGCATATTTTTTTACTTGTGTCATGTTGTTCCAACGGTAAACTAATGAAAAAATAAATGCACATTCGGTCAAAACAGAAAATTAATTTGTCGTGATTATAAAAACAAACTAGAAATATTCTTTTATTGATGGATAACAAAAATATCGCGAGTCGCAAACAAAACGAGGAGAAAAGGAAAAAGTACAGTCATCGATCGACAAAACAATGATGAGAAAAAGAAATAACACTTCTTTTTTTGATCGGCAAAAGAGAATTTATTAATCTTTGAAAACGAATTACAAAGATTAAAAAGGACTCTAAGGCAAAATCGGAATCACAACGGTAAAACGAGCATCGCAACTAGATTGACACCCTCGCAAACCGACAATCATATGCCACTTAGGGACTAAGGGAAAACTAACGAGAAGGGCATGATTGGCAAGATGCCAACCAAGTACACGCATCTATTCACATTACATCACCAGATACAAAAAGAAACAGCAAGAGAAAGTTCTTGAAAGTTTGACTTCAACTAACATCATCGTCAAAGAGCATCCATCTAGCCGCAGAAATTCAGAATCAAAAAATATAGCCAGCATTCCAAGACCATCAGCAAAATACAAACGGCTAAATCCCAAAGATCAACCTTCACAGAAACATCCAAAATAGTACTCCCTCCGTCCCTTTTTAAATGTGTTGCTTCGTAAATCCAACTTATTAAAGAAACGTCATCATTACACCTTTCACATCAACTTTTCCTCCATTTTACACTATTCACATCAACTTTTACCTCTCCTTTCCAAAATTATCCTTCACTTTTACCCATTAACTCTTTACCCACTAACTTTTCAAAAGGGCAAAATGATAATTGTACAAATTTTTACCCATTAACTTTTCAAACCACACACTTATTTAGGGACAGCCCAAAATGGAAAGTTAAACACTTAAAAAGGGACGGAGGGAGTAGCTGCTAAGAATCATCCACTCACTGCTTCTAGAATCAAACTTCAAGTGAACCACTATCAAGAACATCTATCAGGTACAATTGAATCCCAAAATCTAATATCGATAAGCATGTATCCCCGAAATAGATCATGTATAATGAAACAGAAGCATCTTCCGAGCACATCACCTCCGTCGTCGGAAAAAGAAAACGACAAATCTTGACTTGACGATTAAGACAAATAAGAGATTTTATTTCACTGATAACAATGAAAGGATAATAAGGTTGAGGCCAGTTATATATAGAATGACAGCTAGTAAAGGGAACAAAGTTAGTATTTGATTGACAAATCGCGTGTTCTGTATCGTATAGTTCTAACGGTAAATAAATGAAACATTTCATATATGCAGAATAAGTCAAAACGGAATATCATTTTTGGTTCACCCTCTCTCTCTCTCTAAAACTCTCCATCTCCATACTTTTCTTCGCCTACGGATTCTTTCTCAGAGAAGATGTTGGAAAAACGAATCCCAGAACCCCGTAATAACGAGTACAAATTAAATAACAAAAATGAACATGAACCCTACATAACAGAATTAGGGTTACCTCTCCTTCGTAGACACAACTGCACGGTGGACTTCTTTCTTTTCGTCTAAACCCGATTGCAGCACCAACAAAGCTCGACCGTAATTTATGATCTTTTGCCCTATTCCCTTATACCTCGAATCTAGTACCCCAATTGCGAACTCCAACGAGATATGTCTTTCTCTCTCTCATAGCCCATTTTTTTGTTCTCTCAAAAAATGTGACACATAGAGAACAAGAAGAGATATTTATACACTACAAGAAATTTCACAATTCCCGACTAAATTCTAGTCGGCTAAGGTGGCCATTTTAGTCGGCAAAATATTTTCCGGACTAGATTTTTGGTCGGAATTTTTAGTCGGGTGATGCTTGTCGGCAAAAGTCATCGCCGACTAAAAATATCTAGTCGGGAATGTGTTGCAATTTGGCTACTAAATTCTAGTCGGGAATGTGTTGCAATTTGCCTACTAAACTCTAGTCGGGAATGTGTTGCAATTTGCCTACTAAACTCTAGTCGGGAATGTGTTGCAATTTGCCTACTAAACTCTAGTCGGGATTGTGTTGGAATTTGCCTACTAAATTCTAGTCGGGCATGTGTTGCAATTTTGCCAACTAAATTCTAGTCGGGGAATGTATTCACTATCACCAACTAAATTATTAGCCGCCAATTTTAAATATTGAAATCCCATAATTGGCTACAATTTTTTTTTTCCCATTTTGATTTCCTGCCAATTTGTAATGAATACTAAAAAAATAAATTCTACGAAATAAATCCAAACTTTCATACATAAAGGTCCACCAAATAACTTGTATCCAAATTCCAAAAGCAGAAAATAACAAGTCCAATCATAACAAGGGGAAAATTAAATATCCAAAACCCCTACACCGCAAAATACTAAAGTAATTCAACTTCAACAAACGGATGACCAAAAACATCAAATCACATCTACAACCAAAATCCAACTTTGATCTTCATAGTCAATAACCCAAAAGTAGAACGGCGGAATACTCCATTAAAGCTTCGATCTGGAAAAAATATATATATATATTCATCATTAGTAGCAGCTGAGCATGAGGCGATCAAAGCAACTAACATAACAACATCCCAAAAGGCAGATGAATAAACATTCTAACTACAGCTGAGCATCCCATATAACTGCAAGAGTACTGATAAGCATCATAGAATAATAAAGTGAAATAGGCAATAGTGGTATCACACGAAGAAAACAAAGAGCGCAGCAAGTACATCCATAAGATATAGACATTCCAATACAAGAAAGAGACAGTATTCCAAGTACTAAGCACGAAGCAAAGCATAGGCTTGAAAAAGAAGAAAATTCAGCGAAGTGCTGAGAAGGAGGAAAAAAATACAAATAGCAGCTAACAGCAAAACATTCCTCCCCCTGCACTACTACAATATGCAAAACAACTACCTTTTTATTCACAACGATTAAAAGAGTTAGAAGTTAAATGGTACTCATAGTGAGCCTCATAAGTTATCAACATAACACAAATACAATCTCTCTCTTGGTGACTGTCTTCTTCCACCATAACAAGTAGTAAAGGTTAGCCACAAGAGCTAATAGTAGCTAGGCACCCAAAAAATTGACTTAAATGGTCACTAGTGCTAACCATAATCTGAAAAGCATAGGTTAAAGTACAAAAATCACCTGGTTAAATGTGCGAGGACGAGCCGATGTACCAGCACCTGGTGACCATTTAAGTCAATCAGAAAAGCATAAGAAATTAATCAGTACTTAATTCCAAGTGTCACAAACAACACTAGAGCAGTTTTGCTACTTATAGGTTTATTGCAACATATAAACAAACAACACTAGAGGATATAGATGAGACAAATGAATACAAAACTAACCCCTTTGGTAAAACCCACAAAGATAACAGTCCATATAATCTAAGCATTAGATTCACATCGTGACTACTGTTAGCTTAGTACAAATTGATAGACTAGAGGATATAGATGAGACAAATGAATACAAAACTAACCCCTTTGGTAAAACCCACAAAGATAACAGTCCTTATAATCTAAGCATTAGATTCACATCGTGACTACTGTTAGCTTAGTACAAATTGATAGACCCATTTCCTAATAACTCAACTTTTTAGGACATCTGGTATTCTAATTTTTCTAACATGGTTCAGTTAGCACAAAAAATTCCATGATCACTGCACTATGTAACTTAGCGAGACAGCCAGATAGGGAATAAAAGAAGTTGAAGCACTGAATTGGCAACAAGGGTAAGCAACCCTGCCGCCAGAAAAGCCCCATGAAAAAATTAGAGCCCTGTAGAAGCAGAGTAGTCTGCACCAAGTGAAATGTGAACCACCACCACCACTCACTACATTGAGATCATTCAATTCAGTTGAAGCCACTATCCAAAGTCCCATCACAAACCAAGTAAACAATTAGTCAAATCAATTCCATATGTAGGAGGCATTTTTACGAACACATTGAATGCAATAAACAGACAATTGGTTTCGTAAAATAAAATCTACAGGAACTATTATGATTTATTTCTGAACCAATCTACCAAGTACCCAATTCAATAGAACCCCCAATACACTAATACAGTACCCAGTTCAACCATGGGCTCAGAAAAGCTATCAATCAATTATAAACTGGATTTGAAACAAATTAAAACAGATAAGTACCTCCAGTGAAATCTGGATCTCAAACAGGCCCAGATCCCCTTTTAGTATACACCGAGAGGCTGTAATCCACCCACCGGAGGGAGACCACTGCCGCTACCTCTCCTTCGAAGCCTGCAGAGGAGCCCGTATTCCCGTAGTCCTCCGAAGTAGCAGAAAACCAAGGTCACACCCCTTGGGTTGCAACAGAAACCTCACGATTTCTTCTTCCTTTACTCGTTCCAGATCTGAACAGAAGGAGACCCGGTTGTTGACTCGTCTGGTATTTGGTCCAGCTGGGATTTCGACTTGATTAGGAAGAGCTCCAAACCCATTTGAACCTTCGGTCTGATCTCCAACAGCAGTTGAGATGAACCACGATTCTGTATGGTGTGGAGTCCTTCGCATACGAGAATGAACAAAATTTTCAGATCACGGTTCGTCTTTTGTGTTGCTGGAGAAGAGGACTAGAAACCCAGATCCCCTTTGAGTTGCTATTGCTAGACTAGAGAGAGAGAGAGAGTTGGTCTGGTTTTGGGGGGAATTTCTAGGGGGAAATTTCAGCCCATTTTGGACCCAAAAATGGTGTGTGTGATTGTGTGTGTGTGCAGTGCATTGCATTAACATGTATGGAAAATTCTCGGAAAGTTGCGATACATCATTCGAGGGCCTTTCGAGACTAATATTTAAAATCGGAACCGTCTATATTTTTTGTAGGATAAAATATATTATTCATGTCAAAAATTAAGTATATTTATGGTCTTTGTATGCTAGATCAGAGTTAACAAATATTTTCCTACTAATGATTCTCACATCCGGAATCTCCCGATGAAGGGTTTTAAAAAATCCAATTGGTCCAAAATTTGGTGAGGTTCATTAAAATGCCAAGAAAAACAAAATAGTCGGTGTTGATCATCGAAATTGTGTTGAGATCATGTGGCTAACGTACATTAGACTATAGCAGTATATATTGTTTCATAACTAAGTATGTTCAATGTATAACATTGAATGGTGGATACTAGTTCATTTTCTTTAATGTTTGATCTAAACCGATACGATTTAACATCTTATCAATTCTATCATTCTCCCCAAAATTGATGATCATCCGATGTCGGTGACCACACGATCAGAACACATTCAATGCTGCCAGTGGCATTTGAACACTATAATGCACCAACTAAAGGCCATCTAATCTATTTCTTGAAAATCTGAACCGGTAGATGTGTTTAAAACGTGTTTTTAAGGTCCTATGGAAGGGCTTGATCGGAGCAATTTTTCATATAGCGATCTTATGAAAAAATGCTCTGATCAAGCCCATACGGGTAGTATTTTTTTCCAAATCCTTCTATAGGACTTTAAAAACACTTTTTAAACACTTCTAACGGTTCATATTGTCGAAATTTTCTCCGAAAATTGGAGTTCGAGGTCTAAATTTTTACAATTTCTATAATTTGATTTCTATAATTTCTATAATTTAATTTCATAATTTCTATAATTTAATTCGATAACTTCTATAAGTTCCATAATTTAATTTCTATAATTTGATTAATTTATATTATTTATTAATTTCTATCTAAAGGCTTTAAAGTCGCATAGTGGACAACCCAAGCTCCTTCAACATTTTCAGTTTTTTTTAAGAAGATCGTGTATCGTTAGGCATTTAATCGGACAAAAAATACCTTTAAAAGAAAACAATTGTGTCTCGATCGACGTGTTTTTTTGAACACGATCAAGAAGAAAATTTAAATGATTGATTTTTCATCCAAAAAATAATGAAACAAATGGTTTGATTCCTAAAATAATTGGTAAAATACAAAAAATTCTATTTGGCAATGGGTTGGATCACGTGTGTGCGGAACAACTATGGCTCATGCATCTTTCTTGTGCCAACAAAAAATTTACTTGGCAAATATCATCCAAGAATTCCCGACCAAATTTTAGTCGGGAAATAAAAATATTTTCCGCCAATTTTTTATTTCTTGTGCCAACTAAAATTTTAGTTGGCAAATATCATCCAAGAATTCCCCACTGGATTTTTAGTCTGGAAATAAAAATAATCCCCCGCCAATTTTCATTGTAAAATTTTAAATTCGTGCAAAAATTATTGCCAACCAAATATTTGGTCGGGAAATAAAAATATTTTCCGCCAATTTTTTATTTCTTGTGCCAACTAAAACTTTAGTTGGCAAATATCATCCAAGAATTCCCGACTAGATTTTTAGTCGGTAAATAAAAATGACGCCCGCCAGTTTTAATTGTAAAATTTTAAATTCGTGAAAAAACTATTGCCAACCAAATATTTGGTCGGTAATTAAATTCCCCCTAACAAATGTCCTTCGCGCCATATTTTCCGAGACCAAAATTTATTCTAGTCGGCAAAAACGTGTTTTCCCGGACTAAATTAATTTGGTCGGGGATTAAAATCACAATTGGCCAACCAAAATCAATTTAGTCGGCAATTGTATAGAAATTGGAGACTAAAATTTTCTAGTCGGGAATTTTAGCCGGCGATTATGTAATTTGTTGTAGTGATAGAGATAGGGCAGGGACCACAGGAGATATAAATCTGGGCTCCTCGTGTAAATAAGAAACCCTAATCACACCAGGATTCTATTTCTTATTTTAAAAATTATGATTCATACTACTAAAGATTTATAATTGCACTTCCGTTGTTATCTCAATTATATTTCGAACTCCACATTGTCAAATACTTATTAATTTCCCCAAGTTAAGGTTACAGATACATGTTGATTAAATGCATGTCGAATACTGCTAGTGTAAAGACCCGCAACTTTAAAGAATTTTTTCGACATCAAATTGGGGGAATATTATAAAATAGTTTTAAGTATTGGAAGATGGGTAAGTGCGTAATATTGTTTGGTGTTGAACCAATTTGTAACACACAAATGAGTTGAAGGGGTGTGAGCGTTATTCCACTATATAAAGAGGGAGAGGGAGAGGGAGAGAGAGGGGGGGAAGAGATAGAGAGATGTGCAAATTGGGGAGGAACAGAGATATGCGATTTGTACTACTACTTAGGGTTTCGAATGGTGAGAGGGAGAGAGATGCTATCTAGCTAGGTATGAGAGAGAGAAATGCGAAAACAGAGTTTTGATTAACCTATTCCGGCTCTGATACCATGTGACATTGTAAAAGAGAGAAGACAAACAACGTAAAAAAATAATCTTGATGCATTAGAAAGCTTGAGAGATTACAAGACTAATCAAAGGGTTATTTACGCTAACCCTAATAAGCCTAGCAAAACCCTAATAACATAAAAGGACTAAACTCCCTCAAACATAAAAGATAAATAACAATTAACTAAAACCCTAACAATTTAACCCTAATAATTTAACTGAAACCCTAACAATTACCTAAAATCATAAATTATACTTCACAGACCCAACTTGCATATAGAACGACAACTAGTATAGGAAACAAATGTAGTAACTAGAAAATCTAGCATATTTTACTTGTGTCATTTAATGAAAAAATAAATGCACATTCGGTCAGAACAAAAAATTAATTTGTCGAGATCATAAAAACAAACTAGAAATATTCTTTTATTGATCGATAACAAAAATATCGCAAGTCGCAGACAAAATGAGGAGAAAAGGAAAAAGTTAATGACAGTCATCGACAAAATAATGATGAGAAAAATAAATAATACTTAGTTAAAAACAAATCTTTATTTGTCGGAAAAAGAAAACGACAAATCTTGACTTGACGATTAAGACAAATAAGAGATTTTATTTTACTGATAACAATGAAAGCGTAATAAGGTTGACGCCAGTTATATATAGAACGACAGCTAGTAAAGGGAACAAATGAAATAGATGAAATAAATGAAATATATATATAGCGTGTTCTGTGTCGTATAGTTCTAACGGTAAATAAATGAAATATTTCATATATGCAGAATAAGTCAAAACGGAATATCATTTTTCGTTCACCCTCCCTCTCTCTAAAACTCTCCATCTCCCTACTTTTCTTCGCCTACGAATTCTTTCTCAGAGAAGGTGGTCTTGGAAAAAGAATCCCAAAACCCAGTAATAACAAGTACAAATTAAACAACAAAAATAAACATGAACCCTACATGGCAGAATTAGGGTTACCTCTCCTTCGAAGACATGACTGCACCGTGGACTTGTTTCTTTTTGTCTAAACCCGATTGCAGCACGAACAAAGCTTGACCGTAATTTATGATCTTTTGCCCTATTTCCTTATACCTCGAATCTTGTACCCAATTGGGAACTCCAACGAGATCTGTCTTTCTCTCTCTCACAGCCTATTTTTATTGTTCTCTCAAAAAATGTGTTACACATAGAGAACAAGATGAGATATTTATAGGGATAGGGCAGGGACCACATGAGAAATAAATCTGGGCTCCTTGTGTAAATTGGAAAACCAAATCCCACAAGGATTCTATTTCTTATTTTACAAATTATGATTCATACTACTAAAGATTTATAATTGCACTTACGTTGTTATCTCAATTATATTTCGAACTCCACATTATTAAATACTTATTAATTTTCCCAAGTTAAGGTTACAGATACATGTTGATTAAATGCATGTCGAATACTGATAGTGTAAAGACCCGTAATTTTAAAGAATTTTTTCGCAATAAAATAGTTTTAAGTATTGGAAGATAGGTAAGTGCGTAATATTGTTTGGTGTTGGACCAATTTGTAACACACAAGTGAGTTGAAGGGGTGTGAGCATTATTGCACTATATAAAGGGGAGAGAGAGAGAGAGAGAGAGAGAGAGAGAGAGATATGCAATCTGGAGAGAAACAGAGATGTGCAATTTGGAGAGAAACAGATATATGCGATCTGTACTACAACTTACTGTTTTGAATGGTGAGTGGGAGAGATATGCTATCTACGTATGAGAGAGAGAAATGCGAAAACAGAGTTTTGATTAACCTATTCAGGCTCGTATACCATGTGACATTGTAAAAGAGAGAAGACAAACAACGTAACAAAATAATCTTGATGCATTAGAAAGCTTGAGAGATTGCAGGACTAATCAAAGGGTTATTTACGCTAACCCTAATAAGCCTATAAAACCCTAATAACATAAAAGGACTAAATTACTACCTCAAACATAAAAGATAAATAACAATTAACTAAAACCCTAACAATTTAACCCTAATATTTTAACTGAAAACCTAACAATTAACTAAAATCCTAAATTATACTTCATAGAAGCAACTTGCTTATAGAACGACAACTAGTGTAGGAAACAAATTTAGTAACTAAAAAATCTAGCATATTTTACTTGTGTCATATTGTTCCAACGGTAAACAAATGAAAAAATAAATGCACAATCGGTCAAAACAGAAAATTAATTTGTCGAGATTCATAAAAACAAACTATAAATATTCTTTTATTGATAGATAACAAAAATATCGCCAGTCGCAGACAAAACAGGGAGAAAAGGAAAAAGTTAATTACAATCATTGACAAAATAATGATGAGAAAAAGAAATAACACTTAGTTAATAATAAATCTTTATTTTTCGGAAAAAGAAAACGACAAATCTTGACTTGACGATTAAGACAAATAAGAGATTTTATTTCACAGATAGCAATGAAAGGATAATAAGGTTGAGGCCAGTTATATATAGAACGACAGCTAGTAAAGGGAACAAAGTTAGTATTTGACTGACAAATCACGTGTTCTGTGTCGTATAGTTCTAACGGTAAATAAATGAAACATTCCATATATGCAGAATACGTCAAAACGAAAAATCATTTTTGGTTCACCCTCTCTCTCTCTCTCTCTCTCTCTCTCTCTCTCTCTCTCTCTCTCTCTCTCTCTCTCTATAAAACTCTCCATCTCCATACTTTTCTTCACCTACGGATTCTTTCTCAGAGAAGGTGGTGTTGGAAAACGAATCCCAGAACCCAGTAATAACGAGTACAAATCTTCAACTGTGAACTCCAACGAGATCTGTCTTTCTCTCTCTCATAGCCCATTTTTTTTCTCTCAAAAAATGTGTGACACATACAGAACAAGGTGAGATATTTATAGGCAGGGGTACCACAGAAGAAATAAATCTGGGCACCTTGTGTAAATAAGAAACCCTAAGCCTACCAGGATTCTATTTCTTATTTTACAAATTATGATTCATACTACTAAAGATTTATAATTGCACTTCCGTTGTTATCTCAATTATATTTCAAACTCCATTATATTAAATACTTATTAATTTCCCCAAGTTAAGTTCATAGATACATGTTGATTAAATGCATGTCGAATACTGATAGTGTAAAGACCCGTAACTTTAAAGATTTTTTTTGCAATAAAACTGGGGCTATATTATTAAATAGTTTTAAGTGTTGGTAGATGGGTAAGTGTGTAATATTGTTTGGTGTTGGACCAATTTGTAACACACAAGTGAGTTGAAGGGGTGTGAGTGTTATTGCACTATATAAGAGGGGGAGAGAGAGAGAGAGAGAGAGATATGCAATCTGGGGAGAAACAGAGATATGCAATTTGGGGAGAAACAGAGATATGCGATCTGTACTATACTACATATATGCACTCAAAGATATGCATATCCCCTTCCTATCTGAATTCTTGTAATGTGGATTCCACCCGCACCTCATAGATCCCAATCAAATTTTCAAGATCTAAACCGTTCAATGCGTTTAAACGGTGTTTTTAAGGGTACACACGAAAAATTACCAAAAAAATGACCAGGATGGGTTTTTGATCTAATCAGTTTTTCATAAAACTATATTCATCGTGGGGATACTTAAAAACATGTTTTAATGCATTGAACGGTTCAAATCATCAAAATTTTATCAGTAGCTGAAAGGAAAATATGGAATCTCTTACCGGAGAGACTGATATATGTAAAGACAACATAACCACTTGATGTTTTGGCTGTTGTGTTTTTTATTGTTGCTCTTGGCGTCTTTTGGTTTGCTGATAGTGGGTCTCTTTGGCTCCTATCTCTCTCCTTCTCGCTTTGGGCTTTTTTGTATTATTTTATCCCTTATTGATCAATATATTTCTTTCTTTGCCGATAAAAAAAAAGACAACATAACCATTCCTATGGGCTGCAGTTTGACGTCTTCATAAACTCAAACTTTAAACTTCCTCCTTGAAAGTCGAGTAATACTAAAAGTCTATAAGATTTACTCCTACATTGGAGCTATTAAGACAGTGAATCCCATCATTTATAATTTTAATGAATTAGTGAAAAGCATAAACTTCTAATAAGGACCCTTATATGAGGATCAAAGTGAGGCCTCAGGCTTCCCGACCAAATTTTGACTATCTGAACCGTTAGATGTGTTTAAAATGTATTTTTAACGTCCACCGCGAGGATTAGTCCAAAAAAAATATCCGAAAGGATTTCATCCGATCAGTTTTTATCCAAGTGAATCTGAGGCACTGATTTTCACTTTCGTACTAATTTTCAGGGTACATAGCATTGCTGTGTGTTGGACACCTCTAGACAGGATTTCTCTCTTGGTTGTTAGTCCAAAGATACCAACGCTATCTCTGAGAAAGAGAAAAACTTGCTCTCATGAATGACGTGGGGGAAGTAGTGAGGATACAACAAAGAACCGATAGGGATTAGTTGACACAAAGACACTAACTGGAGTGAGTGTAGTGCTTTAAAGCACCACCCCCACCTGCATTCCGTTTCACATCTTCTCTCTCTACCTCTCTCTCATGGCAACAACCAACGGCGCTGGTGGCCATCCGGTGCTCAAGATAGTCAGGTTCGTGGAGCGCCACCGAAAAATGGCCTCAATCCGCGGTATCAATGCTGTCGAACTCTGCCTTGCATTCAAGAAGAGTGGGCCCTTCGACACCCCCGAGGCCATGGTCTGCTCCACCTGCCGTCGCAACCTGCGTTTCCACTGCAAGCCGGAGCAGCTGCCTGAGGGCATTGAACTACCCACCACCGAAGAGACCACCCCACTCAACCGCCGTGCTGCGGCTGCCGCCGGTGCTCCCCTTCCACCTCGTCCACCGCAGCAGAGAGCCGCAGCTGCCACACCACCACCAACTGTGCTGAATAATAATGCTGGATCAGAGGTTTTCGGTGTTTGGCGGAAAGTTGGAGTTGGGAACATGCCGCCAAAGAAGAGGAGAGTGAATATGGAGAAAGGAGAAGCGTCAGCGGAATCGAGCTCAATTGCTTGATCAGAAGGAAAAGCAAAAGGGGTTTCGAAAATAATCAACATGAACTTTTGGGTTTTTTCCTTTTGTGTTTCCGTTTTTTTCTTTATTGTCTCATCTGCTCTTTTTTTTTTCTTTGTTTTGTTGGTTCCCTTATGGTTGTTTGTCAGTAAAGTTTCACAGCTTTTGTAATGGCTACCTTCTGGTTGTAAGTTCTTTGTTCTTATGTAATGCAGTTATGTAAATTGGCTTGCATGTCTCTCTCTCTCTCTCTCTCTCTCTCTCTCTCTCTCTCTCTCTCTCTCTCTCTCTCTCTCTCTCTCTCTCTGGTTGTCTCAATCTCTGTCTAGGCTAACATGGAACGAGGCTTCAAAATTTTAGGAGCTTTAATCTGTGGAATTAGTAGTGGTTAAAATATGGTTTTTCAAAGGAAACCATTAGGCTAAAAGATTGTTTTCCTAAGGTAAAATGCTATATTATGATATATTAGTTAACAATCTTATGGACCTTTAAAATATGAGTGGTGTCTGGTCATTAGAGTAGGGTCCAGAAAAGACACAAAAATGGCCAAACTAACGCCCCAAAGTTACAGATCGATAAGCTGAGATTGACAAAAAAACGATTGACAAAAAAACGCCCTAAAGATACAGATCGATAAGCTGAGATTAGGATACAAGTGATTTCAGGGATTAGTTAGGATGCAAAAAAATCAAAACGCCCGAAGGATGCAGATAAGGTAAACTAAATGCAATTTAACACCTCCTAGAAAGTTCTAAAGAAATCTGGGGACAATACAAGAGGTGTAGTGTGTCATCCAAGCCATCTAAAAATAATTTAACGGTCCATATGTATTAAGGCCATGTTTGATAAGCCTCTTGGAGGGTGGGATTGGACTAATAAGGAGGTGGGACCTCTAATACTATGTTTGGTTTGAGAAATAAGGCAAGGACTAATAGTCCCATGGGCATGCCAATCCCCCAAATTGGCCGGATTCGTAATACCTGGGGGTACTTGGTATTGTTAACAACGGGATTGGGATTGAAGGATTTCTCTCCTGTGCAAACCACCAAACCCCATGATCTAATCCTATCCTAGACAAAACAAACATGTTATTAACAATCCCATGATCTAATCCTGTGTAAAAACAAACATGGGAAAGGATTTGTCTCCTCATTAATAATCCCACCTTATAATCAATCTCAATCCTAATCTCATCTCATTACCAATCCCCTCAAAACGAAACCTCGTATCAAACGGGGCCTAAAAGTATTGTATAGGTAAGATATATCTCAAATGTAATATATAATTTGGAATTTGGACCATTTATTGTAGAGTTAAATTGCACAGATCGCGCAGTGCAACCCCTGTAGTGCAAGAGTTCACCACAAGATTCCATGGTCTCTGTTTGTTTTTCAAATGGACGAAGATTATATTGATAACAGCCTAGCGGTACTTACATAATGGAGATCATAACAAAATCTTGGACGAAGTCATACTAATCATCTAACGAATGTAAAATGAGAAAATCACTAGGTAATCGATGTTTTTCATCAACCAGTTGTAGTGTGACGCAAATAGCGGCACCCACAATCTGCCAAAATTCATACCTAGCTAGAATTAGCAGCCTCAAAAGAGAAAAAGTGCTAGTCAAATATAGAAGACAACAAATACCTTGACGATCAAATGGGCTCCAACGAGCTAAAAAACTGTTGGCACATATATTATTTTAAATCAACATCGTCTGAAAAAAACCTCACCTGTGGACTAAATATTCGTCCAAAGAAACTTACAACTTAATATTGTGAGGCTGCCACAAGTATATCACACACGATTTTTGATTTTCTACATTGGCTGTTAATAGGAAAATTGTTTAAAATGATAACTCCTTCCTCAGATTGAAAATATCCGATATGTGTTATAATATTAAAAATGGATGGATATTTATCAACGAGCTTTTGGATACCATTGTAGTCAACAAAAGAAGTGGATAATCAATTCCATGAAAGTGATGAGGTAACAAAGAAGTGGATATGTAGTGCAATTAAAAAAAGATTTGTTAGCATCTCATGAAATCTAAAAAACCAGATTTTGCCCTAATTCAAGAATCAAATTTAGGCCGACTTGAGAGATTCAAGGCTAAAAAGCTGTGGTTTGACTCTGAAATGGAGTTTGCATTATCAGAGGCTGAAGGATCATCAAGTGGATTGATTTATCTATGGAATTCCCAACTTTTTAAAGCTGGAGAGGTGATAATAAACAACAGGTATATTTTTGTCGCGCCCTCAATTTCGATAAGCCAAATACAAATAAAATCCACGTAGGATCGATCAAAGTCAAACAATTTCTCATAAAAAGTCAAAGTCAAAGTCAAAGTACAATAAGTTTATGCTCAAGGGTACCCGTACCCATGCAATCAATAACAAAAGTTTTAAAGGTATTACATAAGTTGAGATAGTCAAAAGCTTGGAGAAATTAAAGTTACAGGATCATCTTCCAAAATGCACTTAGTATGAAGATGAGAAAATAACTTCATGATCATAAAATCTTCATGGCATGCATTCACACTCCAAGCATCCGATCTCATGCTCCATGTCGTGTACCTGGGAAAGATAGGGTGAGCTCACTAGCTCGTAGGAAACGTTTCTACCAACACTAAGGGTATAGAGAATGAAAGATGCACATGAAAGTATGATACACATGAATGAGTAAGCTAAGATGGACCAAGATAAATCAATTCGATGACAAAGTGTCTAGGAGATGCCACAAAAATCTAATAAAACCAGAATATCCATAAGTTTCCTCATAACCATTACATTTCGTGTCGTGGGTTCATTCCCTTCAAAACACAGTCATTTACACAAACATTTCATTTCGCAATACTTCACAAATACCCAAAACATTTACAATAACCCAAATATCTTTTACATCTATCATATACATCTTATTCCTTTTAATCATTCGTTTATTCTCCGGGCATATCATATAGGCTCCGTGTCACTCTGGGCATACCATTAAAGGCCCCGTCTCACTCCGGGCATACCCTTTCGGGCCCCGTGTCACTCTGGGCATACCATTAAAGGCCCCGTCTCACTCCGGGCATACCCTTTCGGGCCCCGTGTCACTCCGGGCATACCCTTTCGGGCCCCGTGTCACATATTTCACATTTATATTACCATTTATCAACTCATAAGTTCAACTTAGTGCCCAAAGTCACTTCAGGTATCACAATACCCTTTCACAAGTGTCCAAAACATTCACACAATCATCTTTGTTCAAAAACTCAAAATGTGTCGGTGATGGTCAAGTTAGCACGTGTCCAAGTGCGTGAGAAACCAAGACAACCAAGACAAAGCATAAAATGCACCATGATAGGTTACCGAAGCTTAGAGGTCAATTCTAGAAGCTTTGAAAGGACCAATGAGGGTCCCGGAGCGTTGGAACATGAAAATGGAGTTATGAATCTCAAGAAAATACGACACATTGATAGTAAAAAAGCACATTTTTCTCAAAATACAAAGGTTATGAATATGAGATCAATTGGGTTTGAAAGTAGACTCATAGAGCTTTCCAATGGTTCAAGAATCACCTCAATCGGAGTTCGGATGAAGCCAGGGCGTGCCCGCGAAGTTAATTGGGTCAATAATCTGCATGAACAAGAGGAGTCTGGATCAATCCAAAAGGGGTGTGGATCGATCCAACTGGTCTGGATTGATCCAAGAAGTGGGTGGATCGATCCAAAAATGGTCCGGGAGCAAACAGAAGGTTTTGAATCGATCCGGACTACTTATGGATCGATCAAAAGTGGTTCAAAACGCCAACAGAGCATTTTGGATCGATCCAACCTTAAGTATGGATCGATCCAACTGGGTTTCGAGTGGAAAATACACAACATAACTCCAAGTGATGGGGGCTTCAACCCAAGGCAAAAATGAGGTTCCAAAACACAACCAATCAAGAGGGAGAGACATATCAACAATCAATTTGTGGATTGATCAACTAAACATACAAAACCCAAACTCAATCAACTCCAAACTCAACTTCCATGATGACAAACAAGTGTAATGGAAATTTTAGAAGCAATAACAAGAGTAATTCATTAATTTATTCAACATACACTTAGAGAAGGTAGAATGTTGTTCCCTACCTCAATGGTTTAGCTCCAAGGATGAGAGAGTGAAAGCCCTAGCTTGTTCTTGCAACTCCAAACAAAGTGAGACCTCACCAAGCAATTCCAAAGAAACTCGGACTCCAAATCGCGTGTAGATGACGAATATGAAGGTAAATCTTGAAGAAATGAGGTTTGGAGGTGTGAATTTTGTAAAGAGATGGAGGAAATTTGGGAGAGGAGTCGAGGGAGAAAGTGTCGTTGGTTTGGGGGAGGAGAAGAGTGTGTTTTGCTTGCTCAAAAATCAGCCATACATATCTATATGCACTCCCACAAATCACACTTACACCCCTCATGTTCATAATGCATCTCACAAAGACCCAAACGCATTACTAACTTCACATTGACCCTATATTACTCTATTTTCATTTCCTCACACTTCCCCAACATTATTTTAGAAAAATCATATAAAATTACGAGTCCTTACAGAAACAATCTCCTTCTCTTTACACTTTCTGCAGTTAGGGTTTCAACTTGGGGTAGGGGCTCTCCGCTTATACCTCGAATCTTGTGAAAAGATAAATGCACATTCAGTCAAAACAGAAAATTAATTTGTCGAGATCATAAAAACAAGCTAGAAATATTCATTTATTGATAGATAACAAAAATATCGCAAGTCGCAGACAAAACGGGGAGAAAAGAAAAAAGTTAATGACAGTCATCGACAAAATAATGATGAGGAAAAGAAATAACACTTAGTTAATAATAAATCTTTATTTGTCGGAAAGAGAAAACGACAAATCTTGACTTGACGATTAAGACAAATAAGAGCTTTTATCTCACAGATAACAATGAATGGATAATAAGGTTGAGGCCAGTTATATATAGAATGAGGCCAGTTATATATAGAACGACAGCTAGTAAAGGGAACAAAGTAAGTATTTGACTGACAAATCGCGTGTTCTGTGTCGTATAGTTCTAACGGTAAATAAATGAAACATTCCATATATGCAGAATGCGTCAAAATGGAATATCATTTTTCGTTCACCCTCTCTCTCTCTCTCTCTAAAACTCTACATCTCCATACATTTCTTCGCCTACGGATTCTTTCTCAGAGAAGGTGGTGTTGGAAAACGAATCCCAAAACCCAGTAATAACGAGTACAAATCTCCAACTCTTTTTGTCTAAACCCGATTGCAGCACGAACAAAGCTCGACCGTAATGTATGATCTTTTGCCATATTCCCTTATACCTCAAATCTTGTACCCAAATGTGAACTCCAACGAGATATGTCTTTCTCTCTCTCACAACCCATTTTTTTGCTCTCTCAAAAATGTGTGACATTTTTTTGTTCTCTCCAAAATGTGTGACACATAAATAATTAACTAAGACGACATATTTATAGAGATAAATCCGGCAGTATGACAACATGAAAATAAATCAAACAATTAGCGTTTGTAATTGGCTCTCGATGATTTGATTAATTAACTAAATTAAACTGATTTAACTTGTGTAAATAAGAAACCCTAAGCCTACCATTCACTCTTTCTATTTCTTATTTTACAAATTATGATTCATACTACTAAAGATTTATAATTGCACTTCCCTTGTTATCTCACTTATATTTCGAACTCCACGTTAAATTAAATACTTTAAACTTAATTTAAAACAACGATTAAGTTATAGCGGACAAACTCCCGATGTTGATTAAATGCTTGTAGCTCCAAATGTAGTGTAAAACAAAGTTCGAACCCTTTAAAGAATTTTTTCGCAAGTAAAATTAGGGGATATTATAAAATAGTTTTAAGTGTTGGAAGATGGGTAAGTGTGTAATTTTGTGTCCTGAACAAGAGACAATTTACCGAATCAAGTGGAAAATGAAATAAAACGCGCCTCTAAGGGGCGCTATATTTACAGTTTTAAGATAAGCACTACGGGATAAAGGGGCTCCTTGTTTAAATAAGAAACCCTATATAGAGAGATTTTACAAATTATGATTCATACTACTAAAGATTTATAATTGCACTTCCGTTGTTATCTCACTTATATTTCGAACTCCACGTTATTAAATACTTATTAATTTCCCCAAGTTAAGGTTATAGATACATGTTGATTAAATGCATGTCGAATACTGATAGTGTAAAGACCCGTAACTTTAAAGAATTTTTTCGCAATAAAACTGGGGGATATTATAAAATAGTTTTAAGTGTTGGAAGATGGGTAAGTGCGTAATATTGTTTGGTGTTGGACCAATTTGTAACACACAAGTGATCAGTTGAAGGGGTGTGAGTGTTATTGCACTATATAAAGGGGAGGAGAGAGAGAGAGAGAGAGAGAGATGCAATCTGGGGAGAGAGAGATGCAAATCCGGGAGAAACAGAGATTATTAAATCCGGGGAGAAACAGAGATACGCGATCTGTACTATACTACATATATGCACTGAAACATATGCATATCCCCTTCCTATCCGAATTCTTAAAATGTGGATTCCGCCCGCACATCAATGCCCAGTCTTTTACCCGCCAGAGTGGTGAGTTGAAACTCATCAGGTTCTGTGTTTTGGGATTTGGCCACCTCCTCAAACTCCTCAATACGGTTTCTCACAAATTCTCTAATTAGTTTTCTTTGCTGGCTGGGTCTTAATTCCACTTGCAGATTAATCCCTTCAAGCTGCGATGCTCTAACATTTAGTTGGGAATTAATGAAGCCTTGATCATTAATACAAAAAGGTTCAGGAGCTGAAGTGTCTTTGCTGCCATTATTATCCCCATTGATCCCTGTAGCCATTACTCCTGTTGAGCTTTCCACTAATGACTCCAGCTCATGACTTAAATAAGAATTAACATTGACCTTCTTATTGACCTCAGTATCTTCCAACTCTATTAATGGAGACACCTTTGGAATCTGAGATTGTTGGTCTGCTTGCTGGTTATAGTCTTCCCCATGTTCAATTAGTTGAGGTGTCACTTTGTTTGGTTCCAACAAATTTTCGCCTACCTGGAAATTTTCTGATTTGTCAGCTTTGTTGTCCCCTTCATGCTGAATTAACATCCTCCTGTCATTTGTTTTGCTTATCTCATCATCTATGTTCGCTTCATCTTCTTCCTCTTGAAATGGTGAGAGTGGTTTCTGAACCAAGCTTGATTCTAAAAATCTGAAGGAATCATCTTCTTCAATTCGGACAGTATAACTTTTCCCCAAAATCTTCAGCTCAATGGTGCCCGAGATTTTATGTAGCTGCTCAGTAGCTATCAGGATTCTTCCCCTAATAAAAGAATCACCTTTTAAGGTTTTGTCATCAGCTTGAAGAAAATATCCAAAACTCTCTCCAATCAGTTTGAAAGTTGAACAAGACCAAAGATTAAGAGGCATACCGTAACATGAAATCCAAACAAAACGTTCATCTACAGCAGACTCCCCATTCCATGGCTTAATATCCTCAACCCAATTTTCAATCCATTTTTCTTTGATAATCTCATCCCTTGCTTCTGGTTTGAGACAAGTGATAATAATGTACCGCCCTCCAATAGGTCTGACTCTTTCAACCTGATTATTGGCTTGTTTGAATAGCTTTTCCAACTCACAAGGGGGTAAGAGTTTTCGAATCTTAGCTATGGCACTTCTAAACAGCCAACCATTACCCACTGGTTGGACATCAAAGCTCTGAAGCTTAGTATGTAGCATAGCACTACCAGCACCATGGGTAATGGGACCTTCAGCAGGTTGTCTACTAGATTCAACGTACATGGATCTCTTATCCTTAAGATTGTTGGGCTTAGGAACCCAAACATTCTTTTTCTTTTTCTCTATCTGCCTATTATGAAAACTCGATTTCTTCATACCTCCATAGTTGGCCATTTGCACCACTAATTTCTGATTCCAAAACCATTTTCCATTAATCCCCTCAATCGCCTTCAAAGCATCCTCCTTGTCCGAAAATTTTACAAAACCAAATTGTTGGTTTGTCAATTTGCTTCTCTTATTTGGTAAAAAGATAGAGACTACTTTCCCAAATCGAGTAAATAAGTTGAACACCCATATCTTCCGTAAATCAAGGGGTAGATTATCAACAAACAGAGTAACAACCTCGTTGAATGCCAATCCTCGTTTAATTTGATGCTTTCTTTTGTCACGTTTAATCTTGTATCTTCAATATCTGATTTATAAAATCTTTTTTGCCATTAAAAAAAAATCATCATAGGAAAACAAAACATATTTTGTAAGAAATATAGTGTAGTATTAGCATATTCCAATTTTAAACGTAATTAGAAAATGAAACATATGCCGTCACATGATTATGACCGATCATCTTCGTATTACATAACTCAAAATTTTCTTTACTTTTTCTAGCTCTGAACAATTTTACGAAATTCCAAGTTCACAACTATTCAAAAGAGCTTTTTAGTGACATGAATAGTGCTTAGGTACATATATACTACTCGATAATCTCCATTATTGGATGATGGGAAAGATCCCCAGAATAACGTGAGGTACGCGTAAGTTGTCGAAAGTTTTTTTTTTGCAAAATGTTCCATAAGCAGTTGAACGTGATTGTGCAAGGGTTCTCTATACTTTTTTCCATTTTGTGACTTCGGATATTCTATACGGCTTACGAAAAACTCTACTAACCCCTAGAGAACCTATTCTACTAGCGGAGAGTCCAATTTCTAGGACAAAACCCCGCATGCTGAAGATCTCTGGTTAATTATCTTAGCGAGCAGCCCTCTATAGCTAAGCGAGATCTAGGCGCGCGTAATCTTGATGCTGAACTCATTCACCGCAGAAAACAGGTAAACTTCGATACATCCAATGAAGAAACCTATTACAATAACATCGTGGGCCACTGGATTTTTAGTCTCTTTTGTCTATACTCTTGCGGACCCCAATTGTAATTATGTTAAGGTTTAACTACGTAATGACTGTATTCTAGTGAAATGATACTTCAGAGCTTTTCGATCACTGTCACTTGATTCTTTAGGAACTTTCATCACCACACATTCACGTGGAATCTATATACTAAATAAGGATCGCCGGCTGAATATGTGATGTGGAAACCTTTTGAGCACCATGTATCGTGATTCTAGAGCACAGAATAATTTTTCATTAGCTGCATGCTGCCAAATTACCCCGTTGTTGCTTAGTCTCGCAACACTCACGCAAGAAGCACACCTCTCTCTCTCTCCCCTCTACAAATTCACGCTAGGACGAACTCACTCCCTCACAAACTTAGCAACTCTTTCTCTCTCTTTCTCTCTCTCTCATACACACACAATGGCAAACAACAATGCTAATGCCAATGAGAGGAGGTGGGCATCGATCGTAACGTATGGCCAGTGCGGCAGGAACTTCTCCACCCGACGAGGACGCTACATTACCGACGGGTGTATGGAGTTTCTAAGGTCCGGAGAGGGTCCAGAGGGCCTTTTCTGTGCCGCCTGTCACTGCCATAGAAACTACCACCAGACGGAGGAGGTCTCCATTCAGGTCGATCTCGCGATGCTGGACATGCTGCATCAAATGGCGACCAATCCTCACCCTCCTCCGCATGTGCCAGTCCTCGGGGCGTATCCTGCTAACGTCCCTCCGCCTCCACCCGCGGAGGAAGAAACCGGTGACGGAGAGATAGTGGAACAAGCACCAGAGCCCGCGGAGCCGAGGAGGACCAGGAGGCAGCCGACTAGGCGTACATGAGGGCATTCATGCTGGTGGGTTTCTCTTGT
This sequence comes from Vaccinium myrtillus, assembly GCA_016920895.1. Lineage (NCBI taxonomy): Eukaryota > Viridiplantae > Streptophyta > Magnoliopsida > Ericales > Ericaceae > Vaccinium > Vaccinium myrtillus. The sequence goes on along the minus strand of CM029278.1, from coordinate 25,919,213 downwards.
AGGGTTTTCAAGTTTCAAAGCTTAACTGGGGTTTGGTACTTTCTGCAGAAATGAGATCTGCTAAATTTCAGTTATTTGCCATGTCTCTTTAGTTTTCTTTCTTGTTTGGTCTGTTCTTTTTTCCTTTCCCTGTTTGTCAATGAATAATCATAAGTTTTAATGTACTCCAGTTATATAAATGCTCTCTCTCTCTCTCTCTCTCTCTCTCTCTCTCTCTCTCTCTCTCTCTCTCTCTCTCTCTCTCTCTCCTAAATTTTATCCGATATTAACCTGCAAGGGTAGTGATTAAAAAATTGATCGGGTTGAAGTCAAATCAGTAGGGTAAAAGATCGGCCTTGCTGAGAGAAAAACAAAAGAAAATTTGATTGTTATCCTTATGTTAAGATTGCGAAATTTACTGAGTAGTGGTACCAATCAATACTTGTTTTTTGATAGGCAAAGAAATTTTTTTATATGAACTCGATAAAGATTTTATATAAACTCGATACCCATCAATATGTATAATTGAATTCATATTTTTTTCGCGGCAAAGTTGTACGCGCGCATAGATATTCATAACGATTCAATATATATATAAATTCATAACACCAATCTCAACTCCATAACTTTTTCACAAAGAATCCATAAGAGAAGTAAATAGATTCATTGAGGTGGATTTCGTGGGGTAGAGGCGATCATTTAAGTAGGTCCAGAAAGACACTAACTGACGAGTGAGGTTCTGTTTCCTTCGGCAATTAGGATTCCAAAAACACACTGAAACGCCCAAAGGATACAGATCAACTTTCATTAAATTGACATTTAATGCTACGTAGAAAGTGTTTTAAGCTTCAAATATGTTGAAGGCTGCCGCATGTTTATCATACCCGAAGTTCAATTCTCATTTAATTGTGATTTTCTACATAGGTTGGTTAATACGAAAACAAAAATGGACTTGAACATTGACGCCTTTCTCTTTTGACATTTTCCAATGAAGAACGGGGACAGGAAGTATCGCACACGCCAATTAGACAAGACACTGAAACTGAAACTGAATGTTGTTTAATGAAACTAAAACTGAATCCTGAAAAAAAATGATAAAATAAAAAATGCTGAACTTTTTAGGTTGATTTTTTGTTTTAATCGGCAACAAAGTTTTTATTAAAACTCGACAAAGGTTACATCGAGAGGAGAAAAAGGAAGAAAAGTTGTTTTATAAAAATATCAACACTTGAATTATAAAAACTGGTACAAAGATAAATGTATTTATGTGGAATTATTTTTTATTGTTCTTTTCCAGTTTTATTAATGGATGTCATGCGCTTTTGGGGTGGTGGTGGTGGAGAGATACCCAATTAATAATGGTTGTGTTGGTAGTGTGGCGGTTTAAAATCAATTGCCGAAAAAAGTGATAAAATAAAAATAACGCCGTGAAAGGATGATTTTTGGTTTGGATGAGAATTACAAAGTTTTTATGACAAACTCGGCAAAGTGTATTCGTAGTTGTGAAGAAGTGGGATGAATGTTGTTTTAGGATAAATTTCAAAGATAGAAGAGATGGTAGTGGTTAAAATCAAATTGGTGTTGGGGAAATGGTGGTGGTTGTGGTTGTAGTCATAGTGGTGGGGGAGGTGGTGCATAGTGTATTGTCAAATGGCTCCCATCATTTCTCAGGATGACTTGATGTTGCATTCAGTCGTCTTTGTATTACTTTAATCATTCAAAATTTTCTTTGGTGTTGTGTTGAGCTCTTTCCAAACTTTTCGCGAACAATCATTTTCGCTTTTTTTGGTCACATAAATGGGTGTTGTCCCATTACACTACTATTCTTGTTAGGGAGTTTAAATGGATTTGTTTTTTACTTTTAGTAAATATAAAGATTCTAAGTAGTTCGATCAAAAAAATAAAAATAAATGTAACATGTCCGAATTATTTTTTGTTGTTTTTTCCTTGAAAAATTATAAACAAACGGATTTTGATTTAAATTTTGGGATTATTTTTATTGTTCTTTCCGGACCGTGAGATTTTTATTATATATAAAATTTTAAAAGATATATATAATTACAATGGTTGTGTTGGTAGTTTTACACAAAGGTTGAGTGGTGGTGGTTTTAACGGAACTAGGGTGGTGAAAGGATGCTGACGGTGTTGGTGTTGGATGAGAATTACAACGGTGTTAGTTATGACAATAGCGAGCGGCAGTGTATTCGTAGTTGTGAAGAAGTGGGATGAATGTAGGAGGATAACATTTCAAAGATATGAAGAGATGGTAGTGGTTGAATCGGTTGTGTGGTGTTGGGGAAATGGTGGTGGTTGTGGTTGTAGTCATAGTGGTGGGGGAGGTGGTGCTAGTGTATTGTCAAATGGCGCGAACATTTCTCAGGATGACATGATGTTGCACAGTCGTCTTTGTATTACTTTCATTCAAAATTTCCAAAGGTATGAAAAAAAATTGCGAACTTCCAAATTCGCGAACAATCATCTCGTTTTTTTTCACATAAATGGGTGTTTAGTTACACTACTATTCTTGTTAGGGAGTTTAAATGGATTTGTTTTTTACTTAGTAAATACTCACAAGATGATGAATAAGTAGTTCAGTGTGATTGTACGCACGTGATGTGTCTAGTACTCTTTTTTTTTTTATAGCTTAGGGAATCCAAGCTAACTTAGGGACATCTCTATTAGTTTCTTAAGGACCAATTGCACTAGCTTGCCATGGAAAACCAATTAAAGCAAACACGCGCGAAACCCATATGTCAATGTGATGCAGCGAAGCGTATGATTGAGAACGACGTGAAACGAGGACAATCACAAACAACGATTGAACCGAGATACTCTCTCCTTGAACAACCAATTTTGAGTATAAACTCGTTTTCTTTAATTCATAAACAACCGAATTCGGCCATTAGGGTTACAATGATACTTATAGGGCCAAAGTAACCCTAATCCAACTAGGAATCAAATAACGTAACCCTAATCCAACTAGGAAACAAAATAACGTAACCCTAATCCAACTAGAAAACAAAATACTCTAGGCTAGGACACTTATTTCTAAAATTGCAACTCCCTAACAAAATTAATAAAATCAAAATAAGGAAAACTTAAAACACTATTTATAAGTAATATTAAATTTCCAATCTGCATCATCCTCCCCAACTTGAAAAAACTCGTCCTCGAGTTTTGCTTGGAGTAACTTGACACGTCTTCGATTATCGGCATCTGCTTTGTACCTTAAATTAATCCTCCCAATCGATCGTGTAATCATGCCCACGTCTATAGAAGAGACTACAACCAAAAAGGAATCATCCCAAACTCCACCACAGAAAATCTAATTACCATCTTCTGTCACTTTACCATCTTGGAAAGAAAATTCATTGACTGCTGTAAAATTGTTGGGTCTTATGATGGGGGGAATATCACTAAATAGAACACCCCATGAGACACTAACAAAAGCAGAGGTTTGCTTCTTCGGGGGTTTTGGTTTTCCGAAGGAGATGAAATCAAATGCACTCTCTTCATCATCTTGCTCTTGATTCAATTTAATTCCCAAAACAGGATTACTCAACACATTAACTACATTAATGGATTGTGGGATAACTTCAGAAGCATTTACCACATGCAAAGCTATTATTCCAGTTTCATGAATGGCACCTTGTACACATTCAACAATGCTAAGTTCACATATTTCAGACTCGTCTTCTTGGTACTCATCATATTTTGGAGGTGAATCCCAATCAATTTCTGATTGCAACAACGAAAGATTTGTGTCAAAAAAAAGTTTATGCATGGGACTCTTCCTCTAATGCATCGTCTATAAAATCTCCCAAATCTCCCTCAACCAAACACTACAAGAAAAAAATTTCTCGCCACGTTTCCTTGCCAAAAGGTCGTCGCAAAAGGTATTCTAGCGAGGAAAAAAAATAAATTTCCTCGCCTAATCTGCCAATTGGCGAGGAAATTGTTCGCGTGTCGCCTATTCAGAACAATTGGCGAGGAAATGTTTCCTCGCCCATTCTGACCAATTGGCGAGGAAATTTTTTTCCTCACCTATTCTTCCCATTGGGCAAGGAAATATTGTTTTCCTCGCCTATTCTGACCATTTGGCGAGGAAAAATTTCCTCGCCAAAACTCCTGAAACTAAAAAAAGAAGGAATCCTATTTCAGCTTCTCCGTCTCCGCTGGGATTCGAACTAACAACCTCCTCTCAAGCAACGCGCGGCCCATCCACCACACCAACTTCCATTTTAATGCAAAGTTTAACAAGTTTTAATATATAACCTTTTTGTAGTTCCTTTCACCTTACTATTTTTTTAAATCTTTTTGTCTAATTTAAGTCTCTTTGTAGTGTTTCTTTAAACTTTTTTCTTAAATCTTTTAATGTTATTTGTTTTTACTGAAGTTTTTATTTTTAAAAATTTCGAACACAAGGTAGTTCCCTTCTCTCTCTCTCTCTCTCTCTCTCTCTCTCTCAGAGAGATAAACTCCATGCCGAAATCATGTTCCTATTTTTTGTCATTGTGTCAATTTTCCTTTTCCCACAATTATCCCACATAAATCTGGCTTATTATGTATTCAGTTAAGTGTGAATCCTTAGTCTAAAGGGTAACCATGAAAACTGATTTGGGTTTGGATAAAATAACAGCCTAGGTTAAAATAACTCAAATATTTTTGCACATCAAGAGTGTATGATTGATTATCATTTAATCTTTTGTTTCTCCCGTTCACATGAAATAGAAGGGAGACCACTCTCAAAAAGATTCGACTTGCACATACATCGGTATATGAGATTGGAAAGAAAAATGTATGATATATCCTGAATTGAAATAATTGATTATGATAGTTTATTAACGACAAACGAATAATAGATCTAATGGAACATTATTAAACAACAATTGACAGTTGGAATATAATTAAGTATTGACAAAATTGTTAACTTTTGGTATTGTTCGTAACTTTTGGCGTAACATTACTCAATCTAACCCTAACCCTTACCAAGTGAAATCTTTGGCTCTGAGTAAATCTGCTCCTAAGAGAAATAGGAGGAAAGCAAGATTAGCTGAGGAAGTTATAGGGGAGTTCGGTAATGTTATTAGGAGAGGTTCGAGGATATCAACAACAAATGAAAATAGAATCCGGTCATATTCAAAAGGGCAGTCACAACAATCTCTTTGTCAACATCTTCATAACAGATCTTAATAACAAGGAACAATAGGATTTGCAAATGCTACGTATGAGTACTTGGGACTTTTTTTAAAGAATATATATGGGTTTGAGTTATGCCGGGGATGAGTATGAGGTAGCAAGCCTGCCATATTGCTCGCGTTTAAGAAACTGATGAGGAAAAATACCAAGCCGTGAAGAATAATTAAGGAGTAAGGGGCTCTTCCGAACTGAGGCCGTTTTTGCAGGGTAATTGGTGCATTTGTTTTTTGTTGAAGGGTGTTGTGGTAGATTTTGAGGCTTTTAGGTTTATTATCATGGTATGTTTGGTTTTTTTTTTTTTTTTTTTTTTTTTTGTTGCTTGGAGAGGTTTTTCTTCTCTTGATTGTCTTTAGGTTGATCTGTTTCTGTTGTTGCTGTGAGGCGATGACTCATTTGTTTGGTGCTGGTTTTTGTATTTGTGGGTTCTATAGTTGGGGTTTAGGTATTGTTTGATTGTTTGTTGCTTCAATTTTTTGGGTCGATGACTATGATTGCATTTGTTTGGGTTGCAGCTCCTTGTTCTGATGCTTTATCTTGTCCCGTGTATTTGTGGATGTTCTAAGAAGTATTTTTTATTACAGAATTGAAGTTTGGGAGTACGCTTGAAAAAATTGTAATTTTGGGTGTATTTTTTTTATTGAGGTAAAAGTTTTGTGGTTTTTTGAAATTTTCCCTTATACGGACATTAATTTCACTTGAGTAGGAAAACTTTGTGTAATTTATTTGTTCCAAAAAAAGAGAGTTACATTTTCTTAACCAAATTTTGTTTTCTTTTGAGAGTTGTCCCACATGCATTTATCATGCATGATTAGGCAACAGCTCATATATAGCATATGGGACTTGTCATACAAATGAAAATGGATGACCCACAACATGGAGTAGTACAGTAATTTTGAGAAAAATGCAAAATGCAAAATTTTAATTGGGTGTAAAAGTTATAACATTGCTAGCATCAATTTCAAATTCGTAAAATTTCGATATAAGTTCATAACAATGTTGCACATGTTATAATCATTTACTAGTTAATTTTTATCAGTCTTTTTTGTTTTTAAAGTTTACGAGGCCCAATTAGGCACAGACACAGCACGACATGTGCACGAGATAAGCACGACACAACGCATTGTAGTGTTCACACAAGTCAGCTGGCTGGCTAGCCAACTGTAGTGTATTCTAGCATGGCACCACTTGTAGTACATTAGGTAAGCATGCCAAGATTGACAGCATGCCCATTTAACATTTTTTTTTTAGGCTTTTAGGATTCAGTTTTAGTTTCATTAAACGATGTTCAGTTTCAGGGTCTTGTCTAATGACAAAATGAAATTTGCGTGTGTGATACTTCCTTTCAGAATTTTAAATTTCTTTGTACCAATTTCAAGGACTAATTTTGATCTTTAATTTGGTGTGAAAAAATTAAAAAAAGAGGTGAACAGAAGCACTGTATTTTTATTTAGGAACTTTACATCTTTTCATAGTAGACTTAAATTTTATGATGATGAAGCAATAAATTAAATAGCATCTTGGGCCGCTACATCTTTCATCATAGAGCATCTCCAAGGGATTGCTGTATGTATTGCTATATCCATGTTATATTTACACCTAGGTATATGTTGTGCCATATATAGCACAGGATAGAGCTATTGTTATAATTTGGCATGCTCTTTTGTGTCTATCTCTCATCATGGGACCCACAAATAACGATTCAAATTGTCATTTTTTTTGGGGAAAAGAAAAAACAAATGGCAATTGTGCACCACAAGAGCAATATTGTTATGCTATAGCAATTTTACACAATTTAAGTTATTGTTGTAATATAGCAATAGCTATCCAAATAGCAATTCAACCATTGGACGCACTCTTGCTTGTTGATATTTTGGGGAAACCATTTGTAATTCAAAACTTATCCTAGCGGCTAAGCTTTAAGTATCATTTTTGTCTCCCTACATCTTAATTGAGATTCCCTAATGGTTGTACGTTCTGGTGGCATTCTGAAAAAATTCCCTCTATAAATTTGATGAAAGTACATATTTGTGTTAGAATAAAAAAAAATTTGTGGGTGTGTATGATAAGTACCCTCAAATCACTCAGAGTTCATGATATTGTGTACAAAAATTCATAACATTTCAATACAAGTTAATAACAATATTGTACACAACATAATAATTTACTAGGGATTTTTGTTGGATTTCCTTTACCTTTGCAACCAACTAGGCACAAGCACAGCACAACATGAGCACGAGATAAGCACGACGCACCACGTATTGTTGTGTGCCCCCTATAGGTGAGCCGGATAGCTAAGTGTAGAGTATTCTAGCATGGCACTATATATGTTAACTGTGTTAACCACACAATATTACATATTTTTGTGGCTTAATCGCGTCTCGTTATAACGTTTGCGTGGATATCCCTGTTGTTTTTTTATAATGTTGCATGTAATGTATGCTTTTGTTAATTTCTTGTAATTCAAAATTAAAGAAGCGTATAAGAGCTTTCATTAGTCCCCTAGAGTACCGAAAAGCAAAATCTAGAAATCTGGAAAATCAAATGAGGAAGTAGTCTCCGAGACTATGCGAGAAATGCAAATATGACATTGAAGAATGAAATGCCATATAGTAATGGCTAGTTCCGTTGGCATCCAGCCAAATAGTAACAACCCCTCTCTCTCTCCCCTATAAATATAGACCAAGACTAATATACTCTTTTGCTTTTACTCTTTCCCATATCTGAATCTCTCCATGAAAATAACAATTCCATTTCCAACTGCAGGCGGTGGACTACCATTGTAACCTATAGCGAATGCCATCGTAACTACACAAGCCAAAGAGGCCAGCACATAGTTGATGGTTGCGTGGAGTTTATGGGGATCGGAGAGGACATGACTCTAGAGGCCTTCATCAACTTTGCTTGTCATTGCTATCGCAATTACCAAAGAGAGGAGGTCTCGGTTGCAGTGGATCCTAGGATTCACCACATGGCAGTAGCCCCTACTCCGCTGCCACTAGTTCTAGTCCTTGCAGACCACGTACCCCAAGACGTAGGTCTCATCCCTTTGCCTCCACTGCCGAAGCAAACCTTGGTGATGGTGAGGTGGTGGAGGAGGCAAAGGTTGCGCAGCTAAGGAGGAGGGAGAGGCTGATGGGGCTAGCTGGATCGAAGGCGATTAGAGCAGGGCCTCATGGGAACTATGGGTTGGGTTTGTGAGTGACTGCAGCAAGGTAGTGAAGCGTTGGTAGCACCTAATTAAGTCTGAACATTTTATGTCAGGTGGGTTTCTCTTTTGGTAGCACCTACGCTTATTCAATCTAGCCCACGCTTTTTCATTAGCAAAAGCTAAAACAATAGCAACCATAAAAAATAGTTAATGACAACAGCTCATACAAATGAAAATGGATGAGCCACAACATGGAGTAGTACAGCAATTGTGAGAAAAAGTGCATAATATTAAATTTTATTTGGGTGTAAAATTTATAGCATTGCTAGCATCAATTTCAAATTCGTAAAATTTCGATATAAGTTCATAACAATGTTGTACACGTTATAATCATTTACTAGAGAATTTTATTAGACCTTTTTTTTTAAGTTTATGAGGCCCAATTAGGCACAGACACAGCCCGATATGTGCACGAGATAAGCACGACACAATGAATTGTAGTGTTCACACAAGTCAGCTGGCTGGCTAGCCAAGTGTAGCATTGCACTACTCGTAGTACGTTAGGTACGTAATTAAGCAGGCCAATATTGACAGCATACCCATTTGAGACCTCTAGATATAAATGTTTGCGAAAAACAAATTTTGGAAAGAACCATTTTGAACATTACTCATACCCGGTTCTCCACAAATATTCTGAAACCCGATTATCATCAACAATCAATGAACAGACTAACACGTATATAATCGTTATACATTTGATGCTTTCAAGTTGATGAATGAGTAATCATTTCTAACGGTTTAAGCATATGTTGTGCCGAAACCCGAAGTAGAGAATATAAACACAACCAACAAGAAAGCAAGAGACAAAGATTTACGTGGTTCCCCCCCAAGCACGAAGCTCTAGAGGTATATCCACGGGAAAGAGCAAGAGGATTCACTAACAATGGGGAGAAATACACATTATACCCGTAACTCACTTGAAGCATCCACACAATTCTAGGGACAAATCTTGAGGCGCGACCTTTGTGTCAATCAAACGCCTCACACACACGAAAGAGACACACACAAACCCTAGATATCTCAAATCCCAACTCAAGACAAAACCCTAGGAGGCCAAAAGGCTCCTATTTATAAGAAAGTACAAAAATTAGGTCAAAACCTCTTTAAAAAAATTCGTGGGTGTGTATATAAGTCCGGACGGGGGGGTTCATGGTCCGACTACCGAAAATCCGGACGGGGATTTCGGTGGTCCGGACTAATAACGAATGTCCAAAACGTCCCAAAATCCACTCCGGACGGGGCTTTTTGTCCTGACCATAGGTCCGTAAAACGACTCTTATCACCAAATTTTGCACCTTTCTTCGACCGCCTTGAATTCAAGGCATATCTCCAACAATCTCCACCTTGACTTGAATTCCTTCCAAGCCAACAACATAGTGCAATCCTCTCAACACTGGCGCTTTTACAACGCCTTCCACACAATATTACACACGGGGCTCACATCAATGGCACCAACAAACAAGGTGCAAGCACCTCTGCTTGACCTTTGTTTCCACTATTAAACCTTGTACACGTGCCTCCACAAGCTCCACCTTGAGCTTAACACCGCAACTCCCCTCACTGAGTCAATCTCCAACGAGCAACCATCTTCCACCAAATGTCACCACATGCATCCATTATGATGCCAAAGAAGATGTGCTTTGTCAAACTCCACCCGAGTTAAATAGACTTCTACCCAAGCCATGTATGCCTCTTGCATACTCCCAATAGTTGAACCCGAATTCCTCTCAACTATGAAGACCCCAACGATGGAGCACCCACAATCGTACTACCATCAACACATTTGGTTACCCAATTTCGACCCTTCACAAAAACCCGAGCACCCAACGACGCACTCAAGACTCCACCTTCAAGCAAAGTACTTCCAACCCACGAAGTCGAGAGCGCCCAAAGAGACAAGGTTCCTCCTCAAACTGTACATGCCGAACACCAAGCAATGTCCTCACAATCCCATCGTACATCCCGACCTTGATTGTTCCAACCCCAACAATTCTACAGGCATGTTATTCCCTATAAGAACGTATCACCGTGAACCGCCTCATATGTATCAAACCAATCCCTACGCGACACATGTGGTAGGAGCATCCAGAGTCAAGAATCCACATGTTTTCACAAGACATCGACATCGCCATCGCCAAAGCAATGGCACTCAAACCCTTCCGGATCATCTTCGACATAACCAAAGAACACCCTTCTCTACAAACTTGTCCTTCACCCTGGACAATTTTTCACCATGTGCTCGAATTTCTTACAAGAAAAAACACCTATTCCATCCATATATGTGGTTTTAGAGCTAGAAATCCCTCTACCGCCCAAATCCCTCCCACCAGTCTTTCCCCGCACCACCAAAGCTTGATCATCATGAACACTACTCTCACCGTTTACCTTTCTCCTCAATTCTTTAGAATACAAACTAGACTTTACGTCCTCCATGGAAATTGTATCCTCCCATATAACATAGTAGTCACAAAGTGTTCATATGATGCATGGGTAAAGAACATAACACAATAAGGGCCCGATCTTCATTATCAATTACAACCTCAATATTTTTTAAATCCATAATAATTCGGTTCAACTCATCTAAATGGTCTTTAATGGGCGTATTCCTTCATACGAAAAGTATAAAGGCGCCTTCAAGTACAACCGATTGGTTAGCGACTTCGTCATATAGATGCTCTCCAACTTCAACCAAATACCGGCGCCAATCTTCCTCCCAACCTCGCGAAGCACATCATCGGCTAGACATAATTGTATTGAATCGAGTGTCTTCGCATCAAGATCCTCAAACACACTATCCTGCATATCGTAGTTTCTTCGACACCCCCAACAAAGCCTTGCTTGTTCCTTGTTGCACCAACAAAGCCTTCATCTTGATACGCCACAAACCGAAAGAAGCGCTTTGCCCATCGAACTTTCAACTTCAAAGAAGTCAGCCATTGAAAACGACCCCAAATACACAAACACAAATGAAAACACAAGCCTCGGTTTGAACCCGAGCTCGATACCAATTTGTTGTGCCAAACCCAAGTAGAGAATATAAACACAACCAACAAGAAAGCAAGAGACAAAGATTTACGTGGTTCCCCCTGCACGAAGCTCTAGAGGTACGTCCACGGGAAAGAGCAAGAGGATTCACTAACAATGGGGAGAAATACACGAGCTTCTATACCCGTAACTCTCACTTGAAGCATCCACATAATATCTAGGGACAAATCTCGAGGCGCGACCTCACAGAGCATCAAACGTCTCACACACACGAAAGAGACACACACAAACCCTAGATATCTCAAATCCCAACTCAAAACAAAACCCTAGGAGGCCAAAAGGCTCCTATTTATAAGAAAGTACAAAAATTAGGTCAAAACCTTTTAAAACGCTTGAACAAAATTCGCGTAACGGTGGTCCTGACGGGGCTTTGGTCCGAACAAACGGTGGTCCGGACGGGATTTCGGTGGTCCGGACTACCGAGTCCTAATGTCCGAAAACGTCCCAAAATCCACCGTCCGGACGGGCTTTCCTTGGTCCGGACCATAGGTCTAGAAAACGACTCTCATCACCAAATTTTGCACCTTTCTTCGACCGTCTTGAATTCAAGGCATATCTCCAACAGCATATACATACATACATACACGGAAATCTTCTAGTCAGGGATCCATGACTTTGCTTAAAGTCAGGATCTCACCTTTCCCGATTGAATTTTGATGATCTGAACCGTCCAATGTGTTTAAACTTGTTTTTAAGGGTCCCCGCGAGGAATCATAAAAAAAAATGACCAAAAAGTGTTTGATCCGAGCAGTTTTTGATAAAAACTATATATGTACAGTTTTATAAAAAAACAAAACTGCTCGGATCAAGCCCTTTCCGGTTATTTTTTTATGATTCCCCATGGAGACCCTTAAAAAGGCATTGTAAACACATTGGACGGTTCGGATCATCAAAATTCAATCGGTAAAAGAGAGGTCCTGACTTTAAACAAATTCATATATATCTATATATATATATATACACACACACACAACACTTCTAAAACGGGCTCCCGAAAATGGCCAAATTTCCGCACCAAGATGCACAGCCGTTGGATTTAATCCAATGGCCCAAGGTCACTCAAGATTTAAGTGGGTCCAGAAAAGACCTACAAACTGACGAGTGAGGGTCTGTTTCCTTCCGCGATTAGGATGCAAAAAACCAGTAACGGCCCTGGGCTTAGGCCCATCGAAAATGCTGATTTTTAGGGGGCCAGACATATTCATCCAATGTAATACTCTAGCATGTATGATTGTAAATTGAATAATCAAATGGCCTAGAAAAAAGCAACTTAGTCACCTTTTTAGCAGAACTAAAAAATTGACTACATAGGATCTTAGTCACCTATAGCAATATATATAGCTATATATATATATCATTTTTGAAAAAAAAATGATAATTTTAATTGTTATTTGTGAGTCTCATGATGAGAGATATAGACACAAAGGGGAATGCTAAATTACAACAATAGGTATATCTTGTGCTACATATGATATATAAGAAATGGCATTTGTGCACCATTGGAGCAATTATAGCAATTTGACACTATCTATTGCTATATAATGTGACAAAAAGATGCGATTAAGCCACAAAAATATGCAATATTGTGTGGTTAACAGTTAACATAGTACCATGCTAGAATACTCTACTTAGCTAGCCGGCTCACCTATACGCAGGCACACAACAATACGTGGTGATTCATACTTTTCTCGTGCTTATGTCGTGCTGTGTTTGTGCCTAGTCGGTTGCAAAGGTACGTAAAAAGAAATCCAACAAAAATCCCTGGTAAATGATTATGGTATGTATAACATTGATATTAACTTATATTGAATTATTAAAAATATCAACAAATTAAAGTGTCTCCACGATAGAGTTGCCATTTGGATAGCTATTTTGCATGGATTCTTTTTTATTTCATATAATATTGTGCACAAGGTGTGCTTTTGTTAATTTCATGTAATTCGAGTTTAGAGAAGCGTGTAATAGCTTTCATTGGTCAATGTCCCGCAATGCCAAAGAAGTCATTTTCCAAATCAGAAATCAATTTGAGAGGCTTTGAAAGGTTCAAGGAAGGACCGAAGGCAAGAAAAAGCAAAATCAAGAAATCTAAAAAATCTAATGGGGAAGTAGTCTCCAAGACTAAGCATGAAATCGATATATGAAGTTGAAGTTGAAGTGAAATGCCAAATATTATTGATGTATTTTTTGTCTAAACATCTTAAATAGGATTCCCCAATAGCTGGTTCCTTTGGCATCCAGCCAAATAGTAACAACCACCCCTCTCTATCCTATAAAGATAAACCAAGACTACATACACTTTGTTTTCACTCTCTCCCTTGTCTCACTCAATCTCTCAATGGAAAATTAAAATACCAGGGCAAGCGTACGTTGGACTACGATTGAAACCTACATCGAGTGCTATCAAAGTACTACTCAAGCTAAAGAGGCCACCACGTAGTGGATGGGTACTACACAGAGTTTATGAGGGTCGAGGAAGACATGACTCTAAAGGCCTTCATCTGCATTGCTTGTCACTGTCATCGCAACTACCACAGGAGAGTGGAGGTCTCGGTTGTGAATCCTGGGATCCACCACCTCCTCTTGCACATGGCAAAAGCCCCTACTACTCCACTTGCAACGCCCCATGTAGACCACTGGCTCAGTACCTTGATTTTGATCCACAAGCCGCACCACATGGCCCAAAATACTTAAACCCAAGGTTAGTAGTATCTTACATAGTTTATTATATACCCAAGATTAGTCATGTAGACTTCCAATGTGGGACTAAACACTCTTTACCCCTAAATCTGGGGATTACGATCTCCCTTCGTGTATGGCCTCGCGCCCTCGTCAGGTATTGAGCACTAGAGTCACCGTAACCTCCCCTGAGTCTGTTGAACTGTTCCCTGGTGACCAGAGTCATCATGGCCTTCCCCAGGTTTATTCTCTGGTGTCGTGACCCACATGGTCTTGTACATGATACCATTTGTAACACCTCATGTAGACCACTGGCACAGTACCTTGATTTTGATCCATAAGTCACACCACATGGCCCAAAATTCTTAAGCGCAAGGTACTAGTAATATCTTATACGGTTTATATGCCCAAGATCACGCATATAGACTTCCAATGTGGGACTAAACACTCTTTACCTCCAAATCTGAGATATTACACCACAGCTACTAGTCCGGGTTCTCACAGCCCGCGTACCCCAAGACGTAGTTCCCGTCCATCGTCGAAGGAAAATCTCAGTGATGGTAAAGTGGTGGAGGAGGCGGAGGTTGCGCAGCCAAAGGGGGAGAGGGCCGAATGCCGATAAGGCTGGATCGGAGGCCATTAGAGCAAGGCCTCGTGAGAATTGTGGTTGGGGTTTGTGAGTGAAGGCAGCAAGGTGGTGAAGCGTTGGTAGCACCTATTTACACAGCTGTTTAATAGGGGAAAGATGTTGCGTGAAAGAGCCTTTCGGTTTTTTTTTTCTTGTCTGATATGCATTTTTCTCCTTTGTTTTTTTTTTTTTTTTTTTTTTTTTGCCTTTTTTTGGGTGGGTGGATTGTGAGATGAGGGGTTGTTCATTCTTTTCTTTTATTTTTTTGATAAATAGA
Organism: Vaccinium myrtillus; assembly: GCA_016920895.1. NCBI lineage: Eukaryota > Viridiplantae > Streptophyta > Magnoliopsida > Ericales > Ericaceae > Vaccinium > Vaccinium myrtillus. Next base: position 25,904,201 of record CM029278.1, on the reverse strand, counting down.
CGATATTATAAAAAGCTAAACATATCCAGGTCATGAGTATTTAACCCCTACAGAGTCATCAACTAATTGTTACAATGTTCCTTGTTTACTTTGAGTATTTGTAAACAAACTCATGAAGTATCATGTGGCTCTTAGTATATAGTTCTAAGTTCTTTGTTCCACATTATTAGAATACCCAACTTAGTCACCTTTTTAGGCGACCTAAAAAATTGACTACATAGGGTCTTTTCCTTTTGAAATTGAAAGACCACTGGGTACACCACTCACCCAAAAAAAGTACTCTCTCTCTCTCTCTCTCTCTCTCTCCCTCTCTCTCTCTCTCACACACACACACACCAGCCTTTGTATTTTTTTTTATTTATTTATTTATTTGGGGGGGTTATGTTGTATTCCTTGAACTCTGGAACCGACTTTGAGTGATCCTTTGAAATATTGCAATGTTTAACTTTTTTGGATTTGTCATATTAAAATAATGCTTTTGAAACATTAAAGTAATTAATAGGTTATTCTTATTGAGATTTTTTCTTTTTTGATCAATGTTCTTTGTTTTGAGAAAAGTGATTTGTTAATTAGAAAATTTTAAAATTAGGCCACTGGTTTGTCATTAAAGATTAACAGATATACTGAAATATGTGAAAAATAAAGTAAACATGTATGAAAGTGTATTAAAAAGTGTAAAAAGTATACTGAAGTGCTTCTTTTTTAAAAAAAATTCTTGTAGGTTTATTGTCAGCTCAGTAAGCTGTCAATTGAATGAACCTTGTTAAATTCATATTGAGCCCATTTTTTTTATTATTGCTTTAAACCCTCTAAAAGTCAGGGCCGGCCCTCCGGAAATCCGAAACGCCCAAAGGATACAGATCAGCTTTGATTAAACTAACCTTTAATGCCACCTAGAAAGTGTTTTAAGCTTGAAATATGTTGAAGGCTGCCACATGTTTATCATACACACTTTAATTCTCATTTAATTGTGATTTAATTTCTACATAGGTTGGTTAATACGAAAATAAAAATGGTAATTGTTTTACCAAATTGAAAGTATTTAGTATTTTTTTTTCTTAAACATCAATTGTCCTTTCACTTGTATTTGGTAATTAAATCTTACATACGTACTTGTTGCATCGTGGACGTATATCTGTATAATTTATGCCATTTTTTTATCAGCAAAAATATGTATATTAAACTCGATAAGAGTACAAGACTCGCTTTAAGGAAAACAGACAAGACTCGCTTTCGATTCATTCATCAGTTCTTCTATCAGCATATCTGTTAAAATCAGTACTCTCCCAAGTTCAAAAGACTTCCTTTTGGGAGTATCAAAAATTCGATATTTATGCACGCCGGGCGTACGCAATATGCACGGACGATGCATCTTGACCGTCCATGTGTGTTTTCAACGGTCCAAATTTATAAAATAAAAAAATAAAAAATAAAAACTCTTCCATGGAACTCTTACATGGAAGAGTTTTTTTTAAAATCCGAACAGTCGATTACTGAAATGGACGATTCAGCTGTGTTCGTGCGCGTACCGTATACATGCGCATAGCCGGGTTGTGGGAGTATACATATATATATCTTCATCAACATTAATGAAATCACCCCACACTTCACCAATAATAACTCCTCTTCGCTAAATGGCCTGCAACGTACGTAGAAGGACTTGAGTTTTGTTGCTGCTTTCGGGATTTTAGTAGAGTTTAGCGTTCTTCTTCTGGGTGGGAGTCTGGGTTTGGCTTTGGCTTGTTTTAGTATGTTTTCAGGTGTTTTGTGGCTTTTGTCCCTGTTTGCTCTTGGTTTTTTAGGGTTCTTAGGTGTTGGGGTTTAGGTTTTCTTTTTGATTGTTTGGTTGTCTTCTTGTCAGCCTTCCAATCTTTTGGGTCTCGAGAGGCTTTTTGTCTTTCTCTTGTCCCGTTTAATCTTGTATCTCCAATATTTGATTAATAAAATCTTTTTTTGCTGTGCAAAAAAAAAAAAAAAAGGACTTGAACATTGACGCATTTCTCTTTTGGCATTTTCACATGAAGAACGAGGACAGGAAGTATTGCACACGCCAATTTGGTTGTCCTTAGACAAGACACTGAAACTGAATGTTGTTTAATGAAGCTAAAACTAAATGCTGAAAACTGAATGCATGAACCTTTTAAGTTGAAATTAAAAGTTGTTTGAAATAAAAAAAAATTATTTTTGTTTTGTAGTTTTATTAATGGATGTCATGTGCTTGTGGTGGTTGTGTGGAGAGATAGTGGTAAATAATAATGGTTGTGGGGTAGTTGTCAGTGTGGCGGTAATGGTAGTTGTCAGTGTGGCTGTGGTGGTGGTGGTTGCAGAGGTGGAGCGGTGGTGGTTGTAAACTTGTAATGAAGCTGGTGTGGTGAGAGGATGTTGACGATGTTGGAGGTGGGTGAGAAACAATGGTGCGAGTGATGACAATAGCGAGCGGCGGTGTATTGGTAGTTGTGAAGAAGTGGGGTAAATGTAGGAGCATAACATTTTGAAGAGATGAAGAGATAGTAGTGGTTGGAGCATCATGTGGTGTTGGAGAAATGGTGGTAGTTGGTTGTCACAGTGGTGGGGAATTGAAGGTGGTGCTAGTGTATCGTCAAATGGCGCAAACATTTTCCGGGATGACATGATTAAGCACAATCGTCTTTGTATTACTTTCATTCAAAAAAATTCCGTAGCCGATCGGGAAAAAAAAATTATGAAAAATTTTGCAAATTCGCAATTATCTCGTTTGTGTCACATGAATGGTGTTTAGTTACACTACTAATATGGGTAGATATTTCACATTCTATTCTTGTTAGGGAGTTCAAATGGATTTGTTTTTTACTTAGTAAATACTCACAAGATGATGAATAAGTAGTTGAGTGTGATTGTCAGGTGGTGTGCCTAACCTCAGGGATTGGCAAAGTGGTCTGTTGCCAACAAATTCTTATGGCCACAAGGTGTTATGCACGGTTGTTACCTTCAGGGCCCGGAAAAACCAATTAAAACAAAACTCAAAAATATAGCCTAGCTAACTACTCTCCTATTCTCAAAATTTTAGTCTACAACCAAAAGACATGCAATTTTTTAATATAAAATAAAATACTTCCATTCACAAGTTTTAGATTTTCTTTGTACCAATTTCAAGAACTAATTCTTATCTTTAATTTGGTTCAAAATTTTCAAAAAAAAAAAAAAAAGAAAGGCAAACAGAAGCACTATACTTTTTATTCAAGAACTTTATAGTAGACTTGAAATTTAGGACGATGAAGTAATAAAATAGCATTGTGGGCCGCTACATTTTTCGTCTTAGAGCATCTCCAATGGTTTGTTATGTGTGTAATATTATATCTATATTAATTATAGTATGAAACTCTAAATTCCCTTTTCAATAGTGAGGTAAACATGTGCTACATTTACCTATAGCTATATATATATATATATATATATATATATATTATATATACATATACACGAATTATCGGGAGTTTCCCGGTTTAACCTTTACCCGATATTTTTGAAATCCGAGCCGTCCAATGTGTTCAAAAGGTGTTTTCCAAGGCCCACGTGGAAATCTTCAAAAAAATACTATAGAGGCTTCAAGTCCGGAGTCCCGAATCGGACTCCACCTTCCCGATATTTTTTGACGATTTTCCGAAAATGTGTTCAAAAGCCCTTTTCCAAGGTATGCTTTTCAAAAAAAAATAAGATTTCCAGCGGTTTTGGAAAATGTACTTTTTGAAAAACTATATATTCCCATTTTTTTGAAACAATTGGGAAAAACATCAAAACGCTTAAAAGCATCAAAACGCTTAAATCCGGGAAATCCGGGATATTGATATAATATATATATATATATATTGTATCATATGTAGCACAAGATATACCTATTGTTGTAATTTAGCATTCCCTTTGTGTCTATATCTCTCATCATGAGACTCACAAATAACAATTAAAATTATCATTTTGAAAAATATATATATATATATAATAAATATATTTGTGCACCATTGGGTAATTATAGCAATTTGACAATCTATTGCTATATAATGTGAATCAAAAAAGATGCCATTTAATTGAAAAAATATTTTTTGTGTGGTTGTAAAGTACCATTTGCCCTAGAATACTCATTTTAGCTAGCCGGCTCACCTATACGGAGGCACAAAGAGAAACCGTGAGATTCGGGAAACCCACCGCTTATGTCGTCCACCATGTTTGTGCCTGAATCGGTTGCAAAGGTACGTAAAAGAAATCCAACAAAAATCTAAAGGCTAAATGATTATGGTATGTATTACATTGTTTAGGGCTTAAAATGATTATTAAAAATATCAACCACCACTAATGATCCACAATTAAGGTATCTCATTTTTGAACTAAATAGTGTAGCTATTGTGGAAATCGATTTTTAACAAAACCACCTAATCGATACAAGGTGTGCTTTTGTTAATTTCATTTTTTAGAGAAGCGTGTAATAGCTTTCATTGTGTGGAAATCTCTAAAACCAAAGAAGTCATTGGTACAAATCAAACAAATTTATGGTGTTGAAAGGTTGAAGGAAGGACCATTTGAAGAAAAAGCAAAATCAAGAAATCTAAAAATTAATGGTTTGATTCAAGTAGTCTTTTACAAGACTAAGAATTAAATAAATGTTATTTCATTGTTTTAGGAAGTTGATTAATGGACCAAGCTTTTAAGTTTTTATTTTTTGTTTGTAACATCTTAAATATTAAGGATTCCCCAATCAAGTCATTCCTTTGGAATTCAAATACTAATAAAGAAACCTTTTATAAAGTTCATATCCATTTTACACTTTGGATCATCTAAAACTCCAAAATCCAAAACGATTTGATGATAAAGTTTTATTCATGTAATCAATAGTTTGCCTAACTAGTAATTTAGATCCTATAAACAATGATACCTATGCAAAAATCTCAAAACATATTCATGTAACAAGTTAGTGTGTCTCACTCTATAAGGTCGAGGAGTTCAATAAAACATGACTTCCACACCATCTCGTTGATGGTGTCAGCAACTACCAACAACTATAACTTCAAATGCAAACTCATCAACCAAGACAACAAAAATAGCTCTTGCATTCATTGATACCTTCGATAACCCATCAACCAAGACAACAAAAACCCTAACTTCATACCCGAAGAGACATTTTGATACCTTTCTTGTCAAAAATCCCAAAATAATACCCAAAAGGTGGATTATTTCTTCTTTCTTCTTCTTCGTACCCAAGATTTTCTTCTTCTTCTTCTTTGTCACCTTAAATTGCTATTTGATTTGGAAGGATCGATTTCGTAGCCCTAGATCTTCTTCTTCTTCTTGTTCTTCTTCGTGGGTCGCGATTAGTCATCGATTTGATACCGTGGTGGATCGATTTATGGCCTCAATATATAAGAAATCAAAACGCTCGTCTCACGGTTTCTCTCTCTTCTCTGCACCAAAATCATGAGCAATTTTGGGTTTTAGCAACCCCATGGTCTTGTATGACCCTTATTCAATTAAATGGATTGGGAGTGTGGGCCCACTTGGATTCATGTGACAAAAGACACCAATTACCCAAAATTCGAATTAAGCCACAAAATATATATATATATATAAGCCCAATGGCATTTGTGCACCATTGGAGCAATTATAGCAATTTGACACTATCTAATATAATGTGACAAAAGATGCGATTAAGCCACAAAAATATGCAATATTGTGTGGTTACTAGTTAACATAGTACCATGCTAGAATACTCTACTTAGCTAGCCGGCTCACCTATACGCAGGCACACAACAATACGTGGTGATTCGTGCTTTTCTCGTGCTTATGTCGTGCTATGTTTGTGCCTAGTCGGTTGCAAAGGTACGTAAAAAGAAATCCAACAAAAATCCCTGGTAAATGATTATGGTATGTATAACATTGATATTAACTTATATTGAATTATTAAAAATATCAACAAATTAGAGTGTCTCCACGATAGAGTTGCCATTTGGATAGCTATTTTGCATGGATTCCTTTTTATTTCATATAATATTGTGCACAAGGTGTGCTTTTGTTAATTTCATGTAATTCGAGTTTAGAGAAGTGTGTAATAGCTTTCATTGGTCAATGTCCCGCAATGCCAAAGAAGTCATTTGCCAAATCAGAAATCAATTCGAGAGGCTTTTGAAAGGTTGAAGGAAGGACCGGAGGCAAGAAAAAGCAAAATCAAGAAATCTAAAAAATCTAATGGGGAAGTAGTCTCCAAGACTAAGCATGAAATCGATATATGAAGTTGAAGTTGAAGTGAAATGCCAAATATTATTGATGTATTTTTTGTCTAAACATCTTAAATAGGATTCCCCAATGGCTGGTTCCTTTGGCATCCAGCCAAATAGTAACAACCACCCCTCTCTATCCTATAAAGATAGACCAAGACTACATACACTTTGTTTTCACTCTCTCCCTTGTCTCACTCAATCTCTCAATGGAAAATTAAAATACCAGGGCAAGCGTACGTTGGACTACGATTGAAACCTACAGTGAGTGCTATCAAAGTACTACTCAAGCTAAAGAGGCCACCACGTAGTGGATGGGTACTACACAGAGTTTATGAGGGTCGGGGAAGACATGACTCCAAAGGCCTTCATCTGCGTTGCTTGTCACTGTCATCGCAACTACCACAGGAGAGTGGAGGTCTCGATCGGTTGTGAATCCTGGGATCTACCACCTCCTCTTGCACATGGCAAAAGCCCCTACTACTCCATTTGCAACGCCCCATGTAGACCACTGGCCCAGTACCTTGATTTTGATCCACAAGCCGCACCACATGGCCCAAAATACTTAAACCCAAGGTTAATTAGTAGTATCTTACATAGTTTATTATATACCCAAGATTACTCATGTAGACTTCCAATGTGGGACTTAACACTCTGCCCCTAAATTTGGGGATTACGATCCCGCTTCCTTTATGGCCTCGCGCCCTCGTCAGGGATTGAGCACTAGAGTCACTGTAACCTCCCCTGGGTCTGTTCCCTGGTGACCAAAGTCATCATGGCCTTCCCCAGGTTTATTCTCTGGTGTCGTGACCCACATGGTCTTGTACATGATACCATTTGTAACGCCTCATGTAGACCACTGGCATAGTACCTTGATTTTGATCCATAAGTCACACCACATGGCCCAAAATTCTTAAGCACAAGGTACTAGTAGTATCTTATATGGTTTATATGCCCAAGATCACCCATATAGACTTCCAATGTGAGACTAAACACTCTTTACCTCCAAATCTAAGGTATTACACCACAGCTACTAGTCCGAGTTCTCGCATTTTTTGGACCCCAAGACGTAGTTCCCCCACCGTCGAAGGAAAATCTCAAATGATGGTAAAGTGGTGGAGGAGGCGGAGGTTGCGCAGACCAAAGGGGGAGAGGGCCGATTCTAGCATGGATAAGGGTGGGTAGGTGCCATTAGAGCAAGGCCTCGTGAGAATTGTGGTTGGGGTTTGTGAGTGAAGGCAATTAAGAAGGTGGTGAAGAATTAGGTAGCACCTATTTACATACATGTTTAATAGGGGAAAGATGTTGCGTGAAAGAGCCTTTAGGGTTTTTTTTTTCTTGTCTGATATGCATTTTTCTCCTTTGTTTTTTTTTTTTTTTTTTTTCTTTTTGCCTTTTTTTGGGTGGGTGGATTGGAGATGGGGGGTTGTTCATTCTTTTCTTTTATTTTTTTGATAAATAGACGATATTATAAAAAGCTAAACATATCCAGGTCATGAGTATTTAACCCCTAAAGTCATCAACTAATTGTTACAATGTTCCTTCTTTACTTTGAGTATTTGTAAACAAACTCATGAAGTATCATGTGGCTCTTAGTATATAGTTCTAAGTTCTGTGAAATCAATCTCTCTCTCACTCTCTCACTCTCTCTCTCTCTCTCTCAAACACACACACGCACACTTGGATGAATCGAACACAAAATAATTAACAATATCGAAGGTCGGGACATCTGACTTAAGGTACGTTGCTCCCCTCAATAGATCTTGAGGTACTTAGACAAATTGAACACAAACTAACAATATCAAAGGTCGGGACAGCTGACTTAAGGTTGGTCTCCTCTCAACAAAATCTTGATGTCGAACGTTAGGACCATATGATTGGGATAAGGGATTCAATTTACCTTGCACTTTGGTGGGGGTATTGTGATGAAGCCCTCAATGTGGTGATTGTCAGCTTTAGCGTAAGTCTAAGCATTTTAGCTTAGGTGGGTTCCTCTATTGATCAACTCCCTACGCTTATTCAATCCAGGCCATGCTTTTTCATTAGCAAAATAAAACCAATAGCCCAACCTTTTCACCTTTTCATTAGCAAAAGTAAAAACAATAGCAACCAATAAAATAGTTAATGACTCAAATGAGAAATATCAATTGTATAGTTTGATCCATTTCAATATCTAAATATCATCAATAGAAAATTATTCAACAGTACTTGTGCAAGACAATATTGTTCTCTTCTCTCTCTCTCTCTCTCTCTCTCTCTCTCTCTCTCTCTCTCTCTCTCTCTCTCTCTCTCTCTCTCTCTCACACTAAAAAAATAGACCAAGATTATGTACACTTTGCTTTCACTCTCTCCCCTTTCTCACTCAATGTCTCCATGGCAAATAACAATGCCAATGCCAACGGCAAGCAGTGGGCAAGTGCCATCATAACTACTCAAGCCAAAGAGGCCACCAGGCCTACCATGTAGTGGATGGTGCACTGAGTTTATCAAAGCCGGGGAAGACATGACTCCAGGAGTCTAGAGGCATTCATCTGCGCGGCTTGTCATTGCCATCGCAACCACCACAGGAGAGACGAGGTCTCCGTCGTGGTAGATCATGACAACTGCTGTAAAGACTCGTAAATTTTTAAAATAGAACATTTCGGAAATTAAGATAGGGATTTGGTGTGATTGCATTTAATTGTTGAAACTAATGTGGGTTTAACCCGAGAAATTGTTTAGTTTGAACTTGTTTGAAACCTATACCTCGTATATTCGCCATTTGGGCTTGGAAATCGCACGTTGAAGCTCGGGGCTCAGTGGATTTCGGTTTGGAAGGCTACGATTTTGGTTCATGTCTCGATTGGAGCTCAAACCCATTGAGGTACAGATTTCCTTCACTCTCTCTAAGTGTTTATGGATGATTGTAGCAATAATCATGTGTTGAACCCATCTCCTTGTAAGTCTTGTTTGGAAATCTTTGGGTTTAAGGTTTATAAGTTTATTTGATCTTTGTTGCTTGAAATTGATGATATCCATTGACAATCTCCCTCTCCCTACTTGTATCATGGTTATTGGTAGCATAAATTCCTGGTTTTGAACCTTATTTTGTTGAGTTTGGGTGAAACCCATTACCCATCAGAAATCTGTTGAATCAGTGTGTGTCCCTGTTTTCTGGGTTTTTTCCGTCCGGATGAGGCCTCCAACCATCCGGACAGTTTTGACAAATTGCTCTCAGCCTTAGTATTTCGATCGTGACCCTCCCTTGGTTCTCCTTGATCTCCGATTGAGTTATTTCTCTACATCTTCGGGATAGCATTCGTCATTGCGTTGGAACTTATTGCATTATCAAGTTAAGTTGAGAGTCGTGTTGTTGGACACTTTTTGGATGTAATGGACATTACTATCACATGTATACTTGCTTGACATGCGGTGACATTGCGTGTGTGAACCATTGATACGTTATAAACGATATGAACAGACTCTTGGTAAATTGAGGAAAATGATAAGGCAAATGATAAAGTATGGAGATAAGACACTAGGACCACCAATCGGTGTGTCGCTAGGAAGGGTTCCACGAGACTCACAAGACTCGGAATAAAGAGTTCCACAAGGCCCATAAGGCTCGGAAAAGAATTGCGAGCTCCCCAACATCCGGATGTTAATCTAATGAAAAATAAACATGAAATAAGTAAGTTGACGAAAATGGAAACTTGTGGAACACGTCGACACTTGTGGGACACGTTGGGTACCTATGGAATACTTCGGACACCTAAGGGATACATGCATTGTGTACGTATTTGAATTTTGAACCTTTAGTTCCCAGTATATAATTGCATATCGAAATAATGCTCTCGTTGTTGTTTTCCCCATATCTCCTTGATATCTAAATGCTCATATCAGACCTTTTTCAAATATCTAAATAACATCACATGGAAAATTATTCAACTCTCTGAAAATAATACTCTACTAGGTCTCGTATAATGGTTGGTACTATATAGGTCCCGTTACACATTAATTTCATGACACCTCGTGAGTAGGAAAACTTTGTGTAATTTTTTTGGTTCCAGAAAAAAAAAATTGTTACATTTTCTTAACCAAATTTGTTTAATTTTAGATGCGTCCCACATGCATTTACCATGCATGATTAGGCAGTACGTAGCTCGTAGATTATGCAACATGCAACTTGCCGTACAAATTAATCGAAATGCGAGAAGAAAATACTATTTTCAAAATAGTAAGCTCTTTTTGTTTTCTTTTTCGAAGATTAGGTGCTAAATAGTGGGCCGGGGCGGAGATAGGGGTGCAAAGCAAAAATGATAAAGGTACAATAATTTGTTTTTAACATGACTTCAACACTCTCACATGGTGTGTGGAGCCAACACACATCACACACCATGTGAGTGTGTTGGAGCCATATTTGAGACAATTATTGTACAACTATCACTTTTGGATTAAAGGAGAGTGTTTGGCTCCTGCACTCCCCCAGGCCAATTTTCTTCTTATTTTTGGTACACTTTTAGATTTTTTTATAAAATTACTGAAGAATGGTCTCTGCAAATTAGACGAAATTTACAATCCTACGTCTGCCACTGACCATGGATGTTTAGTAGGCGAAGGAGCAAGGGGAAACCCGTATTCCGAACCAGAGGTGCACCAGGATCAACAATCCCACAGTTATTATTGGAAATACTGTAGAAAATATGGAACCGTTTACCTCAGAACCTACAATAGAACAGAAACACCGAAAGGAATTGGTTGCTGTTTTTGGGTTGAGTCGCGGACTAAGTCGCTTTCTTTAAGACGTTTCGCGGCTCCGCCCTCACTGTGCAAGCGGTACCAACCACGCGGCCTCCAAGATAAAATAGCCCAGAATACAGCCTCTGTCTCGATCTTTTCTGTACGGAAAAAGACCGGAAATGCAAAACACAATCGACCTTTTCTTGCTCTCTGAATTTTGTAATGAAAATGTTTTTTCGGTGTGTTTGAAAATGCTGGAGTAGAGCTCCTTTTATAGGTGACGAAAAGACTTAATTTTTGGAATCAGAATCAATTAAGAATTATGTGATTGAATCAATTAGCCCCCAAAATTTGTGCTCTTAACTCGGTGTAGCGTCTTGTGCGATGGAGCCAAGTTGCCATGGGGTTTAAGAGCAATTCCAGTGCTCCGTTAGTCTGTTTTATCTGTCGTCATGGGCATGCTACTGTAATTTATCCAATAGTATGGGGCTACAAGTTTATTTTTTTGAAATCTCAGGTGATCTATGCAATTGTCCCCTTTTAGAAGTTTCCCGCATTTCTGAAGCAACTTTTTTTTGAACTGGAAAAAAAAAAAGTTGTTTCAGAAATGCGGGAAACTTCTAAGCAACTTGATGCTCGGTTTTCGAACAACTTTCGTCTAGAGAGAGAGAGAGAGAGATGCCACAGCAGAGCAAGGAACCGTGCAAGAAGGAGGCTTGCGAAATTCAAGCATGTCTATCCAAGAACAACTTCGATACCCAAAAGTACGTTTCTTCTTTTATTTTTGTCAAAAATACTAGTAGCGTTTGCACCCGAATAATTTGAGTCGTTCATTTCGAAATTGAACGGTTCTGAATTAAAGGCTCGGAACCTTTCTTTTTTAATTCCCGATGGTATTTAACGAGGAGAGAAAGGAAATCAACCCAAACCGTTAAAAGTTAGAAACGTGCGGCCTGGATCTCACCGGCGCAAACACCCCATTTGCGCCGGATCCGTCTAGATGATTTTCACTTCTTTTTTTTTTCCAACAAATGAACCACCCGTAGGCCACTAAATGAACCCACCATAAGAAACTCGAGGCAGTTCTGAAGCAAACCACCATCCCGACCCGTCAGGTAGATCTTGATACAGCCCTGGGGAGGAGTCGAACACTGCCCAAATCTAGGCAAAGCCCTTCTACTTGGCTAGAAAAAGCAACGAGGTTACAAATATTTGTAGAAATTGATAGAATACGCTACATCTTTTGTTGTGTGCGGGGTTTGTCTTTTTCCATTGAAAGATGAAAGAATTTGATGGTTTTTCGGTGTTTAGGGCTTGTAGTTTGTTATAAGTCTGAATCCTTAATTTAGAAAAAATAATCTAAATTGATTATATTTTTGTCTTTATACAAAAATAAATTTGCATTTGTTAGTTTTGTGTTAATTTTTGGTGAATTCTTGGTTCGTCTCGACGAGAGGAATCTAAAAAGTCAATTTATTATCAAAATTTTAAAAAGAAAAAAATAATCAAAATTTTTGGTGATTATTGAATTTTTTTTTGTTTTTATTCACAAAAAATTTAGTTTGGTCAATAATTTTTTATTCGTTAAATTGCTCTCATCGAGACGAACTAATAACCAACAAAAAAGCAACGCAAAATTGACAAATGCAGAAGAAAAAAAAATTAATAAAGACAAAAAAAATAATCCATTTGGATTTTTTTTTTCCAAAGGATCATAATTTTTGTACAATTTCCAACCACTTTCCAGTCTGGTAGGTCGTCCTATTTTTCATAAAAATTCATTTTCTTAAGATATGATAGCCTAGAATTCAAGATTGCAAAAGGGGATTAAAAAAAAAACACTCTGTGAACAAGAAAACACCGAGCCGTTCTAAAAGACGTAACTTTTAGAACGGCTGGATTGTTAGTAAATGGATTTCCGTTGATTGAGCGAGCTCATTCATGAAGTTGTATTTAGTACCTCGAAGAAATATGATTATCCGTGGTTAGCAAGTAATGTGTGTTGGCTTCTGAGCAGTCTGAGATCACCTGTTCCGAAAATTGGTATGCCTTTGTGCCCAATTGTTTTGGGTCGTTGGATTGCATGTATTTTGTTTTTTGGTTTAAAATTTTCATGTGATCCAATGGCCGAAAGTGCTCCGGAACAGAGGATTTTCGAAACAGATGATTTGATTCCCTTCTGAGCTTAAAGAATGATAAAACCATCGGCCAGAAATCTCGTCGCTCCAAAATAATGAATTTCCAACTCAAAGCATGAATGCGAGAAATGGTGCAAGACAAGAATTTGAGCGCTGGATAGAGGATGAACTTGCATAATTTGTTCATGAAACACACACCCTTTATTTGGGTGTGTATGTATCATACACACCCCTATAAAAGTTACAAATTTTCTGTCAAAGTTACGATTTTTTTTATAAAAGTTACGAGACACGCCAAAATGTTACGAATCATAAAAAATGTTACGATCATTTTGTTGAAAAGTTACGAAAAACTAAAAAATGTTACGATTGCCGATGAGGTGGCATAATCTGGACCATACAATAGGTGCATATGGTACACCCAAATAAGGGGTGTGTATTGTAGCCATTTCCATTTTGAAAAATTAATGGGTAAAGAAGTTTGTGCAATTTTTATTGTCATTTTGAAAAGTTAATAGGAAAAGAGTAAATGGGTAAAAGCGAATGATAATTTTAGAAAGTATAGGTAAAAGTTGAGGAAAAATTAATGTGACAGGTGTAATGATGATTTCTCCTTCATAAGTTGGAATTAGAAAACTACACACTTAAAAAGGGACGTAGGGAGTAGTAGAAACCACCCCATGGGAGGGCCACTAATTGGACATGCCTATAGAGTGTAAAACTCCAGATGAGCCGAAGCAACCATCGGCCCGATCCACTAGGTAAATCGCAATACTTGCCCTAGAGAGGAGTCGAACCCTGCCAACTTGGATGCAAGGGCCGACTCCTTCCGCTGGGACAAACCCACGGGTGGTAACCAATTTTATTTTGTGTGCGCGCGCGCGCTCGCAGTCAGTTATCTGAATCATAATCTCTTTTTTAGTCCTCTGACCCTAGTAAGTTGGTATCCTTTGTACTTTGATTCTAAGTTTGTTTTGAAACCGTGTAGGTGCCTAAAAGTCATTGAACTGCTCCAATCGTGCTGCGAGAAATGCAAATATAACTCAACCCATTGCGCTTCTCTGTCTGACCTTCTAAAGCAAAAGCCCAAGAGCGATCCTAACACAAAGCTATAATTTGCTCTGCAATGGACTGGTGTGGTTATTCTAACTTTCCGGTCTTCCTCGGGACTACCGAGAAGCTAACCATGAGGCATGGTTTCTGCCCGTTACCAGAATTCTCATCACCGTCTGTGGTAAGATAACACTAGAATAGGAGAATAATGTATGTTTTGTAGGAAAGGAAAATACTTGTGCTATGTAAAGGATCTTACAGGAATAAGAATACTTGTATCGTATCCCTTTCGGTTTTTCACCAAGTGATCGGTTGGAGCTTTGTTTTCAGTACAAAATTTTATATGGGAAAGCTGATAGTTGCAGAATAAAACATAGAAATATACGCATAGTAATTTCTTTATGTATGTTCGATAGGCAAGCCATTGATCTGATTTGGTTTTCGGTGACCAAAAGAGAGAAATGAATATGACGCATGTATCAAGCCCTTCCCGGTCAGTTTTTTGCTAATTCCTCGCGAGAACCCTTCAAAACATGTTTTAAACACATTGAACGGATCAAATCCTCAAAATTTGATCGGAAAAGGATAGGTCCACAGCATAGCAAAGTAAGGGATCCCTTTATTAGAGGGTACTCATATCTTCTAAGCATTGTCCGAGAAAAGAAAAAAAAAATCAGAGTCAACTAGAGAATATGAAAAATGAAAATCCAACAGTTAGGTCGTCTAAGGAAAACTGCTGATGCTCGGACATGAAAAATGAACACTGCTGATGCAACAAAATAAATGGACTTAATAATTTCACAAATTCGATGGCATGATTGATTGGCTAATACGGTTCAAGACACTCTTTGGAAAATGACGAAAAAATTCTCTTATATAACCATCATACTCCATGTTACATTTGCGTGAATAGTGAATAGTTCTTTGTATCGAGGGGAAGGAGTCTGGAATCTCAAGGCTGCACCCCTTTCTTTATCAAGAAGGCAGCACCTGGTGTGATCCAAAAAGGGTTACCAAAGAATGAACAAATAGAAAACCTTCCCCATTCTCCCAACTGTATTTGGAAAAGACATTTGCGGTGGGATCCAATGCATACAAAATACAAGTTGACATTACCTAGTACGATCCTTCCCCATAGAAGCACATGAGTTCTAAGAATAGGTTACGGTGATCTCAATGAATCCTGCCGCCTGAGAGGAATGCCTTCCTGTCCAAAACCATCCTCTTCATCATTGTGCTTGGGGAGTCGCAGGGATCCTGGAGACAAAGATAAACCCACATGTAATCTAAAAATGGTATACATCCTTGAGCTTAGAAAGCCCATGATAATTTAGATTAAGGCTCGGTTTGGATCTTAAAATAGTACATGTAACTGAAAACTGGTCGTTCCAAGTTTCACAAATCGGACACGCTCCAAACACATATCAGACATGCCCAAATCGGTCAAATATGTGGCTGATGTATTTTTGTTAGTCAGATGCTACGACACATTGTGAGACGTTGGGAACACGTTAGAATGTCAGAATACAATTTTCAAAAGTATACAATTTTCAAAAGTTGGGACACAGCATAAAGTACCATGCCCCAATCTTGAATACTATGTTCATTGATGTTTCTATATCTTCATTGTTTTTATCCCAAATTTTTGTCCCTGATTTGATAGAACTAATATTGTCGTTTTTAGTTTCACCTCCACAGATACCTACAGTATGTGCACCATCCATAACCGAAGCATGCGTCATAATTTTTTAGAACTGGCATATCCATGTGTCCGTAATCGGTCAAATCTGTATCCAAGTTGCTTAGTTTAATATACAAGGAAAACAAGCCTACCATCAACCATGTCCTTTGTTTTGTGAAGAAGGAAGGTTCCCGACAGGATCGTCACGAAGCCGCACATCTCTGTTACAATCTGAGTTGGGTTCTGTCTATCCCAGTCCTACATCACACAATCAAACTTGAAGCCTTAAGCAACGTGCACACAAATAAATGTAAGTTGTTAGCCACTTGGATGAAAACCAACAACAAAATAGAAAACATATCAAGTTGCCAAGACAAAGTTCTTTCCAAATCTACTCCACTTCTGTTTTTCCTATTTTTCTTCTTTTTTTTGGATCTCCTTATAACATTCTTTATCCAGCAAGAAAACGTTTTATGACATTCTCTCAATGTGATCTACCAATAATTTGTATTAATGTACATAGCCAGGTCCATTCGTTAGAAAATATGGCTAATCAACCCCTATCATCAGATATCTCTACAGAAGAGCACTCACTTCTGGTAACCCTCATGCCTTAACGGATAATTCAGATTGTCCTTGCTTGTAATGATATTAGCACTACAAACATAGTTTCTTGATTCCGCCTCCCCATTCTTAAGTATCAGCTATTTATAAAATGACACAGAATCTTCACATCTAAATGGTCAGGTCAAGGTTGTGAAATCGTAAATCGCATCGAGAATCGAAATGACCCTTTCCAGAATCGTGAATCGTATCGAATCGTGAATCGTAATGATTCGGTCGAAATTTCAAAAAATGAATTAGAAAGTAAGTCTATGCATTCACATTGAATAGATATATTATAATTAAGCTTAGATCACCAGAAAAGTATGTTTTCTATCATATCAGGTCTACAACTTTCCTCCCCTTCTTTTTCATCATCTACAAAAAAAAAAAAAAAAAGTACTCATAAGTTCACATTAGGAGAGACCATATATACTTCCTTGGGGAGAGTGGTCAACATCTGTATTGGTACTACCAGCCAGCAGAGGTATCTACTTCCATCCCAAGTTCAAGAGGAAGATTAAAAAAAATAGTCAATTTAACATTACTTTAATCATCAATGATCAATGAGATATAAATACACTACTCCATTCTTTCTAGAGAAAATAAACATTACTTAATTTCCTCTTGCTTACTGTGAGCTCAGAGTAAAGGAAATAAAAACCAGTGCTTTACTGTCATGCAATACAAGTCTATCAAGAGAGAGAGAAAAAAAAAGGGCCAAAAAATAGACAAGTCCAGTCGACCAGTCGGAGCCCAGAAAATGAACAGAGGAAAAAACCAGAGCTTAAGGTCGATCAAGAACAGAGTACACGTAGAGGACCAGTCGGAGCTCTCTCAGTGTCACACAAGTCGTAATCAAACCAGTGGAAGAACCAAATCACAGAAGAGAACACCACAGTTCAGGTATCAAATAGTGAAATACTCTTGCTTTTAAACACTGTCGAGTGTTTTTGGGTGGGTTACAACCCACTTTCAAGTCCGAAAAAAAAAAAAAAAAAAAAAAGGGACCAGAAATGCTTTTTTTTTCAACCTGGGCCCGAAAACCCGACCCGGCCCGTCGTCAATCGAATAGCAAGGGAATCGTGCAAATCCTACGATTCTACAATTCCAGTTACGATTCTACGATTCCGACAACGATTATATGCCATTTGCGATTCTAGGTATCAGATCGAATCTTTTACTATGTGAATCGAACCGTATCATACGATTTGAATCGAGAATCGTACGATTTCGACAAACCTTGGGCTGGTAAATAAAGGCTGCCCACCTTGAGCATTGGGGAAGAAGAATTCTGATAACAAATGTTAACCAAGCGATGGCTAAGAGATTCATGGACAACATCACAACGATACAGCGGAAATGGCATGCGATTGCTACACTTCCCATTTCAAACTGCCAAAGTATCCTATCACATAAATTCCACAAAAAAATAAAAACCCAACTCCTCCAGCTGTTTCATGCAATATTACTTTGTTCTTTCTTTATTTTTAACTTTTTCCCAGTTCGGCACAAGGCACGGACCAAAAGTTCCATGGTTTTCCTCTATAATGAATGATTCACGTGATCTTTTCCACAGGGACCTTTCCAATTAGAATGGGTACATAAATCCAAAAGTCTTTTCAAATATTCAGTTTAGTCAACAAGATTTCTATTTCACCAACATCTTTGCCAGCGTTGATTCATTTGCAGTTGCAGATGTTTTGCAAGGGAACAAGGCAATTCATAATAAATGATCAATTTCAACCAGAGATCAGGGGATTGAATTGTCATGAACATAATCATCCAGATAACCAAGTCATAAGTTGAGAGAGATACATGCACAGAGGGACAGAGGGAGAAAAGCGTAAACATTAAGACTTTTGAACAGATGCCACAGGCATCGCCCAAGGGGAAAAAATAAGTGGAAAAGGGAAAGAAAACCCTGGCAGCTAAATCTCGTAAATATTTTGAGGGGAAAATGTATTAAATTTTTCATATGAGAAGAATTACCTTAAACATGATGACACTTGCCAAAATGGTAAAAGATGTAAACGTGACATAGTAGATCGGAGATACAATGGCCGTGTTGAACGTGTCGAGGGCCTGCACTCAAAGTAAAGCAAAAAATAAAACACATTAAGGGGTAACCTAAAAGTAAAAACCAAACATGAACCAACCAGAATAACTAAGAGAAGAAATCCACTCATTGAGAGGCAAAAAGGGCATGCCATGGGGAAAAAACCAATGATGTATGTTTAAGCAATACAAGTATTAAAAAAAAAAATTGCCACAACACATGGTGATGATATTCCTTCGAGCAATAGAAAATCTTCAAACGTCACTTTTATTTGATTAGCAAAGGGCTCACAAAATGTTCACATGCTTGCTTTTTTCACATCCGTAAATTGCTAAAATAAACAGTCATTAGGCAGACAACAAATGTAAAGGACCAAAAAACGAAAACATGAGAGAAAGAACGGAGAGTTTGTTACCTTGTTCAAATAATTCAACTGGGTAATTATGCAAGTGAGCACTACAAGAGTAAAAGCCCACGTTTGCGGATATATTAGTTGGTTCATTCCTGATAAGGTTAGCTTCAACGCAATTCCAAGTGCTTTGACACTCATGACCTGTCACAGAATAAGCCTTAGAATTAACTCGTGCAGAGGGATCTTAAACAAGTAAGAGAGAACGAGAAGTCTCCAACAACGAACGAAATCCATACCGACAAAGAACCAACTAGGGAACAAATTCCAATATAACACAATATATGGGTCTGGCCATATTGAGGAACATAGTGAAATATAAGTAGGAAGACCGCTGTAAGCACCACGGCTGCATACAAAAGAAAACCTGCCGACAACAACATTGTTATGTGAATCCTTCGCTACACTAAAAAAAATAGATAAACAAACATCAGAAAACTGTAAGCATCAAAAACAAATGAAACAGGTAATGAGCAAGGCAAAGAGAGAACGATTAGCAAAAACACCAACAGCATTAGTTTACCTGGCTCGGTAGCAAGGTCCCAAACTTCTTTCACAGATTCAATCTCACGTTCTTGAGGAGCATGCAGAACAATTGTAGTAGAACCAACAACACAAAGAGCGCAACCAAGGACCCCAAAAATATGTAACTTCTCCTTTAGAATGATATGTGCAAGTACAGCACTGCAAAACAACATGGATGTTAGCAGTCAAACCAAACCAGATAAGTTCCAAAATATTGTTTAAGCTCCTGCCATGCCTGATAATAATGCTGAGCGCACCAAGAGGAGTAACCAGAATAGCTGGTGCAAATGCATAAGCCGCAAAATTTGCAATTTCTCCACCAAGCACTGTTATGCAAAGTTCACTCATCAGAATCCTTTAATTGTATTAGGCAACAAACAATATGGCAGGTTATAAGGAAATTCAAGTACTTGTCACAGAAAACTCATGTCTTCACGGTTCTTTCCTGCAGACAAATGGTTGACATAATTTCCTTATCTTTAAGAATCCTCAGGAAGAATTCAAAATAGGAAACTCAAAACAGAAGTTATATATCTGGTCCCTCCAGGGAGGACAGGAGAAGAGCCTGTGGGCTGTGAGAGCAAATAGAGGGGATACAAAATACAATAGAAGGTCTAATATCAAATGATTGATAACAGCAGCACAAAAAAAAAATGCATACTCTCGATGTGCACAATAAAAAGCCAAAATTAAGGAGATTAACAATTAACACAGTTCTTCTCCTCGTTTTATATGTGAAGAATCGAGTTCTAATATCATTATCTGATAGGCCTACTCCATCGCTTATCAAACAAAATTTTCTTACCTACAGATGGAAGAATATGCCACTGGTAATGGTCAATTTGTTATACATATTGTCATGTAATGAATGAAAGCATATCATCATTTGATTCATTTCAAATACACATATCCACTCTTTTCTCTCTTTTTTTGAAATTGTATCCACTCATCTAAAATTAGCAAGGATCTAAACACAACCAGACTAAACTTTTAAATTAGTAAAACTACGTAACAACTCTGCCAGCACTCACCTTCAGGTAAGCCTACTTATAGATTTCGATAAAGCAAGTTTATGATGTTATTAGTTTCCATGGTTGTTAGGTGAAGAGACTCCTAAAAGCTTGGAAGGCAAGTCCTTATATCTAATGCACTACATTTGGAGAGCATAGCGTGCGTTTATTTCTCAAAAAGCGGGTGACACCTGTAGGTGCCCTTATGACTTTCCCTTATAACAAAGAACATCAATTTACAACATTTAGAACAAATCAGATTTCTTTTAGATCATTTGTGAATTAATTGCTACCGAACGCACACAAGCGCCACCACACCAAAAAAAAAAACAGAGAGAGAGAGAGTAATTATTTAGTAACTTGGTAAAATCATTGAAACTCAACCCCAAGTCACCCATCACTGTAGAAAGAATATAAATTGAGGTAGTTAAAGAAATGATTGTTTTGCATCTCATAGATCTCTTGAATGTTGAAAGACAACTTAAAGATGGCCTTTCTTGGCTCACGTGGCATTTAAAACAGCATGCTTGCCAAGCAGCTACAGCTTATGAGATTGACTGGTGGAGAATCTGAAGTACATTCTTTGAAGAACACTGATCTCATACTTTAATCAAAGTATTTTCTTCCAGCTTTGATTGTCGAGTTGAAGCCCCCAGCTGGGAAAGACTGAATGACAAAAGGGGGCTAATTTTTTTCAAGTTTTAGAGACTTAAAGGAGGCAAAATGATATCGAATCCATCAACCCAAGTTCCCAAGGCTCATAGGCTAAAAAACCATACGACTCTTACAAAGCTTGAACATTTGAGGGTAAACTGCTTAAGATCCATACGATCAGGTTCCGCTTGTAGAAGCATGCTAATGGCAAATCTTCTTCTGATGAAAAGCTTCTGCTGTATGTATCTGAGAATATGTTTGTTGCAAGCCTATAATAGAAGCAGACAATTTCTTTTGAACCACCATGAGAACTCTATTTTGCTTCTTTCTTTTTTCTTAACAATAACCAAGCCCCTTAACTTATTAGATAGTATCTCTCTGACCTAAGTTTTTGGATGTCAGAAGGTTTGATACCTAGACACACATCCAACCCCACTACTAATACCTGATTCCATGGTAATATTGATTTTGTGACCTAAAGCTCGTTGTCAGTCTAAATTAGGAAGAACCTCCTAAATTTGGAATTACTTGTGATACCTAGCGTCTCGCGATTTACATGAGAAACCAAATCAAAAACAAAGGCTATACTCCTACTTTAAACAGGACCATGTTGTAGTCTTTTAACTTGGTTTTATTAGTTCTGAAATTCCTCAAATACTTCAGCTTTCTCAACCAATGAGCTTGCAGATGATTTTAAAGGTTATTAGCTTCGTATGTCTTCCTTTTAGTTGGAGATGGTCTAATTAAGGAATTATCTTCTAATAACTTCTTTGAAATAAAATACTGATTATTAAGAGAGGTCAACAAAGAAATTGATCTTAAATCATCTGATGAGGATACTGTGGGGATTATTAAATAAGCCTGTTGGTTGCCACTCCACTGTATTCACCATGTCTCAATCTTTACCTATTATTTGATCCCTCCCCTTTCAAGCAAGGTTCATCTTTACGGCTGAGTTTCCCAAACAATTTTATCAAAGATAAAATTAAGATTTGATAAAATCACCCCTTGATTTTATCAAATGAGGAGGAGAGTTGATAAAATCTCAGCTTTTTTGCATTCAAAAAAGATTTTACCAACCCTCACTCATTTGATAAAATCAAGGGGTGATTTTATCAAATTTTGATAAAATCTTTTGAGAAACTAGGCCTAGAATTTTTTGGTAATATCCACAAACCAACTCCGAAGGTCAGAAGTGGTGATCATACTCCAGAAGTGAAACAAAATTTCTGCATTCCATCGTGAATGAAGGTAGTAAAATCACGATCCTTCTTATTGTCTACTCAAATATATCTACACAAAAATATATACCAACTTTAACTGCTAATTTCTTGTATGACAGCTAAACTAAGTTTCTCAATGCATACATTCACATGAAGCCATACTTATCTACAAAATGGAGGATCATGAACACCATTTCTATAGATGATAATGCAAAAAGTCATGAAAACTAGAATTCACCAGAAATTCAGCACTGATCAGTAGATCATCAAACAAGCAGGGATCCATTCATCAAGAAAATAAAACAGAAATACAAGAGTTACATGGAACTCACTGGATTTATATGGTAAGCAATACAAACTCACTTGTTATCATGCCCGCCCACCATAGTGGCTCATACAAGTATGAGTAACCTCCAACACCTGTCAAAATGGTACATGGAGATTTTTCAATGAGAAAATTACTCGCAAATGAACTTGCAAAATATTAGTCAGCTGACTAATCTAGTCACAGCAAAAAGGGAAAGGGGACGATTGAACGGCTACATAGGCAGCATGGCTGACTTGGCCCAGCTATGAAGCAAAGGTTGAAGACACTAAAGCAATCATACAAAATTGTGCAAGAAACAAAACAGTCATGGTGGATGCACACCATGAAAGATGCCTTTCATGCCCTAGACTAGAGAATCAAAGTGTAGAGCCCGCAGGCCTCATAAAATAGAGCAGCAAAAATATTATTTTGTGGGATTTGAGGTGGTTGTGGTGGGGTGTGTGCACGCGCACGCAGGCGGGGGCTTGTTCAAAACTTTGTGAGGCCAAGCCTGCCAAACAATAAACTTCCTGTCATGCTTCTTCTAATATACAGCTCAATTCTCAGTGATTCTATCTCATCATCACCAACCAATTGAGCCATACTTCATAAAATGGGAGAGATGTAAATGTTTTTGAACTTTGGGAGTATTTGTGTGCAACAAGAAAGATATAGGTTAATGACACCTTTACAATTAACAGCTAACAAGCAACGCGTGATAAAGTATTGAAGGCGAGTAAATTTGGCAATAAAAATGATTCAAATGTTCTGCTGCTTAACAAATTAATAAACACAATCAATCTATGAATCAAAACCCTATTTAGATGCATCCGGACGCGATGAGATAGTTATGCACACTAATTGGGCTGGTCTTTGGGCCACCTGTGTTGTTGGATATGTAAAATCATAATGCAAAATCCTAGAGTTATACGCTTAGTACCTCAAATTGGATCCCTTGTTCACTTGATCTTCACTTAAAGCTAAGTTTAGTCATTAAATTACAAGCATAACTAGAAACCTAAAACTTTTATCAACTGGAACCCTACATTTTCCAACTTGCACCGATGATGCCAAGTCAAGGCTAAGTCTAACTATCATCTGCAGGATTAAAACCAATAGAAGGCATAGACTATGGAAATTGTAAAATCAAGCAACGAAATTGCTACCATATAGTATCTATCTATGTCAATTGCTTCGCCTACATTGGAAACGATAATTGAAGTAAAAAAAGGGAGTCTTCGTACCTGCCCTAATTCCAGACGCACCGGCTTTTTTCAACCCTTTTTTCTTAACAATGAAGCTAGCCCCGATGAAGACGCTCGACGAGAGTGCCAACACCAAGCCCTTGATGTTGTCGGAGGACATGCCCTTGTAGGAGTCCCTCCAGCTGTGAGAAGAACCCTCCATCGCCATTAAAAACAAAAACACAAAACCCTAGTTTTCACAAGCCATTTCTAAAAGAACTGACTTTACTTAGAAATTCATATTCGACGGAGAAATCGAGATTCACGATGAGTGCGTAGGTGTATGTATGTATATATACAACACATATATGGAGTATATAATACACATATATACGCCTATATACGGGATTGGGCGAAGAGAGGGGAGTGAAGATCCAACGGCGGTTAAAGGCAGGAGAGAGAGTGTGAGGGTTTTGGTAATGCACAGCTGGGAGTGATGATTTGTTGGCTTGGATCGGAGGAGAGAGAGAGAGGAGGTCCGAAGAGATGACAGAGATGAAAAGAGACGAATACCGTGTAGAGTGCGGGTTTATCTTTGCCAAACAAGGACTCTTTTCCTGATAAAAAAATAAAAATAAAAATAAACACGGGGACTCTTTTCCAAAAAATCTGGCTTACAGGGTTATTCTACTTTTTTTTTCTTCATGTAACTCATTTTTTTCATGCAAAAATGATATGTATACACTTTCTCAATCACTCCCCACCACACTCTCACTCACATGTGTGGTGGGGCTCACCCAGTGGGTCCCAGTGGACCCTACCACACATGTAAAAGAGGTGTGGTGGGGAGTGGTTGAGAGGGTGTGTACCTATATTGTTCTTTTTCATGTAACTCATTTTCTTCATTCAACCCATACCTAAAATTTCCCAAACTAATTACCCAAAAAAAAAAATTCTCAAACCAATTTTACTTCATACAACCCACAAAATACACCTAAACTACCCAAAATACTCTTAACCTTTAAAAAAGACCTAAATCTAACTTCTTCCCCTTATCTTCTGTCATAGCCACCCATCACCACCACAATCCATCGCCGCCACCATCCATCTCCACCACCACCCGTCACCACCACCAGCCATCCCCTCTTCTCTCTCCTCTCTCTCTCTATTGTCTATTTGATAATCTGAAATTCACCATCGCGACCAGTTTTCATACTTTGAATGTCGAAATACACACACATTTTCGACAACCACATGTCGATTTATATTGAAGGTCAAATTTTCAAAAATTGGACCTTGTCTATTTTCGACATCCTCATGTCGAAATTTATGTCTCTATTCAGCTTCTTAATGTCGAACCAAATACTTGTGAAATTTGTGGGAAAGGACCATGTCTATGTTCGACATCATCCTGTCGAAATATATGTCTATATTCAACTTTCGAATGTCGAACTAAATACATGTGGATAAAATATTGTTGTTTTCGACTATAACATGTCGAAATATAACCATATTTTCAGCTTCTTAATGTCAAAATTTGTGAAATCAAACATGTGAATTTCTCAGGTATCGTTTTCGGAATGCAAATGTTGATGTAATGCGTAGAATTTGATATTATGATGATGAAAAAAGTAACTTAAGTCAACAATTTATTACTGAACTTTGTCTTGCATAATTTCGGTTAAGTGAAAAGTTTCAACATCAATATGTTGAAAAAGTTTACATATTTCGGGGTATGAATGTCGAAAAAAAATCGCAATTTTTCAGATTTGTTCTTGGTGTTTGAATGTTCAAATGGGAACCCATCATTGATTGGATGTCTACTCCTTCATTCTCCATTGAGAGTGAGATGAAGAAGAAGTTTACAGGTGGAAAAGGGGTGGCGGTGAAAGTGGCGGTGGAGGTGGAGTTTACAGATGAAGAAGAAGAAGATGTGTTTGGCTGATGAAGTGTTATGTAGGGGCATTTTGGTATTTACACAGTAATGGAAATGGAGGAGTTTTTTGTAGGTTACATGGAGAAAAAAAATAAGGGGGTTGTTAATAGAATCACCCTATCTTTATCGATCCCATCCGCAATACTCCATGTTCTCTCCCAGCCTCACCTTGGTTTTTACACTTTAGAAAAGGCTTAACTACCTATATGGTCCCTGTAAAATAGTCAATGTTTCATTTTTGTCCTTGTAAAAAATTTTATTTCAATTTTACCGTTACACTTTGTGACAAACTTCAATGTTACCCTTTGTCCTCGTAGAATTTTTTGTTTCAATTTTACCGTTACACTTTGTGACAAACTTCAATGTTACCGTCCACAAATGGACAAAAAATTCATACGTGGCAAACGGAAGTCCCACCTGGACTTTTTTTTTTCCGGTGGAGTTCCACCTGGACAACTCCTCTTCTCATATACCCAAATCAGGGGCGACACCAATGTATAATGAGGGGTGTCAACTGAACCCACTCAACTGCAAAGCCCAAAATTTTACAGAGTTTAACTTTTCATATTTTGAAAAACATTGTAATGACCCGTGTTTTTATATGATTTTTCTAAAATAATGTTGGGGAAATGTGAGAAATTGAAAATGAGTTAATGTGGGGCCAATGTGAGTGTGGCAATTGCACTTGGGTTCATTTATAACACATTAGAAATACTAGGGGTGTAAGTGCAATTAGTTGGGGTGTATATAGATTGTATATGGCTGATTTTTTTGTCCAAATACACTTCTCTTCATCTCTAAAAATCAGCTCTCTCTCTCTCTCTCTACTTCTCCTCACTAGTTCTCCATAAAACCTCACCAAAATACACCCCTCTCACTCCCCAAACTCAAGATTTAACCTCTAAACCGTCTTCTACGCGTGATTTGGAGCTTGGGTCTCCGTGGGTTTGCTTGGAGCTAGGCCATTTCGGTTGGGGTTGGCAAGAACAATTTGGGGTTTTCACTTTCTTCTCATTTGGAGCTCAAACCTTGAGGTAGGGGAACAATTTCTACTCCCTCTAGTTGTATCTATGTGATATGATGCATATATCTTGTTCTTATTCATCCAACTTCTCAAAATCATGATTTTTCTTCCTAGTGGGTTTTGTTGAGTTTGAGTTTTTGATCTAAGGATTTGGTAGTTGATTGATGCAATTGATTGTTGTTTTACCCTCCCTCCATGCCCATTAGTTGCTTGACACTTCCAATTTTTGGCCTAAAACATCAAAATATGACTTGGGATGAAGTTTCATGCTTTGGAAAAAAAAATCGCAGAAAATCTGGGTTTCCCCAACCAGTCGTGCAAAAACCTCCAACCGGTTGGGAGCTTCTGAAAATTTCGCTCAAATCTGTCTCTGCCCAACCAGTTGGGCAAAAACCTCCAACCGGTTGGGCGTTTCTGAAAATTTCGCTCGAATCTGTCTCTGCCCAACCAGTTGGGCAAAAACCTACAACCGGTTTGGCTTTTATGAAAAATTGTTCTTGTCTCTGTCTTGGCCCAACCAGTTGGGCAAAAACCTCTGACTGGTTGAAAAACGCTAAAATACCTTATTTTCATCATTTATTCTCCCCTTGAATATTTGACACATCGTACATCCCTCCAACTTTATTTTGGCTACATTTGGTATTAAATTTGACACTCGGATACGTTCTTGGACACATGAATATTCTTTGGGGATACTTGGACACATTTTTGGACTAACCTTGGTGTTCTTAGCGAAAACTGGCTTTTGGTACACGCTATTGAGAATTTGGTGAGCACTTGGGCTTTTGATAGACATTTAGGCTATTTTCAAACATATCGGCATTTCCTTGCATACGTGGATCCTTGTTGGAGGAAGTGGAAGATTGCACTATGGTTTGTGAAAATGAGAGAAGGCGGAACGGTAAAGAATAGACGAGGCGTTACAAATTTAGGATGAGTGTGTGCGGTTGATGAGTGGATATGCTTTAAGCTAAAGTGAGTCGCGTTGTAATAACGTTGGTATACCATTATATTGTTATTATTATTACCAACAGAGCTGGGCATGGTGCACGTGGCCTGTGAAACACGGAATATATTGTTATTACCAGCGTAGCTGGGCATGGTGAACGTGGCCTGTGAAACACGGAATATATTGTTATTACCAGCGTAGCTGGGCATGGTGAGTGTGGCCTGTGAAACACAGAATATACTATTCTTATAGGCTGGATAAGAGTATTTGGGACATATACACCCTAGTACAGGTTACCGAACCTGAAACTTTCCGATATATGTATAGATAGAGTTCATAGAGGAGTTGAAGTGAAAAAAGGAGTTTAAGTACTTAGCACGTGTGAAACACTTAAGATTAAAGACAAGAAGTTTTCATGAACGAAATGACGATCTCATAAATGTTAACACTTGGGTTTTTAATTTGATTCATACATCATCCATGAGTCATCACTTTTCAACATGAAACATCGTATTTGCCGAACCACTGTGTTTGTCTCATGCTCATTTCACGTGCACTTATCATCTTTATACACCTAGCGTTAGTAGAATGGTTTTCCTACTGGGCTAGTGAGCTCAACCTATCAATTTTCAGGTACTCGGCAAGGCACATGATTGGAATGCTTGGCGTGTGGATGCACAACATGACGCATACTTTGGCATGAAGTCATTTTATCCTCTCCATAGTATATATATATACTTTGGGAGATCATCTTGTAACTTCTATTTTCTTCATTTTTTTTTATACAAAACTTGATATATGTCAAAATTCTTAACTTTTGGTTATTTATGCATTGGTACAGGTACCTTTGACTAGAAACTCTTGTATTTAGACTTTGACTATGAAATGGATATATGTTTGACTTTGATCTATCCTACGTGGATATTGTTTATATTTTGGTTACTAAAATTGAGGGCGTGACAAACATCTAGTGTGATGACACCACTAAAAAAACCTCTTGAACCCATTGGTCATATGTTTAAACTACATCCTATGGCTGGCATGCGTCTAGCTCAACAGCTGCTAGGTAACTAAAGTAGAGAAAGCACACCTACCCGACAATATTCCCCCCTTTTTCATCACTCTCTCCTTTCCGAACCCATACACGGAGAATACATGCTACTACAATTTTTTTCCTCAAACCCACATCTCCTTCTATAGTCCCATCTATAAAACGAAAAGGCCACATCTCCTCTATGGACAGGAACAGGGGATGGTGATGCGGCAACAGTACCACGGCTAGTGCGTTTTGGAAGGCTCGGACTTAATCCAAATCATGGATGGTTCAAATTTAAAAGAGATGGATTAAATCTGAGCCGTCCAAAACAAAGATGGACGGCTCGGATTGCCGCAACATCATCCCTGAGTCTCTCTTTTATCTCGACTCTTTATTTTTTTGTTATTTGTAGGTGGTAATTCTGTGTTAGAAAAATAAAATAGTAAAAAAATATTAAAAAAAAATATTGGTTATGTTCATTGAGACATTCTTCATTTCCAAAAATAAAAAGATAAGCGATGATCGGGGATCTGGGATCTTATAGGGAGCCCATCCAGCCATTCATTTCGGCACGAACGGTTCAGATTTAATCTGAGCTCCTATTGATCTGAGCCGTCCATTGCCAAAATGGACGGCCAGATGAGGCTCCTTACAGGACCCCGTGTCCTAAATTATGACACCACTCATTATAACTTATGGAGTCGCCACTGACCCAAATTCACAACTATTTGTAGTCATTTGGCATAAATTCTTGGAACTAACTTATTATAATTATAATTTTTCTATTTATGTAGATTAGGGAAAAAATAAAGTATGTAAATCATGATTAAATGTTGGAATTAACTTATTACAATCTCTCTCTCTCTCTCTCTCTCTCTCTCTCTCTCTCTCTCTCTCTTGGTAAACCACCGCATGGCGCCGATTGAAGCTGAGATGCCGGAAGACCTCCTTCAATTCAAATTAGTCTACAAATACTAGCACTCCCTCATCCAAAATCCTACCTTCATCTCCCTCCACCACACCTACGCCCGACCCAACAAATGAGTCCATTGTCGATTTATTTTTCCTCATTTTTTTCTGTTTCTATATCTGTTTTCCTCCATTTTTTCATTTTTGTACTGATTGAATCAATAGTCTGGTACATCCGAAAATAGCTTGGTACGACCGAAAACAGTCTCGTACAGCCGGAATAGTCTGAGATCAGCCGGAAATTATCATAATGGAATTAGACAGACCGGTATGACATCCACACCCTTGGGCGAAAATCACTTCGTGAGCACTACTTGCTTGAAAACTCAGATACTAAGACCCGCGAATTCACACTTGACACAATGGAGGAAGAGGAAGGAAACCCACCAACTGAGTTTTCAAGAAACCAAAGAAATCCAAATCCAAGAACTAGGTGTTTTTTGAAGGGTACCTAGAGGCAGCAGAAGACTATGATTTGACTTGAATGAAGAGTTTAACCGACGAGGATTTGGAGGAGTTGAAAGGGTGTTTGGATTTAGGGTTTGGGTTTGGGTTTAGCTATGAGGAGATCTGAGTTGCGTAACACTTTGCGCTCTTGTGCTTTGTTATTCCATGAACCAGAGGTTTGATGAGTAGCAGAAATCGCCGAAGTCAACAGAGATCCATGCGTGTTCGTCGACTTCTTTGATTTGGGTATATGAGAAGAGGAGTTGTCTAGATGGGACTCCACTGAGTCAAAAAAATGTCCAGGTGGGATTCTGTTTGCCACGTATGAGTTTTCCATCCATTTGTTGACGGAAAGGGTAACATTAAAGTTCGTCACCAAGTGTAAGGGTAAAATTGAAACAAAAAAAATTCTACGAGGATGAAAATGAAATGGTGACTATTTTATAGGGACCGTAAAAGTAGTTAAGCCTAAAAAAATAATATTATTAAAAGATGGGGAAATTTCATTCTTGGCCCTTTATAAGTTCTATGATTATTAGCTATCTTTTAGCTGCATCCAAGATGGGCTCCCAAAAAAAAGATCATAAATTGAATTCTAAGGTGTACACCTAATTCTAATTGAGATCCATTTTTCACTCCTAGAGCTTGTTAATTTTAGAGAGGACATTCGCACTCAATGGGCTAGAAAGAGCCCGCTAAAATTCTTTATCTTAATTTTCAAATTTGTATAATAAAAAAAGATTCAAAAACTTTGGGTCCTACTTGGAGCTAGCTAAAATGCTACCTAAATTTAGTTAATATGGCAGGAGTCATGCTTAGGAGTCACTCTTGGGACTCCCCCCTTAATAGATTAGGATTGAACACAATAATTGAGCAAATAACTAGGTAAATATTATGAGCTATTTTGAGAGCCCATTGTGGATGTCCTAAGCGGATTTTATTTTTTTTTGGGTCTTTATTGGAATTTTTTCCGCATTTGTTATTTTCGCGTTAAACTTTGGTGAAATTCCCGCTATGCTTCAGCTTTTCTCCACATTTTCCAGCGTCATTGGGAGCTCTGTCATCTTGAAACACCTGGCTACAAGTGTAGGGCAATGTAGAACCATGAGCAGCATATGTCCAATAAAATACAATAAAAATACCCATTTTTTGACATTACGAAAATCTACGATAACCTGTAAATGAGTCACGTAAGAGCAACACTACATACATATAAAAGTTACCCACAAATTACCCAAACACACACATAAGTGTGTGGCCCCCACACACACTGGAGGTGCAGTGTGTGTGGAGCCCACACACTTGTGTGTGTGTTTGGGTAATTTGTGGGTAACTTGTGCCCTATCATTTCGTATTTTGAAACTCACTAGCCACTAAGAGCATCTGGCTTGTTAGATTCAAAAGCAAAAGAGGGTCCAATTTTGCGTGCTAGAAATTGCTAATTTTGGAGTGGGAGGATCCAATGGAGTCTCTAAAATTGGCTCTTAAAGTGTGTCTTTGAATTTATTTATACACAATCAAATGTAAGTGGGTCCCCATTCTCCTCTCTCTCTCTCTCTCTCTCTCTCTTATATATATATATATATATACACGAATTACTCACTAAATCCGGATTGCCAGAAAATGTTTTTGGAAAATCCGAGCATCTCCAATGCACTCAAAAAAAATGGCTTTTTTCAAAATTAACTCCTAAAAAATGTAGATTCAAAAGCAAAAGAGGGTCCAATTTTGCGTGCTAGAAATTGCTAATTTTGGAGTGGGAGGATCCAATGGAGTCTCTAAAATTGGCTCTTAAAGTGTGTCTTTGAATTTATTTATACACAATCAAATGTAAGTGGGTCCCCATTCTCCTCTCTCTCTCTCTCTCTCTCTCTCTCTATATATATATATATATATATATATCAACTCTCTCTTTAAACTTAGCACAACAACAAGGAAGAGCCGCTATGGAGAGTCCATTGGAGTATTGAAATGAAGAAACATTTACTAACTTTGTCTATGTCACCTATGAGTCATTTTAGGAGCCCCTAAGTCAAGATCTTGAGAATAACTACTTCTACTATTTCCTACGATAGTGGGTTTAGTTCTTTCTTTCTTTCTTTTTTTTTTTCTCTTTTGGAAGAGGGTTTGTGGGTTTAGTTATTCTCTTTTAATGGTCTCTAAAGCATCTCCAGCCTTGGCCCAAATTTGAAATTTGGGCAAAAATCCCTCTCCAATGCATGACCCAAACCCTTTCTCATTTTGGGTTTTACCCATTTCTTGATCCAAATTGGGGACAACTCATAACCCTACCCATTTCTCCAGCGGCTCTTTCCACTCCATTCATAAATTACTCTTGTGCCACATAGCACCTCTAGCTTTGACGAACATTGTCGTCGTCATAATACACAGCGAAACATTTTTCTTTCTCTGCCATTTCTTGCTCTAGGGTTTCTTCGAATATTAACGCATACAATACGCATATCTACGAACAGATACACATCTGTATAGGTTTGCTCAGCAATGGATCAATATCAAAGAAATGGATCTGGAAGTATTTGGACGCCACGCCCTCATGTTTGACGACAACACTGTGAATTTGGATCTCCTTCTTCACCGCCATCTCTACTTCTCCTTCTCTCTCTTTCTCTCACAAGAGAAACGTTGCACATTGAATGAATTAACATTGCACCCTTTGAGACTAACCATTGCTCCTTAAATAAAACTTTTTCTTTTGAAAAAAATAATCATTGCTCCTTAAATGAAAAAGTGTTTTACCTTGGGTGAATAATGTTGCACCTCGGGTGGTTAACATTGCACTCTTAATTTGAGACTAACCATTGTTCCTTGAACAAAACTTTTTATTTTGATAAAAATAAACCACTTATCCCTAAATGAAAAAATGGTACACGTACATTTGGTGAATTAACATTGCACCCTTTGAGACTAACCATTACTCCTTAAGTAAAATTTTTTATTTGAAAAAAATAAACCACTGCCCCTTCAATGAAAAAATGTTGCACCTTGGGCGAATAACCATTGCTTCTTAAATCAACTATTTTATTTTGAAAAAATAAACAACTGCTCCTTAAATCAACTTTTTTATTTTGGAAAAAAAAAAAACCAAGCACCCTTATTATGGAGTAGTAAATTTCAGCTCTGGATTTATTCGTTGGGTTATGGATCATCCGCCACATAAATTGAGGGTTTTGAGCTATAACACCACCAAGAACAACAAATCATGGAGAGAGAGAGAGAGAGAGAGAGAGAGAGAGAGAGAGAGAGAGAGAGAGAGAGAGAGAGAGAGAGAGAGAGATTTTCGTTTTGTTTCTTCTTCTTTTTTTCATTGGGTTTTTTTGCATTTTTTAGTAATTGAAGTGGTGGAATGGGTTTATGAAGAAATTGAGGGAAGAGAGATAGGGAGAGTTAAAATTGTTCATTTTGTTTCATCTTTTTTCCTGGGTTTTTGCATTTTGCGGTTATTGAAGCTCTAAGAGCAACTCCAGCCTTGACTCTTTTTTTTCCTCAAATTTGATCAAAAAATTGAGTAAAAAGCTCACTTTGGTATCATCCACTCCAGTGGTAGGTAAACTCAAATTTTCCTCAAATTTTCCACGACCACCAGCAAAAAATCGTCGTCTCACCCCACCACCCATAACCATTGTCGTCTCCACCACCACCACCGTCATCTCCACAGCCACCACCACACAGCACCACCGTCACACAGCACCACCGTCTGACCCACCGTCGTCTCCAGAAGTGTAGATCTGACCGTTGTGACGACGACGACCGTGGTGACGAGATCTGAAAAATCACAACGACGACCATCACTCTTCCAAATCTGGAAAATCCCAACGACGACGATGGTGGTAAGACGACGACGATCTCTGTTCTTCTTACCTTCGCTGGTGACGACGACGACGATGATGGTGGAAGGTGGTCCACCGACAGTGGTGGAAATTTGGTTCAAACCCCTTCTTCTCCCCAAATTTGAGGAAAAGTTTGGTTTGGTATGAGTTTGGTTCAAAGACTGGAGAGAGGTTTTGGGGGTTTTGACTCAGATTTTGAGTTTGGTTCTGAATTTGGTTGTGGGTTGGAGGTGCTCTAATCGACTGTTTTGGGGGGATGGCTTTGTGAAGAAAACGTGAGGGGAGAGAAAGTATGTTGCAGGCCTGAGAAGAAAGGAGGGAATACTGGGGTTTGTTTTGTGAAGGTAACTTCATTCAAGGGCATTTAGGGGTGATTTGGCTAAAAAAAAAAAAAAACTGATTTTTTGTTTTTTTTCCCGTTTTGTCTTTATTAAAATTTTTTTGCATTTGTTAGTTTTGCGTCAAGATTTTGTAGTTTCTGGATTTTTCTTGTCGAGACGAATCCAAAGAGTATAAAATTATGGTCAAAAGTAATAATTTTTTTAATAAAGCCGAAAATAAACTAAAATAAACCAGTTTTTTGAATTATTTTTTGTCTTTATTCACAAAACTATAAGTTTGGCTAATAATTTTATACTTTTTAGATTTTTCTCGTCGAGACAAGCCAAGAAACCACAAAAAATCGACCAAAAACTAACAAATGCAAAAAAAAATTTGAATAAAGACAACGAAAAAAAATCAAAATACCAATTTTTTCTTTTTAGCCAAATCACCCCTTATGTCCATGTTTGACATGTCATGTTACATTGTTACGGCAAATGTTATTCCTCTTTCCATTTGATTGATGATTCTGAATAATTGCACCTCAAACGCAAATTTTTACCCCTATAACCACTGTCCGGCAATTAACCGAAAATTAAAAAAGACATATATCAATTTTAATTTATGAAGGAGGGTTTTAGGTTTTACATCCGCGAGACAGGAAAGGCAAAAACATGGTGTGCAAATAGCGGCTCTCATCGGTTGCCATTGTCAAAAACACCACAAGCGCGACACGGCGGCGTATCTCCGTGTAGACATTTCGAAGCCTCCTCTCCGCCGCCGCATAAAAGTCATCGGTTCAGGAGAGACAATCTAGGCGCCGAATAAGGTGGAGGAAGAGATGAAACTTAAACCAGAGCAAGAGACTGTGACGAACGGAGAAGTAGACAACAAAGAAGGAGAAGAAGAAGATGCACTGGAAACTTCGTCTGGTTCCGATTACGAAGAAGATGATGCGGTACTTATTACTATTTTGTGTTTTTATACTTCTATTTACTAGGATGGGTTTATTTACTCGAAGTTTGAGTTAGTTTTACTCTTATTTGAGGAAAAGCTTTTCATTTGATATGAATAATTGGGCAAAGCTAAATCTTAACGTAAATTAAAGTAAGAAAGGAATAGTTGTGAACTAAAGTATGATCGAAAAGTTTAGCCACCCTCAATTTGAGTAAAAATTGGAATGAACTTAATTTGAAGTGGGTTAGAGTCAAAGAATGTAGTGAGTGCGAAAAAAAATTTGTTTAAGGGCTGGAGATGTTCCTAGTGATTTAGAATGTTAGATTACTATTAGGGGCATAGGTAATAGGTATTGATTATGCTTCATCAACTTGAACCATGGATTGGGCCATTTGTTAGCATGGAAATTTGAGGAAATCTGAAAAATTCCCCAACTTGGTATTTGGGTCAGTGTTTGTTTCTATTTAGGATGAGTTATCACTGAAGCTTATGCTCAAACGAGCTTAAGGATAACTATGGGGCTTCGTTGAGGTCATCTCCTTTTAATGGTCTTTTGTTTTCAAAACATAGTGAAACGTTTTATAGTTTGATTCCAATTATGTGCTGTTTTTTTGGTTGCGCAAGATTCTACTTTTGGCAGGGAGCTTTGTGTTTTTTATTTTGACAGAAACATTATAGTTTGGATTCAATAAATTATGTTTCACATTTTAGTTGCAAAAGATTCGAGCTTTGCAATGAGGATTACCAGCTTTGGGTTTTGATTTGGACTTTTAGCTTATCTTGGTTTTTCTAACACATAGAGATTCCAATGGTATGATAAGGCTTAGATTTTGTGATGCCGCCTGACAATAGTTTGTAACAGTTCTCTACTTCTCTCCGATATGTATTGTATGATTTTCGTATGTTTTGGGCGGTCAAAATTCTGTTTCTGTGGCTCTAGGATTTGAGTGAGGACGATGATACATTGACAGAATCAGGATCAGAAGAGAGTGAATTCTCAGAAAATGAGGTACATGATAATTCTACCGTTTTAAATATTAAGAAAATAGTACTTATTTTCTACTATCCCATGTTCTCCGATGTTCCTGATTCTTATTTTCTAGCTTTTTTTTACTGGATGATATATTTATTTGTCATTGTTGGGTTCTTATCTAGTTTTAAATGAGTTCATTGGAATTATAGCAGGAGATAGCTGCTACAAGTGATGACGATTACTCAACTGATGGTGCTGATCATGGGCAACAAGATCACGGTCGTACTGATAATGGTAGAAGTCAACAAAAACAAGATCGAGGTGCTGATCGTAGTCAATCAGATCAAAATGAGAGTGATGAAGACAATCAAGGAGTTGAGGAGAGTGACTCATCAGAGGATGAGGTTTGTCCCTTTTTTTATTTATTTTTATTTTTTTATCTTTATAGAATAAACGGTTAGGGGGGTATGTGCAATTTCAGAGATCCAATCAAAAGTCCCGTTGTGCTTATACACCTTAGTGTTAATAAATATTGCAAACTATGTTCCTACCTGTGATTACTCCTTTGAAAGAGTAAGCAACACAGCCTTTTCATGCTGTCTTGATTCTTAGGTGAATGACAGAGTTTCATTTTGAGTTTTTTTTTTATCCATGTGGGCAAGTCACTTCTTCATATTTTGGTCTGGTAATATTGTTGTCTTCCCCGTGGTTTAATCCATTGATTTGTTTTTTTCCGGAAACAGGTTGCTCCTCTTAATACGGTAGGGGAAGTTCCCCTGGAATGGTACAAGGATGAGGAACATATTGGGTATGACATCACTGGGAAGAAGATCAAGAAAAAGGAGAGAAAAGACAAGCTTGATTCATTTCTCGCCAGTGTTGATGACTCGAGAAATTGGTGAGTTCCCAAATGATGAGCATGAAATGCATTAAACCAAGGGGAAAATTTCGAGTTTCTTTTCATTTTATATAGATTCTAAGGTTTGTTTTGGGTTCGTTTGTATGCAAAGTAGCATGAATTTGACACGTAACTAGAAAGGACGTGTTCAAGATTCGGTAAAATGTATGCTATAGAAAGGATCCTCCATTTGGACTCGTAACATTGTCCAACTGCCGAACATGGTGCTTTTTTTTTAGTCATTTTTTATATTTATTTGTGTTTATTTGTATCAGGCGCAAAATCCATGATGAGTATAACGATGAGGAAGTGGAGTTGACGATACTGAGACTAAACTTATACGTAAATTATTGAAAGGACAGGCACCACATGCTAACTTTGATCCATACGCGGTTCGTAATTCCTCATTCATCTCGTGCTCACCCTTTTTCGGTTCTTGTGATTTGTTTAAGTTGGCAATCTGAAATGCCAGCTCCTTTCTATTACGTGTGCCTATTTACTTCTCAGAAGAGTTTTTGAAGTTCACTATGTTGTGAATGCAGCCTTATGTTGATTGGTTTGATTTTGAAGATTCAAAGCATCCACTTTCGAGTGCCCCGGAACCTAAGAGGAGGTTTCTTTCTTCCAAGTGGGAGCATAAAAAGGTGAATACTTTGCAACACTATGTTGTGATTATGCAAGATAACTGGGCAGGGAGACTAGTTTTGTGTTCTTTTTTCCAGAGATGATTCTTCGAGAAGTGTCTTCTCTTCATTTGCATTTTAAAGTTGAATTGTATACTTGTTTGTCAATGCATTTATTCCTCCCATTTTTCTCCACCCCCAGTTGTATTGCAGTTACTAGAAGGCTAGAATAGTGATGATTACTTATCTGTTTGGTCTTCATCGATGACCAGTCAAGGTCTTTCTTGGACAATTAGAATTAGAGCTGTAATGAGGGCACACTGATTTGGTCATTTTTAGTGAGCTTTTTCACTATATTTTGCAGCTTCTATGACACCGAAGTTTTGTAGCCTTGTATGTTTTGCATTCTCGTTTTTTTGTGTCCAAGTTTTGCCTTCGTTCAGTAGCTAAAACTCAACCTAATAACCTTGAGGTTATGGGTTCCAACACAGGGAGAGTAACTTGTGTGCGTATATTGCTGAAGGTTAGGTGTGTGCAGCCGCAACCAATCTACCATTCTCATACCCTCATTAATGGGGTCTAAACTGATGTACTTTATCCTGGTTGTGTATTGTCTTCAAAGCCTTCAAGTCTTTCTCCATTAATAGAGTTAAGAGGAAATTTTCAAAGATGCATTTTTTTGGCTGGACTCGTGTGGATCACGAAATGCATCTGTGAAAGATCTGAGTTAGTGCTTTCTCTGATATTTGATTCTATTTGATTGCAATCTTAAGTTTTTGTTGTTTCTTATTAATCTATAGGTTGTCCAGTATGTGAGGGCAATTCGGAAGGGATTAATAAAATTTGACAAACCCAAAGAAGAACCAAGAGTCTATCACTTGTGGGGAGATGATTCCAGCTCAAAAGAAAAGAGTGGTCATGGATTAGCTTATATTCCCGCACCAAAGCCTAAGTTGCCAGGTTCGTCTATTGGTTCGACAGTGATTGTGGATACTAACTCATGACTTTTCCTGTTTGAATTAGCAGACTTAGCTTTTAATAACTGTTTATGTTGCTTTTAGGGCATGAGGAATCCTATAATCCTTCTTTAGAATATATTCCAACCCAAGAAGAGATTAATTCTTATCAGCTTATGTTTGAGGAAGACCGACCTAAATTTATCCCCAAAAGGTATTATAAATGTCATCCTCATTGTTTAGTGTTTCTTCGTTTGCTTCATTTAGCTAATAGTTGAACAATGTCCTTATCTGGTCGTGTTTATCTAGGTTTGCATCTTTGAGAAGTGTCCCGGCATATGAGAAAGCTGTCAGTGAATCTTTTGAGCGCTGTTTGGACTTATATTTGTGCCCTAGAGCACGGAAAAAGCGTGTAAGTTAAATGAAATCATATGTTGATACGTTTGGAATATTATGGTTCTTTTTTTTTCAAGTACCAAGTCTTTTTCTCTTATTTTGGTCAGTCATTAATGTCACCAAAAAATCTCCCATGTTTTTTTCCAGATTAATATTGATCCTGAATCTTTAAAGCCCAAGTTACCTAGTCGTAAAAACCTTAAGCCTTATCCAACATCATGTTATCTCGAGTATAGAGGTCACAAGGGTGCAGTTCTGTCTATTTCTACTGAAGCTTCAGGGGAGTGGATTGCTTCCGGTAACTACATTGCAGTTTTTTAGTTCCATGAAATTTACAGTGTATTTGGAATTTGGGTTTACTATGTATAATGTGCCATGTAGGTTCAAGTGATGGAACTGTGCGTGTATGGGAGGTTGAAACTGGGAGATGTCTTAGAATCTGGGAACTTGATGAAGCTGTCCAGCATGTGGCATGGAATCCCTCACCTGACCTTCCTATCTTGGCAGTTTCTACGTAAGGCTAAAGACACTTTAAGGCATGTTTGTTTGAAGGGAATGATAGCTAGAAGATATATAATTCCATAAAACACTCAATCCCATTGGACTTGGTAGTGAAGGATTAAAAATACCACACCTCCCAAGGTATTATACATCCCTTGGTTACTGGGATATAATCTCCAACGATATTCTCCAATATTTTATCCTAGCCGTAAACCAACCAACATGGGGTATGTGGGTTCTGATTTATAGTCCAATCTGAGGTGTTAATGCAGACAAACTAATGGAGCCTTACAGTACTCACTCTCTCTCTAAAATCCACGCATTATGTTGATTGGCCCAAGAATTTTCCTGATTTTGCAGGGGACGAGACGTTTTTATTTTGAACACTGGATTTGGTAATGAAGAAGATCAGAAAAGAGTCAAAGAACTTCTGCACGTTGAGAAAAACCCAGAACCAGATGAATCTAGTAAGTAAAAATTAGATAATGAGTATCAACTTTTGATTGTTATACATATAGTGACCTGGTGCTTAACCTATGCATGTATTTGTATTTTGTAGGCAATGCTACCTCTATCGTGGGCTGGGCGCAAGATGATAAACATGGGGGAGTCAGGTTAAAGCACTTTAAGGTACTTATATTTTGTGGTTCACTTTCTTTGTTCTTTTTTAGTTGAACTTTGTTAGATTTCTGTTGAAAAAATAGTTGCACTCATTTGCTATCCATATTCTTTTGTGAGCAGACTGTATCGTCAGTGGAATGGCATCGCAGAGGAGACTACTTCTCGACAGTTATGCCTTCTGATATCCTTTTGGCAGTTATATATAGAACTTGTTTGTTATGTTTGGAAGCTGACAGGCATTAATCACCCTTTGAAGATTAAGATAAAGTGGCTGTATTGGCATTTCACATGCTTTTACCTTGTTTTCTTATTCCCCCCCATATGGTTCTCTTTCGAGGTCATGATGTATCTCGCTCTTTCGAAAAATAAGATACGTTTTTTTTAGTAATTTTTTTGGCTAATGATTGTGTTTGCTTCTCTTTATTCTGACCCTGCTAGTGTTTTGTGTACTAGAGGGCACACATGATTTTTGTTGATCAATAGAAACTGCCATGTATGGAAACTGGGCTAGGACATGAACTTGTTGCCGAGTTGTTTTTGTGGGGTCTTGGAAAATGAGGGGATGTCCTAAACAATATGTGGAGGTATTAGAGTATTTAACTATACAATTCTACGCTTTATGCTGTACCTTGTAGCACAGACTGACTTAGCTATTCACGCCTCCCAGGAGCAATTGGAAATTTTACACCTCTATCCCATTTTACTTGTCCATCTTTCTAATTTGGAGATGAGCCGGATGACCCAAAATGCATGTGCAAATTTGGAAGACTCGAAGCATGATAAGTTTTGTCCCAAAACTATCCTTTCAAATGGTTATGAATACCTTTAAAGTGATAGGTCTAAGGGGAAATGTTGGAAACAAATATCTTTTGGTTTGAATTTTTCTTAAAGTTGGATTCTGAAAGAGACTGAAATCATGATATGGAGGGAGGAAATTATTTTTTTCTGTAAGGGGATGCGATGGCTTGATGCCATGATTTGACTGTAAGACCAGCCTAACTATTGAGTGGGCATCTGAAACCAAAATTTTAGTTTGTTTAGTTCCAGGTGTTTCTTAACTAACATGTTACGTGAATCAAGAGCTATCTTGATACACCAGCTCTCGAAGAAAGTTTCCCAAATAATTCCATTCAAGTTGCGCGGGCTTCCAGTGTCATCAACCTTCCATCCAACCCGTTCTGTCTTTTTTGTTTCCACAAAGAAGAATGTTCGTGTTTATGATCTGTTGAAGCAAAAGCTTGTTAAGAAGCTTGAGACTGGGCTCCGCGAAGTGTCCTCGATTGCAGTTCATCCTGGTGGTATGTCTGTAATTGTGATTTCCTCATTTACAAATCTATGTTCTCTTCAATATTGTAGATAGATAATAGTGCCATTGCTTTTGTTCTTCATGTGATCACCTGTTACAGTTTGTCTGTCTCTTTTTAACCTGTTGTGCAGGTGATAATGTTATTGTTGGGAGCAGAGAAGGAAAAATGTGTTGGTTTGACTTGGACCTCTCATCTAAACCTTATCGAATTCTGAAGTATGTTTCTTACTTTTCCCCTGTTACTCTCATCAAACCTAACATCAGGATAAAAATGTTGTGTAAAGGTTTACTATGACTTGTTAATCGTGATGAGAATTGTTTAGTTGCAGATACATCTTATGATTCTTAACAGCTATGAACTTCCATATAAATATGCAAAATCTATGAAACTGGAGCGCGTGTCGCAAAGCGGCGTGCAATTGGCTTAAAGCCTTGGAAGTAGAGAACACATGCATGGAATAACAATAGATGCAGTAGAGAAGTTAATCACAATGATTTGAGTATGATAATGGCAAGAAGAGGATTATGACTAGTTAGCTAGCGTGCGGCCCATAAAGACATACAGTACGTAATATTCATATGCAGATAGGGGATAAGGGACCTCCAGTGCGTAATATAACATTGTGCTTAAATAGAACGCACGCTATTTATGTCTTGTAATTTATATTACTATCTTATTCGCCCTGCTATTTTGTTTCAAAGCGTTATAATTGCTCTGATCTGGCTATTTAAAATTTCAGATGTCATCCAAAAGACATTACCAGTGTGGTGTTTCATCAGTCATACCCTCTATTTGCTTCGTGCTCTGATGATTGCACGGCATATGTTTTCCATGGCATGGTCTATTCAGATTTGAATCAGAACCCCCTTATTGTTCCATTGGAAATTCTCCGAGGGCATGCAAGTTCAAATGGAAGAGGTTAGTGCTTCTATTATCTTAATTTTGTCTCTCTTCCAGTTGTGTTTGAACTTTGAAGTAATATATATCTTAATAGGATTAAGATTGAGCAGAAAAAATGAAGGCTAGATTCAATCCCTTGTCTCTTAAGACTTTACTAGCCAACAATACTCAGAAAACATACCTGTTGTTTAGTTGTGGAAATATTGCAACTGGAATATACTAGGGATGCATCATGCACGTGCACCTGGTAGATATATTCAGAGGTGGCCACTGGTTTTTTGGGGGTTTAAAGCTCGGGTTATCAACCTTGCAGTTGTAAGTTTGCACCCGAGGGCAGCAGCTTTGTGCAAATAATGCCAGATGTTTTGTGTACAGAATTTTCCCCTCCCAGACCTCGTTAATGGGGACTCGACTGGATATTACTCCTCCTCCTCCTCCTCCTATTAGTACCCTTGTAACTTGCTGAAATTTCTCAATCTAATGAAATGTTCAAAATCAGAATATATATGATGTGTTTTCTTATTTGGTTTGTTTTGCAGGAGTAATGGACTGTAAATTCCACCCTAGGCAGCCGTGGTTGTTCACTGCAGGTGCTGATTCAGTTATCAGACTTTTCTGCCACTGAAATAGGGTGAGCCTCCCCAGATTTTAATATTGTTGTGGAGAAATGCATCAACGTCCACTAAGCTGGTTGATGGATCAATGTTGTTCGGCAGCAGAAATACGTTACATTCAGTTATTATTTGTAGGGGAGACAAATCAGTGATCTTTATGCGTATGGAATTTTGTACGGTGATTTTTTCTTGTTTTGTTTTGAGTAGGCTGAATTCTACGCACCAATATGTAATGTAACATTCTGTTCACATTTTTTTTAGCTTGTTTGGGAATTTGAGAAATCAGGTGGTTTCATTTTGAATGCAAAAAGAACCCTGCTCCTGCCGGTTTAATGATTGAATTCTGTTTCTTCAATCTCATATTTTTTTTTAACTGTAACGGATTTTATTTAAATAGAAATAAGGTCCGAAGACTGAACATCATCCAGGGCAAGATTGGACAGAACCCCTCAATCTTCCACTATGGGATGATATTAAGCTGTTTGTTGCTTTGTTTTTCTTTTGGGAAAATGCTACAATACACTCCTGTAGTGCACGATATGCACACATCATTTCCGAATCCCACTTTAGCACGGCGTGGGAAGTTCTCGTCGATCAATTTACACTCCAACGTATTATATATGAGTGAAAATATACAATTTGGACATTATTTTTGAACATTAACAATTTTAATTTGGATAGCAAAAAGTGACAAAGGGAACTAAGATCGGAGGGAGTAGTATGTTGAAGGGTTTGAGAAGGCCTTCAAGACATGGACGGAGGGACACTAGGTCAAGCGGGG
Organism: Vaccinium myrtillus; assembly: GCA_016920895.1. Classification (NCBI taxonomy): domain Eukaryota; kingdom Viridiplantae; phylum Streptophyta; class Magnoliopsida; order Ericales; family Ericaceae; genus Vaccinium; species Vaccinium myrtillus. Next base: position 25,860,340 of record CM029278.1, on the reverse strand, counting down.
TCAAGTGACGCATTGACTAACAAATTTATCTATTGATTATTTTTATTTTTTCCCCATTTCTCGAAGTGAAAAATTAGACCAACTCTATTAACGGAATGAACGAAATGACAATGCTACCCGTAAAAATCGCCCACACTAACCCCTCATCTATAAAAATCGCCCACATTCCATTACCAGAGTTAGTTATTTGTTCACTTCATATCATAGATTGGGATCTATTTAGGCAGTTTTAAACGTTAAGAAGGTCCCATTGAAAAAAACAAGCATAGATGAGGTCTTTCTCCATGGAATTTCACCTTTTGTTCGTTAACCAACCCTCCACGGACGGTTGAGCTTTGGGCCCTTTTCCTATTAATAATAATTTGGTGTGCATAAGTGATGTACCCGTACCAAAACAGAGAAACTAAATTGTCCTCTCGTATCATCATCTTCCTTACATTTACTTCATAATTTCCAATGTTATCCACACAATCCATGATCCAAACCCTACCAGCCCCATACCCTAACGCCTAAATTTGACCTAGGCCTTTCAACATGCTCGATCAAATTTGTGCCTAGGCCTCCAGGGACCTGGCATTCTTCCATCCGACCCCCACAAGTTTAAGAGAACCTCCGAGTGAAAGATGAAGAATGGAGGAAGAGGATACTCAAGTTTCCAGGGAATGTCAGAAATGAAGGTTGTATGCGAGTGCCTGTATGAAAAAGAGACATTTTTTGTCATGGTTTTCTTGCGGCAGCGCCTACATTAAGATAGGTTTGATGTACAGGGGAAAGCTATGGTCATTCACAATGAAATATACACGGAAACTTGGGATAAAACACATTTTCAGCTAAAGTTCAAAGATTTGATTAATAACGAACAAACCATGTCATCTTTCAAACCAAGACAGGAGAAACACTAAAGTTCAACTGTTAAAAAGTTCAGAAAAACATGTGCCATGTTGTGCCAAGGGGTTTCACAAACTATCAGCATTCTCACATTTTGAAACTTCCTTGTTTTCTCGTTTTCTCGTTTTCATATTTGTCGTTTGGGAATTTACCCTTTTTCCCATGGCTAAAAAAATGATACCATGCGAGTGAGCAAACAAGAATCAGAACCCCGGTTGATAATGGCTTTCTATAGCAAGCAAAGAATAACCTGTCTGCACAAAAGTTGGCAACATCTCTCAAAATCAGATTATTTGATTGCAAGGGATGATTTCAATGTCTCAGAAACCTCCACTGTCGCCACTGCCACAAAAAAGGGTTTAATTTGATGACATTAGAGACAACTCTACCCAAACAGAATTTAACTTTTGACATACTTGTAAACATGGACACAAGGCAAAGCTGCAGAAGACTGTAAAATGCATACTTTTGGCAGGTGGTTCATCCTGCGGTTTCATGGCTGGAAAGAGTAGAACTTCCTGTTCCCCGAATAAAAAAGACATGTTATTAAAAACGCTCATTAAGGAAACCCAAACACAAACAAAAAGAAATACACAATAGCACACGCAAATATAAACCACAAACCTTGATGTTCTGTGAATCTGTCAATATCATTGCAAGTCGATCAATACCCAATCCCCAACCTCCAGTTGGGGGCAAACCATACTCGAGAGATGTACAAAATGTTTCATCCAAGGCCATAGCTTCATCATCGCCTGATTGTCGATCCTGCAATTTGATAAAACAGAATTAATTAGTCAAGAAACCCAAGCAGGATGACTAAAATCCTAACGATAGAAAATTAGAAATACCTTGAGTTGGTCTGCAAACCGTTGGCGTTGTACCACTGGATCATTCAACTCTGTATATGCATTGCAAAGCTGAAGACACATCAAACACAGGTGGTTAAAAAGAAGACATTACAGAACTAGATATTTTTGGAGAACAATATTTTAAAAACGAACAAAGAACTTGAAATCTTAGCTGGCATGACATACTTCATGCTTGTTGATAAATAATTCAAAGCGTTCAGTCAGGCCTGGTTTTGCCCTGTGCCACTTTGCTAATGGACTCATAATCTCTGGATGGTTAATAATGAATGTAGGGTTTACACACGTCTCCTCCAGGAAGTGTCCCACAAGCTGCAGTAAGAGATGTAATCATGTGTTACGTACGAAACAAACACTAGGTCATGTTGCCAATAATGGCTCAGAGACCATGTTTTGCATTTTAATGACAAAGCCAACAAGGAGAGCACATGAGATATAACAGTCAAAACAATTCAACAAAAGAATAGACGACTAGACGTATACATTCAAATAGACAACAAGACCTAAAAAATCACACATTGTTTGATTAAAAGAGAAATAACTTGAGCAACTTTAGCATTATTCTGCAAAGAAGAACTCCCCCCATTCCCATTGACAGTCTGAAATCGCACTGAGAATTATTTCCACAAAGAGGGGAGAAAAATGATAACAGACTCACTTTGTCCAGTAGACGAGCTGTTGTTAGCGGAGGACGACACTTGACATCAAATTTCATGCATGCATCTGCCAGATATTTGTTAGCTACATCACTTGAAAGATCCCTGGGTATGCTAAGATTAGCCATTTTCTCCAACTCTTCTATCATATCAATCCTCCTGCGCATGGTAAAAAGCAGATATAGTTTGCTAAGAGTGATTTTTCATATTGAAATGATATGAAATTGTCCTGAGTCACTTGAACAGTTGAACCCAAGCATTCGCTGCGTCCAGAGACCTGAAAGGAGGAGTGAAATCAATCTCAATCGGGTCATTCTCTAACCCATTCGCATAAGTTCCTTGACCATCCCTGTTTAATTTAACTTCGTCAGCACCCAAAAAAAAAATCCAAGAGGAATAAATACTACTTTTTTAAAAATGAATGCCACAAGGAAAGCACTCCATGTTCATATCCAGATTTTGTAACTTACCGCTCAACAATTTCTCCGTTAGCTCCATCAAGTCATTATAGTCAGCAAAAGCCATGTAAAACTCACATGTAGTGAACTCAGGATTATGTGTCAAGTCAATTCCCTCATTCCTAAATTGTTTTCCTATTTCATAAACACGGTCCAGTCCACCAACAACTAGCTCCTTAAGATAAAGTTCAGGTGCAATGCGCATGTACAGCTTCATGTTTAAGTCATTGTGGTGGGTAGCAAGTTTTACATGTCTCAACTGCAAGCTAGCAAGTTTTACATGTCTCAACTGCAAGCTGCAAGTAAGCTTTACATGTCTCAACTGCAAGCAATCTTCTTTCCCCTGCCCTATAAGAGGGTTGGTCCTCACAATAGAGTATCAACTAGAAAGAATACCAAAGGCAACCCAAGTAAAAATGGGAGCTTTTCCGAAGCTTTTCCTCCTAGCCCTTGTCCTAACTATTGCAACAACAACAGCCTCTGCCTCGTTTGATTACTTGGAAGCTCGCCCTACGGTGGCTGTTGTTGTTGCAATAGTTAGGACAAGGGCTAGGAGGAAAAGCTTCGGAAAAGCTTCGGAAAAGCTCCCATTTTTACTTGGGTTGCCTTTGGTATTCTTTCTACTTGATACTCTATTGTGAGGACTCATTTGATTACTGGAAGCTCGCCCTATAGTGGCCTCCAGCGCTGGGATTAGGGAATCGAGGTGCTTACATTCCAAATCCGCCCAAATTCACCATACACGGGTTGTCGCATGACAACTTCACCAGCACTTTTACGAGGTGCCCGGTTCCACAACAGCCTTTCAATATCCACATATTCTTTTCGGGCTGTAAGTACACTTCACACAGCTCAACGGCTCAACCTATCCTTTTTTTTTCTCTCTTTAATTTCTTGTTTTTCTAAGTTTTTACAGTAAGAATTTCCAAAGAAAAAAAATTGAATTACTTTAACTTCTTCTTTAATTTTTACCCATTTTTTTTTTTAAATTCTTTTTCGTGGTCTTAGTTTGTCAATAGGCTATTCCTTTGCTAGGCCGAATGTCGAACGCACGAGGGAATAACCAGAGGTTTTGGACTGATGAGTGGAAAAAACACGGAGGATGTTCAGAGTTGCAGTATGATCAACTCAGGTACTTTGAATTGGCTACAGATTTGTACGACCAGTATTTTGTCATCTTCGGGGTGCTAACTCGAGCTTCAGTCCCGAGAAGCTACCCGAACTCGGTTCCTTTGGCAACAATCAACAGCTCCATTATAGCGAACACCACAAAGGTGCCGGTATTGACATGCCGTCGGTATCAGGACCCGGCGAGTGGTGGATGGAGGGAAATACTCAAAGAAGTTAGCCTTTGTTTGGACAAACAATTTGTGCTGATTGATTGCCCGCCACGGAACTCGTACAACGATTGCATCGGCCCAAATATCTACTTCGTTTGAAGATTCAATCACCTGGATATATATATATACGAAATCGGCTCAAATAAATCTACTTGCCGTTTTGAAGCATTTAGAAAATGTTTTTGGACAAGATCCCAATGTGTTCAGCCGATTGAGGTGCCCTTCAAAACAAATACGGAAGGGTTGATCCACATTTTTTCCGCAAAAATGTACATTTACTTTTGGAAAATGCTTGATCAAGCCCTTCCCGGTATTTATTTTTGAAGATTTCCCATGGAAGGGTTGGAAAAACCCCACATTGAGGGTTCGGATCATCAAAAAATATCGGGAAGGTGGAGTCCCCACTCGGACTCCCGGATTGATCAATCACCTCATATATATATATATATATATTGGGTACGGACGCATGTGTCTTAGAAGCAGCATGTTCGGGATGGGTCCAGATTTTTGTAGGTCATTTTGTCTTGGGGTTTGGTTTTCATCTGATGAGATGTCTTGCATTCTCAGAATCTTCGACTGATCATCCCCTTCGTATGTATGGTACTGTCTGATGTTATGTTTGAAGAAGTGGTGGTGGAATGTTATTAGTAATTACTACTTGTTTACTGCCGAAGGAGGGAAGCTCAACTGTCTTGTTATGGATTATATATAACTCTGTTTTTTATTTTGACGATCTGTTTTTATGTCTTTATTTTGTTTTCTAGCATTACATGATTAATGGGTTTTGCATGTGAGAGTGGGGAAAAAAACCGCAGTAAAACAAGAGGCCACTGGTAAAATGCGTGGCCTCATAATTCTAAAGGATGCGTTCACTGATTATTCATTTAAATCCGCACCAAAAAGAAGCTCGTTGAGTAAATCAATAAAGGAAGGAGAAAAATTGACATTAACTAGAAAACATTATTGATTTTCAAATAGTCTGTAGTTGAACCTATTTTTCTAACAAGCGGGGAGTCTGGTAGACCAATGGTAATTTCTCCGTCACAATTATTGTGAAAAGACGTCAATAAAAAGAAGCCCACCACCTCCTTAAATCCTGGTCGTTGATGTGCAGAAAAGAGTCGCCGGAACTGATTTCTTTTTTGGGTTGCACTTTAATCCCCTGTACTTTGCTCAATTTGTATTTACACCCCATACTTTTTTTTTTAGACTTACACCCATTACGTCTTGGAGGTTCAGTTCCGACGTTCCCGATTAAATTTCGATGATCCGATCCATTCAATATGTTTTGAAAGTGTTTTCAAGGGTATTCATCCGGGAAGATCCTAACATATACATTTTTACAAAAATCAGAATCTTCTTTTTTTCCGCCGAATCTTGCTAGATGCCCTTGAAAACATGTTTTTTTTTTTTTTTTTTTGATAAGATTTATTAATCTTTGGAAACGAATTACAAAGATTAAAAGGGCCCGATGAAAATGTTAAAGACCCTTCGTAATGGTGGTGGTGGAAGGCCTCAAGACACTGTCTCCACCCCTAAGCACGCCACCGTAACCAAAAACTAAAAAATGTTTCCAACCAACAAAGACAACCAACACCGGAAAACCCGGACAAAGACCGCAAAATCGTCAAATGGAGGTACTTCCTCCAAATCATCAAGAGCTATAATTTCCTTTTCGTAAATATCAACACCCTTTAATTCTAAAAACTGTTTTTATATTGTTGAATTTTATACCACACGAAGCACCTAACTGTTTTTATGGGCTTTTTATCTTTTTTATAGCATTCATGAGTCGATATGCCCATTTTCTTCAAACCCAACTTCAAAGATTTTGACTTCTCCTTAATTTGCATTAAACGGGAGAAAAGATGGCAACTTTCAAAGGATTTTTTCCAACCGGATTCCTTCGATAACCTTTAATGGTCCGGGCTTTTTTTACGCTGTAATCGACAAAGTTGATAAGGGGGTCGGAAAAGAAAACTGGAATCGTCGTAACCAACAAGCCACCCCGCCCTCAAATATATTCCCTCGTTTTTCACCTCCTTGCAATTCTCCACATGGATAGATCTCTCTACATAATGGATATTACCTAAAGGAGAGTTGGAATCGTTTGAAACAACGATTATTTCAAACTCAAAAACAAGTTTTTATTTTCCACTAAAAGGACATTCTCTGATCTTGTGCGATGATCATCATCCACATCAATATGTTTGAAAGTGCCCAAGAATAGCTTCATTTGGCTCCACCACCTCAAAAAAAAAGACAAGTTGTTTGACTCCACATCCTCTCTCAAAGCTATTGACTCACCAATAAGATCCTTTTCTAGCATATCAAAAGAAACCCCCTTATTACAAACCATGAGAGCATCTCCTACATTATCTCCCTTCTCACTATCGATTGTTCCTCGAAGATGAAGGGTTATTTGCTATATATCTTTGCAATGACACATCATATTCATGTAACCATTGGCAACCATATTGAATGGGAAAACTTTATCATTGATCATCAACAACTTGATTTATGCTCTCGAAAGTTTTCAAAAATCTTTACCTTTCCAACGAACCTAAGACGCGCATCATCAAGAGATCTTTGTACTAAAGAAAGTTTCCGCATTCCAGACGTTTAAAGGAACTCCGTGTCTAAAAAAAAAGATCCGACATTGGTTCAAGTTCCCAACTTCAAAACCAATTGAAAGCCAACATAGGCCCCCACCTTCAAGCATCAAATTCATATCCTCGCAAGAAAAGTAAAGCGGGATAAGCTTACCTCCCATGGACCGAATTGTTCCAAACGCAAAAACTGATTTTGAATGCCTCCCCACTTTTTTTCAACTCCAATGACCTCATAGAAGGAAGCTCCATATTTTACTGGTTTCAAAGCTTTATGGAACACTTTCCAGATATATAAAAATTTCTTTGGACATTGCAAAAAAAAGGAAATTTTTTTAACAAAGTCGGGAACCAAAAATTTGGATTGAGAAAACTACAATTTCTAATATGAAAATTGGATCCTCCCGGCCCTTAATTTGGACAAAATCTAATGAAAAAATTTGGTGTTGAATCTAAACTGCTTTGTCACATCCACCACATCACCATACCCCCCGAAGATTTGGTTGAGCCACACCTCATCCATCTCATAAGGAAGATTATCGACGTATACGTAAATAGAGCAAAATTAAATCAAGACGAAGGAATCAGGTGTTTTTTGGCAAAAACCGATTCATGGGTGAACCTCCCGCCAATGCAAAAAAAGAGGCTGAAACTTTTTTTTTTTTCAGAGATCCCGACTCAACCCTTAACTGGTTTCATGTGTTGGAAAAAATCAAAAAAGTGAGATATCAAAGTAAATACCCTTTCTTTTTTCAAAAAACAAAAATTGATTTTTCTTTTTTCATTTTTACTGGTTTCAATGGAATTTTGAGATATATAAAATTTCTTACACAAATTTTTTTAACTCGGGAACCAAGAATTTAGTACAATTTCTAAGTTGGATACTCGGTTAATTTTAGAAAAATGTAGAATAATGCTACTCTTACATCCATTCGGTTACACTCGTGGGTTACACCCCACTTTGATTTCTGACATGTGGCAACCCTCTCAATCCCTTTAACTCTCTCTCCACGTGGCTGGTGGGTCGTGACCCAATCATTTTTGGGCATTATTGAAAAATGTAGATTTTGGGTCATTTCAGCAAGCAAACAGAATACACTTCTGTACAGTGGCTGGTGGGTCGTGACCAGCATTTTTTTGTGGATAATTTAACCCATATCACATTTTTTTTTTGGATAATTTACCCATATCACATTTCACTGTTCATATTCTCATAATCACATAATCTTGGAACAGAAATTGCTAATTCATTGAACCAACTGTATGAAAATCGACTTGAAACAATATATACAAATGGTCAAGAGAGAAAGCAAGCCGTGACCAAGAGAGAGAATTGACTTATTAGGCGATTTTAGGGCAAAGCCGACTCAGAGGAGTGGTTATTTGGTGCTCTTGGAGCATTGCTCCGAGATCCTCTTGCACCACACATTTGCCTAGGATCCACACGCTTGGCACAATATTTCTAGATTAATAGGGACATAGACACCACAATTGTCATTTAAAAAAAAAATAGTAAATTATGTATTTTTTACCTAGAATTGTCGTGTCTGTGTCCCTATTAATCTAGAAATATCGTGTCATGTATCCGTGTCCGTAGTAGTAAAGAACAAAGGGATTTAACGCGTTTTAAAATTGACCATAGGAGGATTGATCTATAACTCCATCATAGACTTGGGGACTTGCTATTAAAAAGCTTCCTAAGACCATCCCAAAACTTACTTGTTTTAGGGATTTCGTTATGGCTACTATTGTTTGCCTACTAATATGTCCCATACATTTCTAAAAGATTTCAAATTACTGATCAACTCAGACAATTTTAGCATTCTGGTCCTTGTAAATTTTGTAACACCTCCACATGACCTCATTCACCAAAAATGGAATTCCACTGCTCCACGAGGCCACCGTGACTAGAAATTGTTGGAGATTCGGCCAAACCAACAAACACACAATGCACAAACATAATAATAATAATAAAAAAATCGAAAAGAAAAACGCAACGCAAAGAGCCAAAGATAGAAGGCTTTACGTGGATCCCGATCATAATGTAAGGTACAAGTTACATGAGTTGTTGCGTATAGCAAGCATCTATAATCTAGGTTTACATCATACTATCATTCATCAATTACCGTGATATAAACCCTCAACGAAACATGACTAAAGTCGAATTAGGCTTCACAAAGCCCAACAGAAACTTGCTCGGGATTATTATTTGTTGTTCAACAAATAATTACCTCAGGCTATCTAAATGCCTTCATCTCCATCTTCATGTCATTTTCCTGCCTATCTTAACTGAATTCGTTTGCAAGGTTTTAACAGAATTCCTCTCTTCTGAATACAAGGGTAAATATCCAATAAAAAGTTCTTTTTTTTTCTTTTTTTTTTTTCGTTTTACTCTTTCCGTAGTTTTTGATTTTGCAGGGACAAATTTAGATCTGTTCAACTGAAGTTATTTCTTCCTGTTGCTGTTGTTGAATACAAGGGTATGCCGACTATAAAAACAATCTCCTGTTTCACATATTCAAATGGTTAAACCCAAACGTAGATTTTCATCGTTCATTTAAACAAAATTCTTCAAGAACTTGAGCCCTGAGAGTAGAGCTCGAAAAGGAGACCGAATACTAATTACTGTTCACACAAATGACCACCCATATGATCCATTGTGACTCTCTCCAATAGCTCAGAATTCTGTGGCCAGCTTTGTGAATTTCATTAACCCGAGCAGGATCCTATAGTACAGGCGAGAAGCAGAGTTTCTTATACAAATAGATTTCACTCAAACTAGATCCATTACAGTCACAGATAATAGCCAAATGAATTTGAAAATATACAAAACAATTGTTGTTTAACCCTTTTTATCTTCTCTTCACAAATTCAAAGTTGTAGTTTTTTTAAAATATTTTCTTCACAAGGATACTCCAAAGTTCCACCACACTTTTTAGGTTGAGGTTTTACAGAAGTTGAACTGCTGCAATGGCCGGAATTTTCTCCCGTAGTTTCTGTGTAACAGCCACTCGAACAGTCATGACCCCGGCTGCTGGTCCCGTGATTCGAACTTTGACAATTGGCTCATCAATAGCTACAAATTCAAGAGATCCACCTGCTGCCCCAACCAGGTACGGCCTTATTTCTTCAAGGACCTAGAATAAATTGTCACGATGATTTAGCTAACACTTGAGATGAAAGAAAGAAATGGAAACTCGACGGTACATAATCAAAATCCCGAACACAGGCTACAACATAACCCCATTTATGTAACAATAGAAATGCCAAAATCAAGCAGTTATCGAGGATGAACAGCATTTCAACCAAGGGCCGATGGTCCGGTAGATAACCTATTTCCTACACCAGTGAGACGTTGACAAAATATAAAAAAATGCAACCAGAAAACTAGCATATAACTGCTTTAAAATCAAATTCCATAGCGAAATCACCACCCACTTTGGAAATTGTTAACAAGATTACAAGATACTTGATCTTAGTTCTCCAAGTTTTATTAATCCTCTCTATAAAGGGCTATGGAGGCTGTAGATTCCAGAACCATCTGGTGCCTTTATCATAAGATGTTATCATAAATCCTGCATTCCATCTTGTAAAATAGCAGAATTATTCTATCTAAACTTAATTCACCAATAAGACCTATGCCATTTTACATCCTTATTTACTTATTTCATTTTTTCGGTATTTGCAACTTTTGCACCTCTAATAGTTCTCTGAGATAATAAAAAAATGTATCAACAAATGGGACAGCGAAACAGGAAATAGATCAAAGAATTGCAACAGATTCTGAAACATTATTGTCATCTGTGAAGCACCTACACACCTGTATCCATTTCGGACACACAGGAAACATGCCAGGATATGTATGGGACAAGCAAGAGGTATGTCCAACGATTTATTATAAGATTGTATAGGGACACGACGGGGATGAGTGTGTCAACATAGGCATGCATGAGGACACGACATGGTGTCACTTCATAGTGTTACAAACAAATTTCAGGGGTTACACGTGCCTCGTGGTTTGTCTTTTGATGAGTTATATTGTAACACCCCTAATTTTAGAGTTAGTAGTTTATGAAAAAATCATGTAAAACAAGGAAAATATATGGGTCTTAGTCATGTACACAGACTTGTCATTTCTATGTATTGGATTTCTTCTGGTTACTTGGAGTATTTTTATGCATTAAATAATGCAATATATGGGACGTGGAGCAACAAGTGTAGTGTAAATGTGATATTTCATATTAGGTGCAAGAAAGTGATAAATAATATAATTTATAGCATGAGGTGGGATATGTCATACATGTGTCCAACGTGGTGTCTTAAGAAGAAGTGGTGCAAGAATACGGAGAGGGTGGAAGGATTATTTGACATGTGTCCATATGGCTCTGTTAACAGTTTGTATTCTCTACATAAGCCTATGTTTTGGAGATATAGAAGGGGGAGACACCATTTTTTCTTACAAGCCCATATTTTGGATAATAATGTGAGTGCAATACATCTTTTGAACATCATGAGATTTGAGGCTGGTGTCTAGTGAAGAAGTGGTGTAAGAATAAGGAGAGGGTGGAAGGATTATTTGACATGTGTCCATATGGCTTTGTTAAGAGTTTGTATTCTCCATATAAGCATACGTTTTGGAGAGATACAGAAGGGGGAGACACCATTTCTTCTTACAAGCCCATATTTTGGATAATAATGTGTGTGCAGTACATCTTTTGAACATCATGAGATTTGAGGTTGGGACTTCACCCACAAACCAATCGGTCATATATGGTCAGAATGGCATGCAATTTTTTAGGATCATGTAGATGGAGTTGAGGTCCGCTTATTTATGGCCACGATTATTATTTGAGGATTTTAGGGCAAATATAATTTTTGGGTGGTTTGTTGTATATATTTTGAGGATATTAGACAGATTATTGATTTTGAGGTGTTTGAAAAGTCGGGTCGTTGACCTATATATCTCTTTTAATTTTTTTGTGCTAAGTTAGTGCTGATTTCCATTTGTTTGGGTGTTCGCGTTTACAATTTTTTTTGTTAATCACAATAAAAAAAAATGAAATTGTATGCACTTTAAAATTCCCCGTGTATGTGTCCCTAATGATTTAGATTTGCCTCCAGAGTGACTGTATCTGTGTTCGCGTCTGTATCCAAAATAGAGTAAAGGACAAAGCAACTTAATGTGTTCAAATTCTCTGCGACAAATGGGACTGAATCTACAACTCCAGCATAGACTTGGGGACACTTCCTATCAAAAGCTTCCTGACGGCATTCCAAAACTAAACTGCTTAAGGGATTTCGTTATGGGTGTGGGTGACGTCTTGCACCGCAAACCACATCTTCAGTGTCCCACAAATTTCTAACAGATTCCTATTTCAGGGAAAATGGAATTCAATTGCTCCACGACCACCATGACTTAGAAACTTGCCCAGTATTATTTGTTGTTCAACAAACAAGTACCTCTGGCTATCTATGTCTTTGTTCATTTCCATTTTGTAGAGATGTCCTAGTGGTGGCCAGTGTTCTAAAAGAAGGTCTAGAAGGTCAAGTACTCGCCGCCTAGGCGCTAGAAGGACCCTCGCCGACTAGCCCGACTAGACTGATTGTCCCGACTAATTGCCCGATTAGGCGCCGAGTACTCAGCCCTGGAAGCTAGAAGGTGCCTGGCCGCCCTAGGAGCACCTAGCGAGTTTTAGAACCTTGGTGGTGGCAAGGCACACCTAATGAAAAAAGCCAGCCTTTTCTTCAAGGGTAGTATTTTTGCTCCTTTGAAGATGCCATTTTCCTATATATCTTAATTGAATCCATTTGTTTAACTTTGCGTAAAGGGTGGCATGACCACACAGCTCCTTTAAAAGATCTCAGACCATGTAACAACTCTCACATACAATCACACCTATCTTTCAGAACCCATAAGGTGAACAACTCGTATATCAAGACCTTAGAGAGAGGACTTCCCATGTCAAGACCTTAGATAGGGGGAGGACTTCCCATGATGCTAAAATAAAGAATCAGAAAGCACCTTAGGGGGTGTGAATAAACATGGTAAAAGAAACACCTGCTCTAAAAGCTGGACCATTTTGTATCCCAATCAAGATGCATCATTACCTTCTCTATGTTTTCTTCATTCAATTCAAGGCCAGTTTCTCCGTCTGCTATTGCTTCAACCACCACTATTTCCGGAATCTTCTCCATCAAACGACGCTCGATTCCCATCTTCATAGTCATCGTAGAACTTGGACAGGAGCCACATGCTCCTTGTAGCTTCAATCTGACAACATTGCCATCAATTTCATGTAGTGCCACGTTACCACCGTCTGAAATGAGATACGGTCGGACTTCATCCAACACACTCTCCACGTTTCAGCAGTTAAGGGCAACTCGACAGCTGAAGGTGGAGTAGCAACAGCCTTTACAACTGCACCGTAAAAAAATACCAGGAATGCGGAAATTTCAGCAAATCTCATTTCATTAAACCAAATAAACGATAAGATTGGTATATTTGAGATAATTTCAAAGTTACCCCTGCTTCCACACGGTAAACACAGCACTTTTCAGGACATAATGAAAGAAACATATCTCCTTCACAGTTTTTGGGCGTGCAGTTTCATTAAACCAAATTTCTCATTCTTTTCATGGCCTAAGTGATTAGTCAAATTACCGGAAATCTTCAGTTTCTTTGAACTACTAGGTTTTACTGTTTACCCCAAGCATGATAAAAAAAAAAAAGTTTCTCGTAAACAAATATAAACCTTCTACCAATACCTAAAATTCATAGTCAGTTACATATACAAGTGTGTGTAGTTTACAGTATACTGCCTTCATATCCATCTTAGCCAGTATCTTCAAATCGCTGAACCTTCCCCTCCCAACTCCCATCTCACCTAAACCTTCCTTTTTCCAACCCCTGCCTTCCTAATCAATGAACTAACATGTTCAATCATATATAGATGCAATTGCAGCCGACTCCATTTCAAATTAAGTAATAAACATCTCCAAAAAACTCTTGAAAATTACTAACTTCAGCCAAATATATAATCCAATTCTCATTCCGCTCATTTTCCTAGGAATCCCAATCCAATCACATAGAAATATATTCATCGTTTCATGCCCAATAACATCAAAGAAACCAATTCAAACCCTCAGAACCATGAAAACAACACCACACAAATCAATTACCAACAGCATGTAGCTCACCTTGCCTGCGGGTCCCAGTGGGCAATCGGATCCGCACGGAACGCGCAAAGCTCTGCCGCTGCACTAGATTACTCCTCCTCGATTGCGAAATTCGGCTACTATGGAAGGAATTCTGACAAGATGAAAGTGAAAATCACATACTTCATGCGTACCACTTAAACTACGCATGCAATCAGATAGATACAGAGCGATAAACAAATACCTTGATGGGTGAAGAGGCATGGAAGGAGGTTGTTGAACATGAAGGTTCTAGGGTTTGCTGTGCCCTGCAATACGAATACGATGTAGTGTTCAACATAGCAGCGTGCATCTCTTTGTTTCCCTCTCCAAATCTCTCTCTCTCTCTCTCTCTCTCTCTAAGACCGAACAAAGGAATCTATGGAGCGCGGTTAGTTATGCTCGCCAAAGTCGGTTTTTCTTCCTTTTGAGCTTTTTATTTAATTCATATACTTCGTTTTTTTTTTTTTCCCTTGGGAGTTGTGTACAGCAGTACAAGGGTAAATGGGTAATCATCAGGCGGGGCCGCGAAGGCGGCGAAGTTCCAACTCAAGCCCACCCGCGGGCGGGGCTTGGCGGGATATTTTTTTTTTACGGGTCTGATTTTGGGGTGAGCAAAATAATTGTAAAATCGCAAGTCCAATCCAAATCAATCTAAATTAAATGGTTTGGTTCGGTTTTTTAGGAAGGTGATTTGGTCCCGGTTTTAAAAAATTAGAAACTGTTTTAAATGATTTGGTCTGTAGATTTATCTGAACCGTATATATACACACAACAGCACATAATCCAATTTGACTAAGCTGAATAAACTTTTTTTTCCAAGGTTAATTAATTTCATAATATATTGCTCCATTCTACTGCCATATTCTTTTACTTCTAAGATTAATTTCCTAAAGTTCTACTATATATGATCCTAGCATATTCTTATGACTTGAATACACTAAACATACACACTTGTTGAGCTTAGTCTATTATTTTTTTAATATTTTTCTTGGTAACTAATTTTCCAATCTAATGCTCTAGTCCACTACCCTATCCATTCACTCATTACTAGTATTCTACTCTTCTTTAGTTGGTTAATGCTAGTGAGTTTTAGTGATTTTAATAGAATCAATTTTAACATAAGTTTTTGGTTTAATTTATCTTTGTATTTTTAAGTACTTTAAATCTTTTATGAAAATGATATCTCAATCTCATGTAAACCGTGGTTCAAAACCGAAAACCTAACCATTTATTAATGGTTTGGATTGGTTTGGGTTTATGAATTTTATGGTTTGGTTTGGTTCTCCATATTCATAATCCGTAAATAGTGGTTTGATTCTTAGTTTACTACAAAATCGAACCAATCCGGTCCATACTAGCCCCTAGTCCGGGCTATATCTTAAAAGTTGAAGCCCAAGCCCACGAGCTTAGCGGGCAAGAGATGGATTGGCTGGGCTACTTTTATTCATTTTTTTTATCAAGTTGGGCGGCAGGGGACTGGTCCAAAAGTCAACTTTTTCATATGAATCTTCATGTCTTCATAAAATGAGGTCTTGTTCCTGAATGGATTTTATGAGATAAAATCTAATTTTGATAAAATGTAGTTTTGTTTAGAGGTGTGATAAAATGACATTGTTTTCCCAATGGATTAAATGTAGGGTTGATAAAGGTGTTTTGTATAAATGATTTCGTGTCATAAAATCTATTGTAGATAAAATCTAGTTTTGCTAAAATCCGTTGAGAATGTTACAGTAGATTTTATCATAATTAGATTTTATGAGATAAAATTCATTTAAGAATAAGGCCTGAAATGTTTTGCCCGCCATATGGACAATTATTGAAACCACATTTGACTTTGTGAAAGCAATATATGCGACTTCAACAACAGCTAAATTGGAACATGTAGTGGAAACAAGTTGGCCAACTGTTACAGTGATAATCATGGAAATTCAAAAGAAACTTGGCCAAAAAAATATATAATCACCGCATTAATTGCTTGACCGAAATCTTATACCTAAATTAATGGGTTGCCCCAAGCGTAGGGCGGAGACCGGTGTAGCACAATACCCGGTAAGACCGGAATCGAATCCACAGAGAAGGTGGAAAGTGCTTACTAAGTACTCGGGTTGCTAAGTTTAAACACGGCTCTTAGGTAGCCACCCTTGTGATTTGATTGGTGAAATTACCTAAACTAAGAGAATTTGATTTTACTTAAAATTAATTAAAAGGAAGTACGGTCGTAGGGTTCATAACACGGTGACCAGGTCCGGATATTTCATGCTCCATTCGTTGTTTCCAAGAAACGTTTGATTTTAGAGAGAAAAGGTTACCCCGAAAGATGCGAATCCTCGCGGTCGCCATTACCCATGTACAGCGAAGAACAGGTTTTGGTCCCCCGTTCCCCGCGTTACATGGGCTCCAACGAAGCTCGGATTCGTCCAACGGAAGCTCTTTAATAACCTAAAATTGCTTTTCATTATTGATTTGAGAATAGGAGCAAAAATAAATCCAACCCTGGCCACGGCGTGTTAATCACCTCGCGACCATACTTATGAATCTACTCACTCATATTGAACTGAACAGATAAGAAAATTCTGGAATAAAACATGCTATTAAACTTGAATAAGAATTAAAACACAGATTCGAATCTCAGAACACGGACAAACTCCCGCGAACTGAGATTAATGTAAATAAAACAGAAATTACTGAAGCAATACTTGAAACTGCGAACGAAACTGCAAAACTTCAATGGAAAAGTAACCCGGAAAGTAGAATCTCCAGAGGAAAAACGGCTGCGAAATTAGAAGAAAACTAATGCTAAGTTCCAACCCTAATTCGGCCTCAAAACGAGGTATTTATGTCTTTCCTGAAACTCAAACACGTGGCAAAATCACCGGCCCATTTAAGCTAGTCGGTATCGATACAGGCTTTTAGCCGTATCGATACCCAAACATTCTGTTCGCGTATAATGAACACGGTATCGATACAGAGGAAGTCATGTATCGATACCGAGACTCTAAAATTGCTCCTTCAGCTTGTTTGGTCGTCCTGGCTTGGGCCCCACCGGTTCCCAGCATGCCCAATGTCATGTGTCCACTTTACGTGCTCCTCCGGCCCGTTTCCTACAAAACAAACACAACAATACCAAAACACAAGACAACACCGCATCAAGTGGAAAATGGAATAAATCGCGCATCTAATGCGCTAATTCGCCCTACTTAGGCGCTTATATCTTGAGATATTGCGCGCCTATCATTAATTAACCGAAGCATCTTGGAAATCAACAAGAAAGTCGGGATAAAATAATTTTTCATATTCAAATCAATTGCAATATCCAAAATGTTTTTGAGGAGAAAATATCCAGTCATATTGAGACGTGATTTCCTCCTCATTGACCGGAAATTTCAGTTTTCCCTTACAACTCTGAGGCCTTCGTTTATTCCATCGACCTTATCTCACTCGTTAGAGATTCGAGGTAAACTTCCTAAGGACCTATGAATTGTGATTCTCAGGATATTGTGTCGGACACTTTCACCATAGTTGAGGTAGCAAATGTATTTGTCTATGAACATGTTCTTATGTTAGTTGGTTTACGAACACTGCCCAAATCTTCATATATTGTGAAGCCTTCAAATAGCATAGAAACTTATCTTGTGCGTCAGGGTTCAAATGTGAGGAACCTTAAATCTAAGCACATCATGGCTTTTAGGGATGATTCTGAGGATGCCCTTTCCCAAGATACTGTGCTAAACACTTCCACCGCTATTGAGAATGTGAGGCCTCTCAAGTCCAAGCGTATCCTGGCCTTTAGGGACAATTTGAGGATGGAGATCATCACATGGCTTATTCAACCAACCACATGTTGATCACATGGCATATTCAACCAACCACATGTTGAGGTATCTCAAGTCTAGTGCAAATCAAGGCTTCTAGGGATAGCATTACTAAGAAAGGAGGTCATCATGTGGGTATTTCAAACAAATGTAAGGCTCTAAGACCTTGACGATGTTCAAAGAATTCAGGCCTTCAAAAAATACATAACATTGAGGTTTTTGGTTGTGGTACTCTAGGATTGAAGAAATCGTTGACCTTGGGTTGCATACTTGGTATTGACAAGTACTATTTGGTGATTACTCTGGATCGCAAAGGATTTGTTCCACTTTTGGGCCGCAACTTTAATTTCGAATCTGCTGCTGTATGTCTTCTTCAATCATCTTCTCAATCATTTTCAGTCCTTTTCGAGCTCCACGGCGGCCACTGGTGCATAAAACCCCTTTTCTTTTCTTGGGTTTTCGTTGTTCGAATCCAGATCTACGGCCAACGGAGCATCTCCAAGCTTAACCACTTACACATTCGGACTCCCTGAGCCGAGGGCTTCCATCCACTTGAGGCCGTTCATTTTTCCGGAGGCTTTCCTGCTATATTTTCGGCGACTTCGCCGGAGCTTCTACTGACCTCGTTTCCAAGGTACCACCCTCTCTCTTTCTCTCTTTTGTGTAGCACATATTGTAGGACAGTGAGAGAGTAGTCATGGGTAAGCGAAAATCAGTTACGAAGCTAACTCTTCGGGACTTTCATGACCAAATTGACAACACGTTTGGTTACTCTGATGTGGAAATTGTTTCTAGTGACGAGGAGGATGATGTTTCTATAGTGGCCAAGAATGTCGACGCAGTAGAACTGCAGTTTCCCCCGGTCATTGTTGATTCTTGGCCGAAACTTAGCTCCCCGGTCAGGGCAACTGCGAGTGGTGGAGTTACTACGACACCACTTCAGGACACAACTAGGAGTGCGGCTGCCACCGCCAGAAATTCTAATACGAGTACTCAATCTCATCTTATTCCAGGAGATAAATCGAAAGGTAAAGCTAACTTGAATGCTTGGACAAATGTTAAGAATTTGTTTAACAAAGAAAAAACTAATAGGCTAAGTAAACACCTTAAGAGGTTTCCGATTGAGTATGTGAATAATCAAGTCATGATTCCGCTTAAGATTTCTGTGAAAATGGGGCACTGAAATGAAAACATGTTATTGTGGGTTACTTTGTGGATAAAAGTCTATCCTACTTTCAAGTTAGATCTTGGGCTACACGAGTATGGAAAATTGATGTTGAGGATGTGGTCACCTTGGACAATGGATTTGTTGTGTTCAACTTTAGGGATGAGGACACGTTGGATTCCATTCTTGAGAACGGTCCATACTTTTGCGGGGGCAAACATATTGTGATTAAAAAAATGGCATCCTGGGATGTAACTTACTAAAAGTGTCTTCTCTAGCATTCCAGGGTAAGTTAAATTCTACAATGTTCCCCTTGAATTATGGACAAAGGATGGATTAAGTAGTATTGCTAGTGTCATCGGCAACCCTCTTTACCTTGATGATTTCACGCAAAATCATAGCAGTTTGACGTTTGCTAGAATATGTGTTGAAGTGGATGCGGCGAAGGAGATTCCCAAGTCCTTCGTAGTGAATCTGGGTTACGGAGAGCCTTACGAAATTAGAGTAGAGGTCCCTTGGAAACCTCAAACTTGCAATGTTTGCAAGATCTTTGGCCATTCTACTAATACCTACACAGTTAAGCCCAAAGGTTCACCTCTTCCAGTGTGGAAACCCAAGGAGAAAGTGGGACAAGATTTCCCAGTGGGTCAAGAGCAAAATGTCAAGGAGAGTGTAGGACAAGATGTCCCGATTGCTTATGAGCGAAATGCAAAAGATGGGCTAGTTAGTGGAAGTAAGGATGAATGGGTAGAGGTGGTGAAGAGGAAAAATCAAACTCCGGATATGCCTATGGCCATCTCCTTGTCTAGCAGTGTTTCTCCTACAACTAACGTGTTTGGCGTTCTTGAGAAATGTGAGGATTCGGGTGCCTCCTCCGTAGTGGAGGTGACAAAGATAGATGTTGCAGGGGTTATATCTTGTGATGCTTCCCCGATTCTCCTTGGTCAGGGTAGTACTCAACAAAAGCCTCCACCCGTGGCTCTTCGTCGGTTTGCACGGTTTCGAGAGCCTCCACGGATTCCCTTGGAAGGCAATTTCATTGGACCTCGACATAGTTTGAACCAGGTGGTGGGTGAATCCTCAACTCCTTCATCCACTAGAGATCAAAACAAAAAGAAACTTAAAGAAAAAATCAAGATGTTAAAGGCTTCAAGAGTTTAGTTCTTGAAGCTAGCTTGGCCTTTTTTTTGTATTGGTGCTACTTCTTTGAAGTGTGCTTTGAGCTTTATTGGCTATTTATTTTGCTGTGGTTTAGTTTTAGATTTTGTCTTTTCTTTTTCTTTCTTTTCCTCCTGGGATATGCCCTTGTAGGATGTATATTTGGTTAACCTTTTTTCTATTTCAAGCTAATTTACCCCAAAAAAAAAAAGTTTAACCAGAACTATCATTGGAGACGTTTTAGCCTCAATTTTACATTCCATTGGTGGTTGGACAGAAGTTAAAAGCGCCCCCAAAGTGTAATGTGCATTTTTATGCCTTTCTATTTTTGTTGTCTTGGGTTCTATTTAATCATAAACAGTGACAAACGTACTTATTGCTGAAGAAATGTGCTTGACCGTTCGGGTGATTAATAATTAACTAGAATTTCGTCCCAAGCGTAGGAACTATCGACCGGTGCAGCACAATAAATCCGGAAGTACCGGAGTCGAACCACAGAGACGGTCTACGGTGCTTAACTCAAACAATGTCGGCTCTACGTTTGTAATTGGCTCTCAGGTAGCCACCCCTTGCTCAGATGATTTGATTAATTAACTAAATTAAACTGATTTAACTACTGGACTCTGAATTTAAAAAGGAGAGCACAGCCGTGGGCACTACGGTGTCCGCAGCTAGACTAATTCACATTCACTCGGGCCACAATTATTCAATCAATAGATATAGAAATATGAAAAATAATTCCCAACAAATGCGCACCACTTGTCACCAATTTCTGCGCGCATTCGGAATTGGCAATGCCCGGGTTTGTTTGCTAGAAAAACTTCCGTATTCAAAAATTGCTCATTGATTAAAATGATTCGGCACCGAGGTGGAACATAAATTAGCCTAGCCACGGGACACCTTCATCCCGCGGCCGCACTCAATACGACTACTCACTCATTATTAAAAACGCAGCAGATAAGAAAATTCTGGAATAAAACATGCTATTAAACTTGAATAAGAATTAAAACAAAGATTCGAATCTTAGAACACGGACAAACTCCCGCATACTGAGATTAATGTAAATAAAACAGAAATTACCGAAGCAATACTTGAAACTGCGAACGAAACTGCAAAACTTCAATGGAAAAGTAACTCGGAAAGTAGAATCTCCAAAGGGAAAACGGCTGCGAAAAACTAAGGAAACTAGAGCAAAAGTCGAACCCTAATTCGGAGTAAAAACGAGGTATAAATACCCTCCCGAAGTCAACACACGTGGCAAGTCAAGATGGGCAAATTAAGGGCCTCGGTATCGATACAGGAGAAGTCCTGTATCGATACCAGTAGGTTCTGTTTTCTGGATGGTGCTTTGGTATCGATACAGGACAATCCCTGTATCGATACCGAGCCTCTAAGTTGACTTTTTTCAGCTTTTTGGTCGTCCTTGCTTGGGTCCCACCGGTTCCCCGCATGCCCGATGCCTTGTGTCACTTTCCGTGCTCCTTTTCGGCCCGTTTCCTACAAAACAAACACAAACACCAAAAACAAGAGACAACACCGAATCAAGTGGAAAATGAAATAAAACGCGCCTCTAATGCGCTAATTCGCCCTACTTAGGCGCTTATATCTGTGATATTACGCGCCTATCAAAATGGTTCAAACTCGGAGACCAACATCTCACTTTTTTTTGTGGGTTTCATTGTGACAATATCATCTATACAATTACAATAAGAGCTTTTTTTAAGACTTCATTGGCTTTTGGCTAAATTCAGTGATCATTAGTCGGTAACAATCATTAGGCAAATATGCTTGCTCAGTGCTTGTTGCTGAATCATGAATTTGTGTTGAACCATGTCAGATGGATTAAGCTTGATTTTCAGGGAAGATGTTCATAGGCAAGCTATTATGTGGAATCTGTTCTAACGACTGGGGACCGATACATGGATAGACGTAATGGGTTCGACGTAAAGGGTTTCTATGATCCTTGGTAGTCTTACTTTGTTGACTATGGTGATCTCTCCACATAAAACTTCAACTCATGCGCCGTAATGTCATTTTTATGTTCTTCTTTAACCAGGTACGTTTTTGTTGTTCTACAGCCAACAAACTTAGATAATAGTACAAAAAAGAACAAGACGCTATACATTACCCTGCGACCCAATACTATCCGGCATCCGCTAAAGATACTTGAACAGGTTGTGAATATCAGACATGATGAGAACAATCAGCTCACTTCCAATTCTTCTATTACTTCAAAATGCATCTGCAAACTAGGGGGCTTATCAGCAAAATAAAATCTCTCGCGTACTTGTAGTTTATCTCCGCTTGACTGAGCTCCCAATTTAAGCAGCTGAAGCAGTGTCTCTTTTTTCGTCTTTGATCCAAACTCTTATTGTCACGCCCTCAAATTTAATAAACCAAATACCAATAAATCCACGTAGGATAAATCAAAAGTCATACATGTCACCGTTGAAAGGTCAAAGTCAAAGTACACCGGATTTCTACAAGAGGTACCCGTACTCATGCATAAGTAATGAATAGTTAAGAGTTATTACATAAACTAAGTTTTGTCAAAAGATTGAAGGAATTAAAGTTACAAGATCATCTCCCAAAATATATTAACGATAGAGAGGATAAAATAACTTCATGTCAAATGAGCTTCATGATATGCGTCCACACGCCAAGCATTCCAATCACGTGCCTTGCCGAGTACCTGAAAATGATAGGTTGAGCTCACTAGCCCAGTAGAAAACTTTTCTACCAACGCTAAGGGTATAGAAGATGAAACATGCACATGGAGATGTGATACACATGAATGAATAAGCTAAAATAGACCAAAATAGATCGACTTGATGATAGAGTATCCAATAGATGCCCCAAAGATCGAATCAAACCCAAGTGTTCATAGATTTCCTCATAATCGTTACATTTCATGTCGTAGGTTCAATCCTTTCAAAACATTGTCATTTTCATAAAACATTTTATTTTTCACATCTTCACAAATAACCACTTATTTTAATAGGGAATGAATCCCTCTGCCGGATTTCGTGGGCTCCGAACACCCATGGCTAGGGACGCACCAAATGGTGGCCCTAGAAATAACAAATCATCCCTTTCAAAAGTTTACTAAACAATCAAGTGTCCAAAAACATCCACGTAATTCATTTAGTTCGAAAGCTCATAGTGTGTCGGTTGTGGCAAAATTAACTTGTGTCCAAGAACGTGAGAGATCAAGACACAACATCATTCGTATCATGATAGGCTACCAAAGCTTAGAAGTCGATTTGAGAAGCTTAGGAAAGACCAATGAAGGCCCGGAGCAAAAGAACATGAAAATGGGGTTATGAACCTCGAGAAAACCCGACACCTTGATAAGAAAAAGCACATTTCTCTCAAAATACAAAGGCTATGAATATGAGACCAATTTGGTTTGAAAGTAGACTCATAGAGCTTTCCAACGGTTCAAGAATCGCCTCAAACGGAGTTCGGACGAAGTCGGGGCGTGCCCACGAAGTTGGGTCAAAATCTGCCTTACAAGCAGTTGGGTATCGATACCCATGAAAGTTGTATCGATACCAGGTAACTAAAATCTCAACAGAACGCTGGGTATCGATACCCATGAAGGGGGTATCGATACAAAAGCCATCTCGAGCAAAATTTTCAGATTTTTCCAAAATGGAGGAGGTTTCAACCCAAGCCAAAAATTGAGGTTCCAAACAACATTTACTCATGGGAGAGGGATATATCAACAACTAATTCATGACTTTACCAACTAAACATGTAAAACCCAAACTCAATCAAAAACCAAGCTCATTTCCATGGTGATAACAAGTTTAACAAGAAGTTTGAGAACAATAACACCAACAATGCAATCATTCAACTAATATACACTTAGAGGAGGTAGAAGATTGTTCCCTACCTCAAGGATTGAACTTGAAATGGGTAGAAAATGGAAAACTCTTGCCCTTGAAGCTCCTCAACCGAAAATGTTAGCTCCAAGCAAAACCACGGAGTTCCGGACTCCAAATCACGCATAGAAGATGAATCTTTGGTTGGATGTTGAAGTATTTGAGTGTGGAGGGTGGATTTTGTGGAGGGTTTTGAAGAAACTTGAGAGGAGGAGAAGAGGGGAGAGAGAGAGAGAGAGAGAGAGAGAGAGAGAGAGAGAGAGAGGGAGGTGAGTTTGAGAGAAGAGAGGGGTGTGTTTTGAGCAAAAAAATATGATCCAAATGTGTTTATACACACTCTCACACTAGCACTTACACCCCTCTTGTTTCTTATGTGCTTCACAAACACCCAAATGCAATTACTAACTTCACATTGACCCCATATTGCACTATTTTCATTTCCTCACACTTCCCCAACATTACTTCCTGAAAATTATTTAAAAACACGAGTCCTTACACTTATACTATCACACCATTGCCTGGGAGTTCTGATAGGTGCCGAAAAGCACCCGTTGAACCTCGTTAACTCGCACTTTGTTAAGCTAATTTGGTTGGTTTTTTATTAGCATTCGTTGGTGAATGGTGTTACAGGTGCCGAGTGCTCAAGGACTTGAAAAACATGCTTGGGAGTGGTTTAGAAGCGTCAAGGATGCGAAGAGGAGCAAAAGAGGACCAATGGACCACTTTCTGACTCGGTAGTCCGGACTATGAATTCCCCGTCCGGGCTATGACTCAGTAGTCTGGACTATGAATTCCCCGTCCGGACTATGGGTGCCACAACCTTCAGTGAACTTTCTGTATTGGTAGTCCGGACCACCCTTTTCTTAGTCCGGACTATGGTGTCGGGAATTAGCGTTTTAACTGGTTTTTATGTAATTTTGAGGCCCTAGGTATAAATAGAACAACCTAACATTATTTTAGGGGTTCCGAACTATTTTGAGAGGCTACTTTGAGAGAGAAACTCATTGTTCTTCATGTTCTTCATGCGTTCTTCGAATAAAAGCTTGTCGATCATCACCATGTCCGGCTAAACCCCTTTTCTAGGGGGAGGATGAAGCTCTACACCAAGTAACCTTGCTTTTCTGCGTAGATTATGGTTATTATTCGGATCGGATTACATGTTAAGAACTCAATTTCATATGATCAATGGAATTATGATTTTATTCTTCCAATCTATTGCGTATTTGTATTCACGTGTTCAAATACTGTAAACATGTAATTATTTTCAATGGTGCGATTGGAGTTCTGAGATGGATTATGCTCGTAAGACGGATCGTGCCGCGATAGTGAGACGGTCCGTGCTATGGGATAGTCCATGCCTTTTAACAATCGCTATATTTTCTTGACGATCATCGTTAAGGTTTGCAGCGATAATCTTTTACGATTCAAATATTAATCATGCATATGCGATGCTTGGTTATGCGGTATGAGCGGATTCTAAACTCTAGATCTTCTTCCCAAACAGTTTCACCTTTTTAATTATTGCGCTTTTTAGTTTAATTATTTCACAAACAATCAAACCTCTTTTTACCGAATTAAATTAGAAGTTCATTGGAATTAACGCAACTTAGCCTATCTGTCTCCGTGGATCGACACTCGGACTTAACCACTATTCTTCTGAGTAGTAGTTAATTCTTAGTTGTTATAAATATATTTTTGACTCGGCACGACACGGTCAAGTTCCGTGAAGAACAAACGAAATCCAGAAGCCTTTGGATTAGGCTTTTGGATAGTCTTTCAATTAAATCTCCTTCATTGATGTATGCTCCAGCTGCATTCAAACCCACCACCCACGCAGTGTATCTCAGCTATACTGTCTAAGAGGCTCCTTCCTGGATATTAACAGGGCCATCATCCATTTCAAGCTCAGTTGTATGCAGGGTTTTTCATTGTGTGTGCAACTTTGTTGTGAGCCTTACTCTTGGCGTGCAACCGAACCTTCAAAATTCCAGTCCAACGGTCCATGGATGAATGAACAGCAGGACAGAAATGTGATGTATGAGTATTGTTCCAATATAACAGTCAACTTGTTCCAATAGTAGTTGAGAATTCCAATGTAACAGTTACAATAGAAGTTGAGCACCTTCTCCACGAGGACTCGAATTTAGGACCTCTCCCTTCAAAGGGAGAGTAACCAACTAACCATCGAACCATCTGGATCCCTTGCAAATCAACAAATCAATTTTCTTTTTATTAAGTAATACTTAAGACGAGGCAAATCATCTAAATCAATTTTCTTTTTATTAAGTAATACTTAAGACGAGGCAAATCATCTGGATCCCTTGCAAATCAATTTTCTTTTTATTAAGTAATACTTAAGAGGAGGCAAATCATCTTGATCCCTGGCAAATCAATTTTCTTTTTATTAAGTAATACTTAAGACGAGGCAAATCATCTGGATCCCTTGCAAATCAATTTTCTTTTTATTAAGTAATACTTAAGACGAGGCAAATCATCTTGATCCCTGGCAAATCAATTTTCTTTTTATTAAGTAATACATAAGACGAGGCAAATCATCTTGATCCCTGGCAAATCAATTTTCTTTTTATTAAGTAATACTTAAGACGCGTGCGCGTGCACACACACACATATATATATATACTTTTCTTAAACTATCGATCCCCTTCGGTTATCTTTATTTAAAGTAAGAACCTTACCTTTCCCGATTGAATTTTGATGATCTAAGCCGTCCAATGTGTTTAGAACATATTTTTAAGGGTCCCCCGAGAAATCATCAAAAAAAATGATCAGGAAGGGCTTCATCGGTGCAGTTTTTCATATATGACTGAATAAAGGAGGTTTAAGGTATGTGCGACCCACTTCATCTTGTTGGACCCTCATGAGATTCGCACATTTATGTTTGTAGCATGACTCTTGTTCAATTTTTAGGAACCTCCGAAGAATATTGGTAACACTAAATGGTTGCGTGTCCCGAGCACACAAATAAGTATTGTAATAAATGAAAATGAAACACAATATTCAGAGAGCCAATTGAATTCAATGTTTCTTTTTATATGTTCTTCGAAGAACTAACTTATTAATCTTCCAAAAACATCAAGAAAAAATGTGTAAAAAATCAAGGTCGCATTGTTAGAGCATATGAACAAGTTCATCATCACAATTCCCATAAACCCAGATAACTATTAGAACAAGTAAATCATCACCAGAATCCAACCAGTTCAGTTTCTTTCCTTTTTTCAAGTGCCTCCTCCCCTTAGATTGTCCCCCCAAGTGGAGAGGTCACGGTAACTCCGCGAAGGGAGTACCAGACAAAATATAAATCCACTTGGTTTCACCGCGGTGAGCTGTAATTGTGAAAAGGTTGGAAGACCTGGCCAAAGAAGGTGATAGCCAACAGAAGGCACCCTCGATAGACCGAGCAGTTGGTTAGAAGTCAGCTACCTAAAACAACTACAAGAATTTGTGAATGGGCGTAGAAACAATGAAAAAAAAAATCAGTGATGCAAAAAAAAAAAAAAAGAAGCTAAAATCTAGGTTGCAATGACAAGATCACCCTCCATTTGGGATGCCTTTAAGAAATAGGTTTTTGCATGCTAATCTTTGTTTTTTTGTTTGTTTATTGGTTCTATGATCAAAGGTTTAGGGATATTTTGTGAAGAGAGAAGCAATTCGGACAGTTAAGAGGCTTAGAGCCCTTAACCTTTATCCTCCACCAAATATTTTTACCCCAAAACAGCTTAGATGTACTGGAAAGTTACAATTAAATTATGCACACTTTTTGAAATAAGCTCACAAAAGCAAAAGATCAATAAACAAAATACTTTTTACAAATTTTCCAATTTTTTCACCACTCAGTATCTGATGGAAAAATGAAATTTTTTAGGAGACTTCACAAATCAAAAAAAGTTCAAAAGAAAAAGAAGAAGAAGAAGAAAGAAAACATGGTTTTAAGAAGCAGCAAAGGGGACCTCAATTGAAATGGAGATGAGGAGGAGAAAAAAGGGAGTTGTGAAGACTATCATCAGTAGATGACTCTTTTCTCCTTGAAAACAACTCCCACACTAGAGGAACAATAGGCTTCTTCTTCTTCTTCACCACCTTCTCTCTCTCCTTCTTTCTCTCTCCAAACAAGCCTTCTCCTCCTCCACCACCACCACCAAAAAAAATCTGAGCCAGAGTTGGTAAGTACTCCTCCTCCATCCTCCTCTCCCTCTCTCTTATACTCTCCGTCTTCGCCACCACCGCCGCTTTCGCCGCCGCAGCCGCCTCCCCTCGAGCAATCTTTGACATGTTCTTGTGGAGCTCCGCGTTGAGCGAAGCCACCGCCAACTCGGTCTCCTCCTCCCTCTCCTTCAGTAACTTCAGCTCCGTCTTTGCTGCTTCCAGCTCAGCTTCGAGCCTCTTCACAGCATGAGCAAGGTTATTTTGGTTATTTTGGTCACCGGGTTCGTTTTTCTCGGCTTCGAGCCTCTTCACAGCATCCGCAAGGCTATTCTGATCATTTTGGTCACCGGGTTTGTTTTTCTTGGCAAGGGTATTCTGGTCATTTTGGTCACCGGGTTCGTTTTTCTCGGCTTCGAGCCTCTTCACAGCATCGGCAAGGGTATTCTGGTCACCGGGTTTGTTTTTCTCGGCTTCGAGCCTCTTCACATCATCAGCAAGGGTATTCTGGTCATTTTTCTCGGTGATATTACTTTTTGGTGAGAATTTCCACACCGGTGAGTTTTGATAGCCATATGGTGAGGAGGAGCGGATGAGTTCTTGGGCAAGGATTTTTTTGCCTAAGACGGCAACGGCTTCCTTGACGGAGGAGAAAGCCCGGGAGGTGTCGACGGTGGAGGAGAGAGAGGAGGCCGTCGGAGGCGGTGGCGGTGGTGAAGGGGTTTGGGGTTCTAATTCCATTGTGGTGGTGAGAAATGTAGAGAAATGGAGAAGAATGGGGTGCTGATATTGATTTTTGGGAGATAAAAAGGTAGTATTTGATGATGGTGTAGGTTTGAGTTTTCTTTGCTTTTACTACACTAGTACTTCTTGTGTGGAGAGAGAGAGAGAGAGAGAGAGATTGGTGTGGTGGATGGTGAGAAACTGTGGTTTGAAGGTTAAGAGAGAGAGGGAATTTTATGGGGGATGAAAAGAAATGGACAACTCAACCGCTGGGACAATGAGAAGGGCACAAGCCCAACGCCAGTGGATCCCCATGCAATTAGCCCCTTAAATTCATCTAACTATATACTATATAGTGTTTCACGGTCACGTGATGTTCCGGGATACTTCAACACCACATATGCATTCTCGTGGAATTCACGATTAAGTTTACAGACCACACATAAATATTTGGTGATAGAATGATCCGGAGCACATCACGTGACCCTACCGGTGTGTTCCATGTATCTGTAGACATTGGATAATCTAATAGTAAAAAATGTAAGTATCAAAATAATGTACCCCTACTCGTACGGAAATGGGTACAGAAGATTTAAGCTCTACAATTAGGGTCCACCTTTCCTTGCATAATCACATTATATATGCACATGTAGAGTGTGGACCATTAGCTCCTAACAACTTCTCATATTGTTGGAATTTTTTTTTTTTTGGGGTGATTAAAGCTCTTGATAACTCCCACTAGTAAACCATGGGTTGTCGCAATCGTTAATTAATTTGCCTTGGCGGGGCATACCACCCAAGCCCGCAGGGTCGATTCCCCCCGTGAGCGATTTGTTCTTGAGGCCACCTCACAATATACAAACGCATGAAAAGAACTGTGGAAGAGATTGGAGAGATTAGTCTGATTCATCGGAACATTCTTCTTTAGAAAAAAAAAAACTCTCTAGTAGGTAGAAACGATTTGCATGGGGATAAAGGGTGATACTGCCATATCACTGATTAATGTGAAATTTCTTACTGCGGAAATAGACAGATTGTTAGTATTAATTTGACCAGCCGATGCGTGAAAATTAAGTAAAGAGTATGGATGGCTACTTATTCATATATGGAGTCATTAGCGCATCATTATCAGACATACTAAAAAAACACGAAATTTAACTTCAAAAATACCTTTAATATATAATTTAGCACGTCACTTTTCCAAAAGCTCACAAAATCAGGCTCTCTATTCTAACTTCACTATATTAAACTATTCTTTCTTTCTACTCCTACTCCGCAAAAGTAATAAAATAAAAAAATGAACAGTGCGTGAACAACGCCTTTGGTGCGTGAACAGTAGTGACTCAAATTTGTACAGGTAAACAAATTGGTGAGGGAAGATAGGGAGGCTGATTCTTAGAAGTTTTTTTGGGAGTTGTCTCTCTATTTTAGTTTAGGTAGGCTGATATTGATGCTCTAATATTTATTTTGTCAACACCAAATATAAGACATGCATAACTAACAAAAACGACCGAGACATCACATAGCATTCTTGGAGCATTAATACTTTGATGACCATATTTTAGGTACCACTTGATGTGGGGTCAATGTTTCCACATTGGTCGTTGCAAAAGGTGTCGCCCCAAGCGTAGGGCTAGGTATCGCGTAGCAAGATAACCGGTAAGACCGGGTCGAATTCACAGAGACCGAATGCGCTGAGCGTGATGATTGTCTCGCAAATGAGGGTTTTTTAGCCTTAAAGCGGCAAACTGTCTTTTTGGTTTGATTTGTTTGTGATTGCGATTTTCAGCTTAAAAAAAAAAAGAAATTAAAGATTTGATTAAAATTTAACTAAAAGGCTCGGGCCAAGGTTCACACCACCTATAACCTAAATAGACCCATGATTCTCACAATTTACACGGTTGACTCATACGGTAAATTTATGCTCAACCGGAAGGTAATTCAATTATACTTTTATTTTTTTCGTGTTTGGTTTAATCAAGGCTTGATCAGAAATTTGTTAAACCCTCAAAATGACATCGATTTAAGTATTATGCGTGCCAAAGCCATTGTCGACGCATAATAAAAAACATAACAATCTTGAGTTTTAAATCGATAGTTACAAGCCTGTATTAAACACAAACAAACTTTGTTGCTCAGGTGTGAGAATCACGAACCCACTTAGGCCATTAGGTGGTGATCACCCTAGGCCGAGTCTATGACTACTCCTCCATTAGCGAAGTACTCGCCAAGGAAAAGATAAAAATAACACTAAACATTACGGTTTATTTAGGTGATTAAAAAGATCGGTCTCTAGAGTGTACCGAGGAGATGTGTACAGGAGGGTAGACCAAAGGTGTCCTCCTTTCAATCTCAGGTGGGATCATATTCTACCAAACACCACACTTCCCCTCCAAACTCCCTGAACTTAATAAAATCCGGACCTCATTGATCCCGGTCGAATTTCGATGATCCGAACCGTCCAATGTGTTTAAAAGGTGTTTTCAAGGGTATCCGTGAGAAATCATCAAAAAAAATACCGGGAAGGACTTTATCCGAGCCGTTTAGCCGTTTTTCACAAAAACTATAGCGGGGACCCTAAAAACACCTTTTAAACACATTGGACGGTTCGGATCATCGAAATTCGATCGGGATCAATGAGGTCCGGAATTTAACAAGTTAAGGGAGTTTGGAGGGGAAGTAGACTATTCTACCAAATATATTAATCACACATCACATAATACTTAAAATGTGGTTACCAAAAACGGTCACCAATCTTGACTTTCCTTGACCCCGCCCCGCCACCGCCGGTCACCACCGTCAATCTCATCCCCTCCACTCCCCACCCGTTAGTCAAAACTCCTTCCCATCAAAAGCGCATCTCACCCCTCTTGTGTTTACGATCGTGATAGACTGATAGTAAAGTTGCAAGCTTCATTCAAGCCCTTAATCTACACCGTTCTCACAAACAATCCTTTCTTCTTCCCCATCTCTTAAGTTTCCATTCCTTTATCCATTGAAGCCACTCTTCTATCTCTCTAGCTATCTCCTTCGTCTTCCCTCTACAATCACAATACGTAACTAAAACAAAAATGATAGAGCCACACACACTCAACCACACACCCTCTCACATATAGTGGGTCCCACCCGGTGGGACCCACCACATGTGTGGTTGAGTATGTGTGGCTCTATCACTATTCTAACTAAAAATGGTTTTGAAGCTAGAACGTAGAAACTGTT
Source organism: Vaccinium myrtillus (assembly GCA_016920895.1). Taxonomy (NCBI): domain Eukaryota; kingdom Viridiplantae; phylum Streptophyta; class Magnoliopsida; order Ericales; family Ericaceae; genus Vaccinium; species Vaccinium myrtillus. The sequence continues at coordinate 25,828,198 of CM029278.1, read as the reverse complement.
GTTGATTTCACCCAATATAAGGGGTGATTCTTTTAGGGCTCGTTTCTGTAACCGGAGATAAAAGGATAGGATATAGAATCCGTAAAATATGAGAGGGATATTGCTCAGGATAAAAATGAATGAAGAAAATCCATATCCGGTGTTTGTGTTCAACGGGATATAGCCATTGGGAAGCAATGTTTTTGTTATAGCACCCAGGATTTATATCCCGAACGGATTGGGATAAAAAAAAATGGGTGAGAATTTGAAATCCTCTCCAAATTAAGGGTAACAAATACCGAATTTTGGGTCCCACTCCATTTCACCTCATCTCCCACCCTTCAAATCCTATATAACAAATATTGATCACTCTAGTCCGTCACTAGCCATTGGGAAGCACTATGTTTGTTACATGGAATTTTATATCCCGAACGGGTTGGGATAAAAACTGGGTGGGGATTTGAAATCCCACCCAAATTAATGGCAACAACCACCGAATTTTTGGGTCCCACTCCATTTCACCTCATCTCCCACCCTTCAAATCCTACATAACAAACAAGGCACTTTGTTCAAATGTTCTTAAATATGAAAGCTGAGTTTTTGTCACTTCAGAATTCACTTCACAATTCGACAAGTAACATGCACAAAATATCTGCTGCTAAAACAAAACAATTCATCAACTACTCGAAAGCACGAGATATTATTGTCAAGAAGCCTATTTCCCTCTACTATTCTTTTGGTGGTCAAGCAAACCAAGATGGTGATCCGAGTCTATAGAATTTCCTTCAGATCAACACCACAGTAACCCCAAAACCGGTCAAAAGAGTTTCATGTCACTGAACTTTATAGTCACATTATGAAACAGGAACACCGAACACTAGCTGTTACACTTTTCTAAAGCAACAAAGATCTCAGCCATACAGAAGTTCCTCGGGCATCGAATTGGAGTATCATTCTAACACCACAATGGCGTGGTAATGTTGACCAAGTCACGTGAACAACAAAGCTAGACAGCCATGGAACAGAATCTATCTATATCGGAGAAGGAAAGGAAAACCGACCTGGAAATCAAGAAAACGAACATATTACAAAGCAGAAACAGACTTTCAGATCTAGTGACCACGGGTCATCTTCACTTTTGGGCCCGCCTTCTTCATTTGGCGAGCACGCTCTTTTGCCTCTTTCTTGCGAAGTGCCTCAGCACTGAGCTTTGTTTCAGCCTCCTCCTGCAACTTTCTCTGTTCGGCCTTCTTTTTCTGCAAGGCTTCTTGCCTTGCATTTTGAAGTTCTTTGTACGCCTCTTGAGCAGCCTTCAGTCGAGCTGCTTCCGGTTTGGAGCGGGCCTAATGCACGCACCAATTTCAAATATCAGGAAATATTGGCAACAATCAAGACAAATAGGAGAATAATATCAGGAAATATTGCCCTATTGCTATAATCTGACCCACCTGTGAACTAAGCTTGTATCGGCCAATTAAATCGATGTAATAGGGCACAAGAGCAACCAATCGAGTCATCTCATCCATGTGATTGGCATCAGGGATAGCAAACTTGAAAACCAGCATCTTCTTGTGAGCGCCACTGTGTTGGTCAGAAAAATGCATTGAGATGAAACCCCTTCCGTATTTCTCGAAAGCTTTGTCGCCAAAGACCTAGGAAAAACAAGTGCAAACCATACTGCATGAGGAGAGAACAACTGATGGGCACATAGCTATACTAGTGATATTTTCCAGTGACCCAGTCTTTCCAGTCCAGCAATTTAGGGTAGCATTAGGGGGGTCTTCTAACAAGCCCATTTGACAGTACTTGGCTCGAAAAGTCCTTTCACATAGTTGCTTAGTGTTCACAGGATTCATTTAAGATGTGTGAGCTGTAGAAGTCCATTCCCAAGATGCAGCAGGAAGTTGCTTACAAATGAACTTCTCAGGAAGTCGAATGTACTGTTTCACGTGATAAATCTGTAAACTCATTGTATTCCTATTAAATGGATAGTAGTTACTGTAGTCGCTCTTACTTAACTTCTAGTAAGAATTTGATGTCCTAGGAGAAACTGCGGCTGCGCAATGACTAGTGACGGACTAGAGAGTGTGATTCTAGGCTGTTCTGTTCACCTGATGATAAACTCTCCTTGAGCAGCAAACACACTTTTATGAATAAAAACTTCAATGAAAAGACTATAATGAAGACCGAGTTCAACAACACATTTTAAAAGAGCAGCACTTTCAAGCACAAACCAACCTCTTGGAGAAAATAAAGGAATAGTTCGTGTGAAAAAAGTTAAGGAGTAACATGGGCTAGTCTCCTGTGGTTGCAGAGGGCTTCAATGAGAAAATCATAGCAAAAAATGTCGTCAATCCAAGCCTCCAACAACCAATTTAGAGGGAAATAAAAACCACGAGAGAAGAAGAAAGGAGAAGAGGCAGGACACGTGAGGAAGAGAGGATAAATCTAGGTCAAACACGTTTAGGTTATTTTAAAAGTTCACTGGTTGTGCATGGCTACCTCATCTTCATCTGCTTCTTTCTATGACATGAGGGATGCGCGCATCCACCATAGTTGCGTTAGAAGCACATGTAATGTGTTTGACTGCTTTAATGACGTAGATGATTTGACATTGAAACATGAGAGGAAGTGAGACGTAAGGAAACAACTGCCAAGATCATAGGATAATGCTGGGGTCCTTAATATACCTGCCTTGCCTCTTTAAAGGGGAAAATCAAACAATCAAAGTATCAAACAATCTAAGAACCCAAGGGAGACTGCTCCATTCTATCTATCGCTTCTTCTGTCCATCTGTAACCTCAATCTATTCCCTTCAATCTTTTTCTCTCCGCTTAATTAGGATTATTCCTTTTCTTCTCAATACTCTTTTCGTGGTTGGGGTTTGGTAGATTTGAAGTTTCCACAAACAACTACCACACATTCCCCTTGGCTCATGGAAAGTCCCTATGGCCATTGCAGCAATAAATTTTCTTTATATCACCTGTTATTAATCATCCCTTTCCCACCTACTCCCTCCATCCCAAATTTGTCATCCATTTCTTGGGAATCCAACTTTTTTTGAGGTTAAAATTATTGCAGTCCTAAATTTTAACTTTTCAAAAATCCATAATGACAACTTCGCAATAAATGAAGTACTGTATTTTCAAAATTTGGAGGCTGATTCTAGAAAGCTTTGGCTCCAAGTTTTGGCTCCAAATTGGGTTGTACACTTGTACTCCAATTATCCCGCGGGCCCCGCCAATTGTTTGAAATTAGAATTAGAGAAGTTTGAACAGGCTCATTTCACTCGAAGCCTAAAGGATAACAATGGAATTTTATATAGTACATTGACTTTTCAAAATGAAAAAAAATTGGGACAAGGAAAAATGGTAAAAGTGGACAAGAAATTTGGGATGGAGGGAGTATTCATTTGCCTTTAGCCTTGACCACTAGGCTCTGTTTGCATAATGACATGGTGTCTAATACACAACGGAAAATGATTGTCTAACTTATTTTCCACTTCTAATGACAGTTTCTTAACATGTGTTGTCAAGTTTTGTTTGGACAAGTGCCTAATATATCGTGTAGCTATTTCGCTATAGCCCTCAAAGATGTGGCATTCTAGACTATCCTCACATAAAGCTCCAACCTAAAAGTTTATAGTTAGTCAAGGTTCTAAAACTCGCTAGGCGCTCCCAGGGCGGTCGGGCACCTTCTAGCTTCCAGGGCCGAGTACTCGGTGCCTAGCCGGGCAATTAGTCGGGATAGTCAGTCAAGTTGGGCAAGTCTTTCTAGCGCCTAGTCGGCGAGTACTCGGCCTTCTAGACCTTCTTTTAGAACACTGTAGTTAGTACACCTAGCCGAAGCTAAGGAAAAAATAGTGGAACTCAAATAATTTCCAAATACACACTAGTGCTGTAGTGCATCACTAGGTATTCATGTTTCTCAATGTCATTCATTAATTCCATGGTAGTAGATCTTATTGTTCATAACCATAAAGGTCAAAATTTGTTCTGAACAATGGCCAGGGAGCTTTAAAACACCCAATAAGAGGTATTGCATAAGTCAGAGCTCCGAAAAAAAGAGGATTCAACAAACTACGTTTCCATTCCGGAGTGAAAATATCAGCCAGCTCTCAACCATATGGATTTTTAAGGCTCCAGCCACATAAACAATACCAGCACAGTTCACAACAATGCAAGCAAACAACTACCTGAAAAGCCAACTTATAACATCAAGTTACCAATATTTCTGAAACACTAATCAGAGTATGGCAATACCTGCTCAAGCACAACCTCCGTGATCAAATCCCCAGCGACTTCCTTTGACTCTGAAACAACAGCCAAGTCCTCTGCGACCCACTTCCTACCACTAGGCGGTGACACCAAACTCGCAAACTTCTGAAGATCCCTAACTTCCTTCACCATCGTTTTCGCGGCCTTCTTCCTAGCCAGTGCCAAAACCACACAGTCCATCGCCTCATCATTCATGTACACCTCGAACGTCATCTCATCCTTACAAGGCACAACCAAATTATACAGCTTCGAAATCAAATCGTGCCGGCTCTTAAGCTCCATCGTCGCCATCAATCCCTGGCAAAACCTCCTTCCACTGGCATAAAACCTAAAAACGTTCTGCCCTTCTTTCAACAGCAACGGCGAGTCGTTCCCTTCCCCCACCCCCAACAGACTGAAATTCCTGTCGAAAATCGAATCCCTGGTGGCGAACTTCGTCGCCCAGGCCAGCGCGATCCGCTCGTTCTCTTTCTTACCGGTAAAAAAATTAATAGCGAACATAATCAAGAACGAGCCACACACGATCTCAATCACATAGTTCTTTAACGACCTAGGAGCCTTAACAGCCTCCGGTTCTTGTTTCGTCTTCGAATCAGAATCGGATTCCGAATCCGAAACAGAATCGGTGGATTTTAGGGCTTCGGATTCAACAACAGGGAGGCCTTCGAATTCTTCTTCGTCCCAGTAGTCGAAGGCGGTGGAGGAGGGTTTGGGGTGTAGATCGGAGGGTGGAGATGAATCGGAGGGTGATTTAGGGTTAGGATTGGGAGGGCCATGGTGAGATTCGGAGTCGGAGGAAGTGAGAGTGACGGAGGGAGGGGGTGGGGTGCGGAGGGGGATGGAGGTGAGGTGGAGGGAGGAGTCGTCGTCAAGGGATTCGTCGTCGTCGGCGTCGAAGCCCTCGAAGTGGGAGTCGGCGGAGGCGGAGAGAGAGAGGTGGTGGAGGAGGAGAGAGAAGATGGAGAGGAGGGCAAGGAGGTACCAGAGAGTGTCACCGCCTCGTGGGAGGAGGAAGGAGGAGAGGGGAGTGAAGAAGAGAGAGGAGGAAGAGTGTCGCCGAGCCATGATTGTTGAATCTAGTGAGAGAGAGAGAGAGAGTGTGTGATTGCAATGGGAAGTACGAATAGGGGTCACGGTTTCTGTGTAGACTTTGGGGATGGCCTTGACCAACGGACTTGTGCCGGTTTAGCTTAATAATTTAGGCTTAATTTACTGTACACCCCCCAACTATCACGTTTTATCACTTTCACCCCCTCAACTATAAAACTAATCACTTTTACCTCATAAACTATGGAAATTAATCGGTTTCACCCCTTCTGTTAACATTTTGGATGCTTCTGTTAAAACTTAGGACGAAAATGAAGCAAAATATGCCCTTGTTGACTAAAATTCGCTTACCCTTTCGATTTGGATATTTATTCCCCTACTAACCATTTCACATCCAAAAGTCATCTTCTTCTCTCTCTGCTCCCTCCCCCACTTTACTTCTTCTCCAACCTGAACCAGATTTCGTCCATTTTCTTCTCTCAAAATATGGATTTAAATGCACCCACAGAGAGAGAACTAAGACTTTAAACAAGAAGAACTGTTGTTAAATTTTCCAAAATACTATACACAAAACCTACCAAATCCAAAAGCGCATTTGTATATATACAAACTTGAGTCGGGTTAAAATATTTTCAAATTGAATCATAAGGGGATCACTCTTGTCATTTTGACGGATTAAGGTCAAGACGGTCGAGGCGTATTGGCTCAAATCACAACCACAGTCAAAAAGACCACAATTGAGAGCATTAACGAAGTTCGGACAATTGGGTCTTTGGCTCCTCCTATTGTCTCATCCTTGGGAGGTTGAAACAACCCGTTAACTAGCTTTGTAATATTCTCCATCAATGTCATCACTTTCGCCTTGGAATCGTTAAAAATCCAATTGAGTATATCTGTTGCTACATTAAAGCTATCATATTTGTCCCTTAGGTTCTCAGAAGCACTTCTGTCAGCTGCATACATAAGGAAAATATCGTGCGCCTGAAAATGGCAAGTGAAAACCGTCTACTATGATTTAACCCATGACCCAGAATCATCAATCCATCTCTCCTCCGTCAAACCCAAAACTCGTCTCCCCTGTCCAAACCTAGTACCCCTCTTTTCCACAGAACTCCTCTTTCTCTCTCCCTCTCATTAAACCCAGAACCCATAACTCCTCTCTCTCTCCCCTCAAATCCAAAACCCAAAACTCCTCTCTCTCTCCTCCCCCAAACCCAGAACCCTTCTCCCACCCCAATTTTTTTATAAGCCCTAACATCGTAATCCGAGTCAAATCCATGCCACCCAACAGATTTCAAGCCAAAAATTATATTTTATTCCATTAATTTATCTAAGTGACAAAAAAAAACCCCATTTTTTGTGGACAAAATACCTCACGTATAGGGTTTCAAACGTTCGAAACCTTCAGAGCTCGCTGAACAAAAATCTATTTTAGCTCGATGTGTGTGTGTGTGTGTGTGTGTGTGTGTGAGAGAGAGAGAGAGAGCGAGCAAGAGATGGATACTTGCAGTCGAAGGTTTAATCCCCCTCTGCCTTGCTTTCGAAGCTTCAGCATTCGTCGAACATGGAGTTTTAGCGTGGTGGGAGGGGTGTGTGTGTGTGTGTGTGTGTGTGTGTGTGTGTGTGTGAGAGAGAGAGAGGCGATGGATGCTAGCAGTGAGAGATAGCGATGTGAGAGATAAAAGAGTTAACGGTGTTGGTAAGAAAAGAAGAGAAGGAGAGGAGATCGATCTGCTGGTATGAAGAGAAGAGAAAGAAATTGGAGTTTCATCTACTATGCAATTTGACCGCTGATGAAGAGAAGAGAGAGAGAGAGAGAGAGAGAGAGAGAGTGGAGTTCGATCTCTTGAAAATAGTAGCTTTGCCTCGTACCTAGGCATGTCAAACTGGCCGGGCCGACACGGGCACGACACGACACGACACATTTGAATATGGCATGACACGACATGAGCATGGTTTTAGACAGGTACGGCACGGAACTGGATTAGGCACGACACAGTTTAGACGAGCATGGCACGAAAGTGGGCTAGACACGGCACGACACAACAAATACTAATTTGTAATATACCAAAACAATTCATTTTTAATGATGGATTTTCTAATTATATGTTATACACTTTTTAATGAGTCAATACAAATATTTTGCGAATCTCAATACGCCGAGTCACGGAAACTTGGCTATATTATACGAAAAATTTCGAATTATATGTTATATACTTTTTAATAAGTCAATATAGCTATAGTTATTAGATATAGAAAAAAAAATTCAACGAGACTTGGCTAGATTATACAAAAAAAATTGGACGAAACTCGGAGATGTGCCAATACGGGCACGACACGACACGATTACCAAATGGCACGGCACGACGCGGCACAATTAAGTAAATGGGCCGGTACGGCACGGTTTAGTAAACAAGTCGGCACGAAGAACGGTTGACACGAAATTAAATGGGTCATGCCGGCATGGCACAGCCTGTTTGACACCTCTACTCATACCAGTATACATATAACAAGGGGTATAAAAGTCGTTTTGCACGATTCTGTTAACGGCGCCAAGACCGATTAATTTTAATAGTTTAGAGGGTGAAAGTGATTGGTTTTTATAGTTGAAGGGGTGAAAATGACAAAACGTTATTGTTGAAGGGTGTACAATAAATTAAGCCAATAATTTATGGAGTATTATATATAGTACTATTTTGTTCTAATTACTCTTAAAGAAATTAGTGTAGCGTTAAATTATAGGTAGTGATAATGCCAAAACTATTTTTGAGTGTGCCAAAACTCCAATGCATAAAGAGTTTGTACTTTATACATAAGTACAAACATTTCATGCACTTGAGTTTGTGCACAATAAAAAACAGTTTTGGCATTAGCACTATCCATTATTGATTGATCTGATCAAAGAACAAAAATAAATATACATAAACCAAAATTGGGGGAAAAAATCAAGAAAACGAAAATATTTCAAAAAATTTGTCTGTTTTAGATTATTTTTATCTCTACTGAAATTTTTTAATTTATGAATTGTAATTTTTTATATTTTATATTTATCTAGCCAAGACGAACCAAAAATTGACAAAATAATTAACGCAAAACTACAAAGGCGAAACAAGTTTGAATAAGAACAATTTTTTTTGAAAATGACTATTAAATCAAAACCACCCCTTGGTTTGCTCCACGGATTAATTATTGAGTGCTCTTGGAATATGGCCAAGAGAGAATTTAAGGTCCGTAACCATCATACAATCACGTGGAGTTCATATCGTTAATTATGAAACCCACATGATTTTGTGATGGTTAGAAACCATAGAGCACCCTTGACCTTGCTCGAGAAGCGAATAATATATTTTTTCCGGTCATTAGTGAGATGCTCTGGACCATGAATAAAGGAACCATAATAATGAGCACAAAAATTCATTTCGGTTTTGCATGGTTTTGCAGCAAAATGTCGTTGTAGCTCCTCAGTTTTTGGAGGTTTAGGAGGGCTACTGTTCCAATGGTATTATAAGAGCAGTCACTTTGTGCATATTGCCAAAGGTTAGGTCTGTCTCCAATCATCTCCTTCTCATATCCCCAATGATTGAGGTAAATGGGTTATGTTATTGTTGTTGTTGAAACTAAAGGAGATACCCTTCAAAGAGAACTCAAAAACAACTAGAGAAACTTAGGCATAACTACAAATATATTTTACTTTTTGAAGGGGAGGACAAGGAATATAAGGACATTGCTTTTAATATTAGTTTAGCAAAATGACAAAACACACATTCTCTTTATTTTGGTCAGAAATACCCCCCTTTTATCAATTCTCTCTCGCATTAAGCCCCCTTGGAAAGCTAAAAGGCTATATAGCATGTAAACGTACCAAAAAGGAGAAACCAAAACCCTTGCTTAACCCCTAAAACCACTCTATCTTTCTCTTTCTCTTTCTCTTTCTCTTTCTCTTTCTCTCACTCTCTCTGATTCGCAAATGGTGAAGAATCGCAATCGTGATTCCGATTCCGATGATGCAACATCGACTCACAATGAAGTCTTCATCGACAACAATCTCGACTCCCATCTAGCTTTGATCGTCTCCCAATCTGATTCTTGACCTCGAAAGTACCATCCCTTATGAGTTCCAAAATATGTTCCAATGACCGAGTAGGTGGTTGATCATTGAGAGCTTTACGGAGTTTGAACAATATGTTTTGAGCTTAGCATATTGTTTGAGTGTTCGAGTGTTCCAAAATATGTTTAAGTGTTCGAGTCAGAGTCATTCATTTGAATTATCCCAAAAAAAAAAAAAAAAAAAAAGGTGTGAAGTTCAGTGAGTTTTCACTAGATTCGAAATAAGAGTAGTTTTGTTCCTTGAACTCTTTAACTTTTAACTTTTTATGAAGTTTAGTGAGTTGTCACTAGTTTCAAGAGTTGGTAGTTGACTAGTCGGTTGATTTTTTTGAATTTTCTAAACTAAATTAGAACTTTTAAAAATTAGTGAAATGTCACTAATTTTTTGGGTCTCCAAAAGTGGTCAGGCGGAGGTGGGGTGGTGGGTGGTCAGCCGGAGATATGAGTTGATTTTTTTTTGAATTTTCTGTACGAAATTCAAACTTTTAAAAATTAGTGAAATGTCACTAGTTTTTTGGGTTGCTGGAAGTGGTGGTCAGGAGGTAGGAGTCGATTTTTTTGAATTTCCTGTATGAAATTAGAAATTTAATATTAGTGACATTTCACTAATTATTGTGGCTTAATTGCAAGGATACCCTCTCAATTATCACATTTTGATCATATGACCTCTTTAACTAGAAAAGGTGCCAACATGACCCTCTCAACTATTAAAATCAAGCAACTTCACTCCCTCCCCTCAAAACCGTTCAAAATTCGGATGGCAACAAGCCAAAAGACGAAAACACTAAGGCCCCGTTTGGCTGCGGTTAAAAGACCCCTCCAAAAGATATCCCTGGTTAAAATGGTGGGTCCCAGGTGTTTGGCATGGTTTGGGAGAACTTGATTTCCTACCCCTCTTCGTTTTTTTTTTTTTTTTTTTGAACAAACCCCTCTTCGTTTTCACTCGTCTGGGGTGCTCTCCCTGATAATTTTTTGGCACCCCTTGGGCTGCCCAAAAATTATCTGGGAGTAGAGGGTTTGTTTCTTTACCATTCCACCCCTCCTTATCCCCCTCCCCCAACTGATTTTCAACAGAAAATGGCCGAATTATTTACTTGATACTCGCCGGCAAAGTGATCAGAAATTGCTCAGTAGTCGGAATCTTGATCTAAGATGGGTTTGGTTGCTTGATGCACGGAGAGAGAGAGAGAGGGGCGGTGAGAGGAGGAGGGGTTTTTTTTTTCTGATGGGGTTGTGAAGATGAGGAGTAGGAATTCATGGGATGGGGTTGTAGGGATGAGAGTGAGTGGCGGTGAGAGGAGGGGTTGCTCCCCAAGTGATGAAATGCATCATCGAAAATTTTGAGATGGGTGTTTCTAGATCTGGAGGTTTTCACATCTCATCCTTTGAACATATCAATAATTGGGCATCTTTGACAATGCTGGGATCATATACATTCATACCCATTTGATGTGTTCTTTCTTTTCTTTTTATTTTTTCCCTCTCTTAGAAATGAACATTTTGTGATATTATTATATTTGGTAATGAAAGGGCCACTCAAGTAATAATTTCATAAAAAAAGAATATGAACAAAAGAGGTAAAATTCTAAAAATAAAAAACCATACTTATTTCTTAAAAATGTTTTTTCTAAAAAAATTATTTTAAAAAATTAAATTTTCAATGAAATAAATAATATAGCTTGAAATAGTCCAAAATTTATTAAATAGATTAAGTTTTGTAATTATATAATTAATTTAATGCATAATCACAAGGGCAAAAGAATCATTTGACAGCTTTTTCCATCATCTACCCCCTCTTATTTATAAAACATTCAAACCAAGTCTAAAGTTATCCCTCTGTTTAATCATTTATCCAAACTATCTACTTTTGTATCCTCCATCTATAAACATCACATCAATGTGGGTCAACCCTCTAAAAATAATACACCATCTTACCTTATCCCCCTCTATAACTTATCCCCCTAAGAGCTCGTTTGGATGATGTATAAAAGAGGCTGACTATTTAAACCGGGGTGATGAGCATTTAGCCCATGGTTTGGGAAGCAAAAACGCCCCCTGACTAAATAGCCGCCGGCTATATAATCAGGGGCAAGCCGGACTAAATACAAGCAGGGGGAGGGGGTGCTTGTATTTAGTCAGGCCTCTCATCCGGGACCAAATGACGACCATGCCCCTCTGTTTCAAGCAAAAAATACTGAAGCACAAGAACACAAACCAGTTTCAAGCAAAAATTCCCAAATTTTTTCAGATCTAGGAATTTCAAAAAAAACAAGCGATTAGGAAAAAATAAAACATATCTGGGTGATGTCATCGACCACCGCCATCTCGATCGCCGTTGTTCCCGTCGGACCTTGATTGACCGTTGTTCACGTTGTCTGGTTTTCTGGGTTCGTTGACAGGAAGAAGAAAGAAGAAAAAGAGGAGAAAGAAGAACAAAGAAGAAGAAGACAGATGGAGCTTTTTATGAAAGTAACGTTGTTTTCGAAACAATTTAGGAATTTACCGTTGTTTTCAAACTTTTTATAAAAATACCGTTGTTTTGTACTTCTCATTTTGAACCTGAGATCTTTAACCACTTGTCAGTCTCAACCTTAGAAGTCTCCCAAAATTTCATCCGACGTGTCTCCGTCCAGCGTGGATGTTCGGCCAGCGTGTCCATATATATTTCTCATGTCTAAAATGAGAAGTCGGTTTTATTTGAGTTTCTCTAACTTGGAACATACTTCCCGTATACTAGTTGTCTACCATACATACTTCCCGTATACTTCTACCATACGTATTTTCCATTTCTAAAATGAGAAGTCACTTTAATTTGTATTTAGAACACTTATTTTGGGGAGTATTTTAAACAACCCATTTTGGACCTAAGAAGTTATTTTACACATCTCATGTTGGACCCGAGAAGTTTAATTGAAGATCTCATGTTGTATATTATCCAAGTACGTCTCATTTTGGACCTGAGAAGTATTTAAAGTATCTCTCATATTGGACTTGAGACTTTTTAACCCTCATTTTTACAAACTTCAATCGTCTCATTTAGAGTTTGGGGTGGATGGGCTATTAATATATGCAAGTCTTTAAAAAAAAAATCCTGAAATATTTTGAAAATGTGATAAATGTTTTGAAATCTTTTCAATACATACTACTATTTTCAAATGTCCGAAGATGTTTTGTACGTTTTCTTTTCTTTACATGCCCCTAGCAATCAATATGAATCTCAACCTACGACTTCGTTACTCAGACAAAATAAATGTAAAGTTTTTAAACAAGAAATAAAAAACGAGACCAAATATTTATTAAAAGAAAAACTCGTTATTTCTTTTTTCGCTCTAGTAAAAATAAATAAATAAGTGTGGATTACATATTTAATTGGCATTTTTATGTGCTTCTTCCCGTAGAGGAGCAAATAGAGATTGATGATTGCTTAACTAAACCACGAAAAATCTTAAATCTTCAAGTTGCATTTAATGAGATTGAAGAAGCAAAGAAATCAGTGTTCTCAGAGGGAAGCAGAAAGGAACATTGCGAATGCATCATTTGAGAAGGCAATGTTGGAGCTTCGACAAAGCTGTAATGTGCTTTTGTAGATGTAACTTTATAGTTAAGTGTGACATCAAATTGTTGAATACTTTGTAAATGTAATGTGTCTATCCTCTCTCTCCCTCTTTTCCTTTTCTCTTTGTCAAGAGTTATGGCTTGCTACAATATTATGTGGAGGCACTTGGACGACTTGTCTGAAAAAATACTCGCTCCCATAAGTTGCAAAATATAAGCCCTTGCATATTTCCTTAGCGTTGCATCATCGGCGTTGTCTGGTAAATCTGGCAACGCCTTCTCAAGCCACCCCAAATTAAGCCTACCGCCTTGTAAATTTGAACCTATTATAGAATAACACACATTAATAAACAAGCCAAAATGTGAAAAAACTACTTCAATTATCTATTTTAATGCAATCTAACATACCAATAAACTTTAACTAACCAATCTCTAAGCACATTATTACATACCAGTGGGCTTCACCCCAAGTAACTTGTCGCACTCCTCAGGCCAATTATAGTCCATCCTCCCCGTAATTGGCCTACCATCAACTCTCAACCCCAACTGGATGCTAACATCTTGTAGGGTAATCGTTGTCTCTTCTGTTGGCATGTGGAATGAGTGTGTCTCTAGTCGCCAACGCTCTACCAGTGCTGTAATAAGATGCCAATCTAGTTGTATAAAGGGGACCTTCATAAGCCCTGTAAAGCCCGCAGCCTCAACCAAAGGAAGTAAGCGCGGGTCAACTGCAACTCGACTAAGAGCTAACTCCCGGCGTCGACAAGTGAGAACCACCGACTCTTCCAACCCCTGTATTTTAACAAGGAAATAATTTAATAAATAATGATGTAGTTAATAATAACTGAATTTATTATCTAAACCAAGGCATACATTTAAATCCCACACACGAGTTGACTGGTGTGAAGCCTGTCGTGTCAAAACAGAGTCGTCAATAGGGCTAGGCTCCAATTGTATAGGCATTGTCATCTACACAACGTTCAGCTCATTCAATGTTAGAATATTAAAAAAAATCTCTTCAAACACATAAGTGAAATACACGAAAGAGAAACCATATGATTGTTTGAAGTGATTGCTAAAAAAGAATCAGGAAAGGAAAAATGCATTAGGAAAAATCCAACCGAACAAGACCATCAATAGAAGTTATTGGGTTGGTTTCTTAGTGGTTTAATCCTAAGAAGTTATTGGGTTGGATCTGAAGTCAAAGATAAACTTAAATTGCATATATGGGTGCGTATAGAAAAAAATAGTATAGCTCCTAATTTTTTAGAAAGTATTAACACACCATACTTCAGAATTAACAAAAACAGTACAAAATCAATTAAGATGAGGCCCTAGGCAAGAGGTATGTCTGTGTGCTATGGTTAATAAAACCTCTAAGGAAGTGCTTTAAAATTTCAAGATGTGTGGCCAAGAAATATGGGAAGAGAAGAACACCCAATTCAAGTGAACGAGCAAAACATTTTCTTGTCTGGGTTCATTATATAACTAGTCAGCTAAAGCTTTTCACTTTCTAGAATCTACATGTATATATCATTTACTTGAACTTCACCCAGCTAAATACCCCAATCGAAACCCTAAATACCCTAACTCTAATCACAAATCCTAACTCTAATCAGAAAACCTAAAGAGATTTAGAGAGAGAGACGGAGACGTACTGAGAGAGAGAAAGAGACACGAAGTGCATGCGTACATTGGTGGAGGAGAGAGGAGCAAGATCAGTGAGGAAGAAGCTCTCTGTTCGCTCCCCGTTCTTCTCTGCTTCAATCTTCCTGAGGACGCTAGTTTGAGAATGACGACTGTTTTCGTTGGAGAAGGGGAAAAAGGAGAGTTAAAAGTAATTCTCAGGTTCAATATGAGTTGTATAAAATACTTCTCAGGTCCAATACGAGAAGTATGTTCTCAATTAGTACACCCGAAATCTCTTATACTTCTCAAGTACAAAATTCAAATAAAAACGACTTCTCATTTTGGAAATGAGAAGTATGTATGAAATTTTAGGAGACTTCTAAGGTTGAGACTGAGAAGTGGTTAAAGATCCCAGGTTCAAAATGAGAAGTACAAAACAACGGTATTTTTATAAATAGTTTGAAAACAACGGTACATTCCTAAATTGTTTCGAAAACAACGGTATTTTGATAGAACGCTCAAGACAGATGGCCCTCTCTCTCTCTCTCTCTACCTAATGCAAGTCTTTTTTTGTTTTTAATGTTGGGCGGTGGGTGGTTAACAGATTGGAAATTTGGAACCAATTTTTTTCTCTTTTTTCTTTTTAAAAAAAATATAGGAGTAATATCTTTTTAATTGTTAATGATTGGTGAGAACTATAGCAAAATAATTAATTTTCATACTTATATAATTATTTAAATGCAATAATTTAATATGGACATTCACAAGGGTAAAATAGTCATTTGATTGACTTTTACATCATCTATCCTCTTTATCCCTCATTTTTAATCCATCATCCAAACCATGGACTATATAATCCCCCTTCTTAACTATCACATCAATGTAGGTCCACCCTTCTTATTTAATCACCCCTACTATTTTATCCCCCTGACTATTTAATCCCTCTCAAACTAATACGTCATCCAAACGACCCGTAAAATTTTAACACCATCCAATCGGGGCCTAGCAAAATAAAAACAAAATCTAAGCATTAAAGTAGAGTCAATACTACTGACTTGTTATGCAAAAATATCAGACTAAAGTAGAGTCATATGAATTTTATTGCCTCATTTAAACTACACAAAGTACATCATTCCAGTAATTGAATTTGTTATGAAAGAAATTAAAATTTGAGATCATGATGACTAGGATTTTCCTTTCATGACTTCAATTGCCCTTAATCCCTCGAGCATCTCAAAACGAAACGTACAAACACAGCACAAGACATACATCTCCAATTACGAATCAAGTTAGTTACATTTCCCCATACGTAAAAATTGAGCTGTTTGCGGCTTTTTAATTCTCAGTTTAGCTACGCAAACACAAACATTCTGACAGATATACATGTATAGGGGAAAAAAAATTGTTCACCCTCATCAAAAGGAGGTGAACAAAACCTTTGTTGAGAGTGTGCCTTGAATTTGGCTTTTTGGGAAGAAGTGTATAGTTTCGTCGCGCTCCGCATGCTGTCACGATTTGGAGGCGGGGAGTCTGTTGTGCAAGATATGCACAGCAGGTGTTGTGCAATCAAAACGCCAGCGTTTAGTTAGTTAGTCAACTAGCTTCACAAAATGCAATCTTGTGGGTCCCACACAAAAAATCCGAACCATTAAATAATTTTAAAATAATTATTCAAGTGGTTATGGAGAAAATCGGGCCCATTGGATATTTTTACGTTATTGATCTAATTCGTTTGATTTTAATTCAGAATTCAGTACCCTACCAGTTTGACAGAACCTTCAAGGAAAGTTATAAAATTGTGGGCTTGGTAACCCATTGATCTGAACCATAAGGGTTCTAGGATTTGTTGAAAAGAGCATCCAATAAAAAAATTATGTTGTTCGGACATTGATAGGTATAAAAAAAACAAAAAAAAATGTGTTTTTTTATACCTATCGATGTCCGAACAACATAATTTTTTTTTCTAAATACTCTTCTCAACAAGCCCTACGACTCTTATGGTTCAGATCAATGGCTTACCGACGCCACAATTTTATAAGTTTTCTTGAAGGTTCTGTCAAACTGGTAGGGTACTGAATTCTGAATTAAAATCAAACGAATTAGATCAATAACGTAAAAATATCCAATGGGCCCGATTTTCTCCATAACCACTTGAATAATTATTTTAAAATTATTTAACAGTTCGGATCGTTTGTGTGGGACCCAAAAGTGGGCCCCACAAGATTGCATTTTGTGAAGCTAGTTGACTAACTAACTAAACGCTGGCGTTTTGATTCCACAGCACCTGCTGTGCATATCTTTCACAGCAGGCTCCCCGCCTCCCACGATTTTGGGGAATTTTCTAGAAAAGTCGCACGGGCGGGTTTTAGGGCCGCCCGAGCGGTTTTGGCAGTTTTGAAGATTTTCGACCTGTTTCTGGAAATCCCGCCCGGGCGGTTTTGCCGGACGGAAATCCCGCCCGATCGGTTTTGTCCGAGTTACACACGGATTTAGGCGGGTGAAGCGTTTTGACGGGTTTTAACGTAATTTTCTGTAGCTTCTTATATAAAGCAGTGTTGGGGGCTTTTAGGGTTGCATCTTTTGGCTATTGCTCTCATATTTGTGGCCTCTCTAGAGTTACGGATCATAGCCGGCTCTTTATATCTCTTCTTCACCATTGATAGTGAACTCTCTCTCTCTCTCTCTCCTCGCCCATGGACGTACCTCAATCTTGGGGGAACCACGTAAATCTTTGTCTCGTGTGATTGCTTATTGCTTTGTTTGCTTTCTCCTAACTTAGTCGCATTCATATACAACAACCTTCACCCTGAATGGTTGAAATAGTGTGGGGTCCACCAAAAATAGTATGGATCTCACCACAAAGTGCTGTCATGCTTACCAAAAAGTGTATTGATTTCATGGACCCCACACCATTTCAACCAATCAAGGTGAGAGTTCAGTTCACCCTCTTTTGGTGAGGGGGAAGAAATTGTTTTCCAATGTATAGAGACAGAGTGAGTGGCGATATATAGAACGATGTCGTAAGCACCGCGGCAGAGGGACGTACTTGACGGAGAGCTCGAAAAGGTGACCGACAACGTTGTACATAACATACCTAACGCCGTATGGCGGAATGCCGTCTTTTACTTCAATGGTAATGGAAGCAGATTCATTTTCCATTAGGGTTTTTTTGGGGTTTTTTTTTTCCTTCTTCTTTAGTGAGAGATTCAAGAGTTCCTTTTTCTTCTCTCTATTTCTCTTTCATTTCCCAGTCTGTGCTTTTTCTCCGACGATAAGGAATCTCTCTTTCTCTCTCTCTCTCTCACACACACATAGTGGCTGATACCAACCGACAGCCCCGCATGGAGTAAGTCACCGATGTGGTGGAGCAATCAGCAGAGCTGCCAACTGGCGAATATCGATTCGTCACTAATTGCGAGATCTGGGAACGTCGGCGAGACGTTGATGCCGTTGATGGAGTGTCCGGATCCAGACTGCGTCAGCGGAGTCGGGGCGTCGAAGCGGCACGTAGGCTAGGGCAATGGATGATGGGTCAGCTCTCGAGAACTTCATCGAGTATGGCTTCGAATTTCAATCGAAGGTCTGATCGAGTATGGTGTAGGGATGGGTTAGAGAGAGAGAGAGAGAGAGAGGAGGAGGAGGAGGAGGGTAAATAAAGGGTTGAGGCCAATTTGAAGGCCAATTTTGAATTAAAAGTTAATTTTTTTCATCCATTTTTTTCATTTTTCATCCACAATCTTCAAAAAATTTTACGGATTTGGACGATAGGGGTTAAATTTCTTGGTTTTGATAGAAGAGGGGGTCATGTTGGCACATTTTTTAGTTGAGGAGGTCATGTTGCTAAAACGTGATAGTTAGGGGGTGTTCTTGGAATTAAGCCTTACTTTGGTCACCGGAAGTTATCAGCCGGAGGTGGGGTGGTGGTCGGCCAAGAGACAGGAGTTGGTTTTTTTGAATTTTTTTTACGAAATTTAAACTTTTAAAAATTAGTGACATTTCACTAATTTATTTTGTCTTTATGTTTGATTGCAAAAGTTTCTTGTGCTTCCCTTTAAAAATGTTAAATATTTTTTGTCTTTATGTTCGACAGCAAAAGTTCTTTGTCCTTCCTTTTTAAAATATCAAATATTTTGAAATTTTGCCTATAAGTCTCCCAAAGAACTAAAGAAGAGCTGGGTGGATCCCTCGTTTGTTTTTTGTTTTTTTGAATAAAAAAATAGCTGGATCACAAATTAAGTCATTGACTTACAATAGCACATGTTAAAAGTAGCTATTGCATGACAAATCGAGTCATGAGTCTCAATTAATTGGGGTTACTATGAGAATTCAATTTTTCCATTAACCTCTGTTAAAAGAATCATGTTTCGTGATATAAAACTTTTCTAAATACTTTTGAACTACCATCTTTAAAGTCAATTTTGAGCCGCCTCTCTGCCTAAAATGCTACTCCTTCCGTCCCCATTTTTAGTGTAGATATTTATATTTTGGATTGTCCCTTGACAAGCTTGTTTTGAATAGTTAATGAGTGAAAGTTTGTACAATTATCATTTTGTCATTCTAAAAAGTTAGTGAGTTAAGAGTTCATGGGTAAAAGTTAATGTTAAAAGCGTAAAATAAAGGTAAAAATTAATGTGAAATATGTAATGATGATGTTTCTTTAATAAGTTAAATTTACAAAGTAACACACTTAAAAAGGGACAGAGGAACTATCATCTACTTTTATTCTATCAACCTACTTAACATTTCTCTCTATCTTATTTTAAAGGAAAATTCTAAAATCCACCCAATGGGCTAATTATAAGGCTTAAAAAGTGTATGGGAATGTGTGAAAAGTGTATAGAAATGTGTAAAAGTGTATGAGAAAGTAAATAAAGTACATTGGAGTATGTGTTTTTTTTATTTTTTTGTTGTCTTATTGTCAGCCCAGTGGGCTAACAATAGAAAAACCCTTTTTTTTCCTATTTTTTTGGTACTACAGAATTTTGTGCTACATCTCCCATGTTACATTACTAGTCTAATAACGGTATTGTTGAATTTTTCCTTTTTCTTTTTAAGTCTGGGGGTATATTGTGGTCACAACACTTCACCACTTGACTCATTCAACTTGTACTCTGTGTCACGTCTCAATACTCTCTCCATACTTGCTAACAATTGAGCCAAAGTACTTAAAATACTCGCTTCCAGGGGTGGATGCTTTAAGGGGCAAGGGGGTCACGTGACCCCCCTGAAATTCCAGATTTTTTTTTTTTTTTTTGAGTTAAAACTGAAATTCCAGATTTTATTTTTTTTTTGAGTTAAAAATTTAGAGTTATAGATATGCAATTTTAAGAAATAAATGCTCGTTTCACCGAGACAAGTAGTGAGTTGTTACATTGTGTGGCATGTTTAAACTCATCCAACTTATTCTCTTGTTTTGCAAAGGAGAAATTGATTCATCTTGCCGAGTTTTATCCAAAAGAGTTTTCTCAGGTAGAGCTCATGGTGCTTTCTGATCAACTTGATTCATAGTATATTTTTGACGTGCAATCGAATAATGTTTTTTCGAGGTTGAATGGACTTAGTGGTCTTTTTAAGAAAATGGTAGAAACCGGGAGAGATAAACTATATCATTTAGTTTACTTGCTCTTGACTTTGACATTGATCTTACCGATTGCGACTGCTACTATTGAAAGAGTATTTTTTGCGATGGCAATTGTGAAGAATCGACTACAAAACCGAATGAATGATTTGTGGTTGAACAATTATTTGGTGGTGTGCATAGAGTGTTTTTGCTGACATTGACGACGATATACTCATGCAAAACTTTCAGAAGATGAAAACCCGTAAGGGTTAATTGTAAAAAGTTTTAAGAAGGAATCTATAATTTTGTGTGCTTATATTTGAAATCTTTAGAATGTCTTAACTTCGACCTATTATATGCTTGATGAAGAATGTTTAAACATTTTTTCTTCTCGTTATATTAGATTAGATTTCACTCCCAATTATGCTTGAAAGGTGACCGACCCCCTAGATGGAATTCCTGGATCCGCCACTGCTTGCTTCTTGATACTAATTTTTGTTTTTGGAGATTCATTGAATATAAGCTAGCTCTTTAACTACTGCTAAACTTATATTTCATGCAATTCGGTTTTACTGATCCTAAATTCTTTTAACGATAATGCTTTCCTCCAAACTTCTAATTTAGCATTACCACCTTTTTTACTTTCAACTACGCAAACAATATCATTCGTAAGTAACATAAATCACAGGAGATCATGGTAAGTATGTCTAGTCAATCAGGGGCGGAGCCGCATGGAGACAAGAGGGGTCAGTTGACCCCCCTGACCCCTAAATTTCTATAGGGATTTTACTAGTATACCTCACAAAATTGCTAATTGACCCCTCTTTGATTTTTTTTTTTTGCCCCCTTGAACCAAAATCCTAGCACCCCCCTGAACGCGTCTAATTCTTGCCCCCCCCGAACCAAAATCCTGGCTCCGCCCCTGTAGTCAATTCATCCGTAACTAAGGCATGTTGAGGATTGGGGTTATTGTTACAGCCATCCAAGATCCAGAAATCCTTACAGTGACACAGTTCACATCCATACACTTCTTTTCCTCCACAAATCCAGTACCTTAACGTGATTACCGGACAAGAAGTAATTACCACAAATGTCTAGAACAAAACGTAGCAGAATTATTATTGAGATACATTATTGAAGGTAAGCTAATACAAAGTTTCTGTTTACCGAGCTACAGTCAAATAGACATTCCCATAACATTTCGCTCCAATCTAGGCAAGCTAATCTGCATTGTACAACAAATAAGTTGGTTAAATTTTTACAACATACCTGCTTCGGTTCACCTTTGAGTTTGTAGTCCCAGAAGCACCCACTCTATTGGTGTCGATAAATTTCTCTATATATACATCACCAAAACTTCATCAAGACGCATAATATGAGCAGTCTACGCGTATGTCAGTCCGGGCAATTCTTTTGATTACCAAGAATTCTGCATCGGACTATGTGTCAGCTTTTGCCATTTTCTTCCAAATATAGTGGCAATCTCTTCTAATTCTAGTGGTGCATGGGTGTCTGGTAGAACCAATTACTTAGGTTAAAGGCAAAAAACATTCAGTAGTCACTGATATTGGCAAAAATAGTGGTGCTTCCTTTCTCATTCACCCAGGGAAATGACAACAAAAACGTCATCAAGGGACCATTTTCTTGGTTCTGCTTTGTTCTCGGGGTTAATTATAGCACACTCTGCACTTGCGAGTCGATAACCAATCACAATTTCCTGTCTTTGACGACCCCTAATCATTAGATCGTAGAAGCAGAGCTCTTCCTGGTCATATAAGTAGAATTCCGCTGGTTTTATGCACATTTCATTTCCCTATGGAACAGTAAGAACTAAAAAGTCAAATGCACGAATACATATTGATTTGGTAGTGCTCAGTTAAAGAATGCAGCTGAGAGAACGACAGCATGAATTCGTGTTGGAATTAGGCTGCGTCTGATATGCAATTGCCAGCAGATAGGTACCTTTATGGCAGGTTCCGGAAATAGATATTCAAGTATATCTTTGCTATTGGGTGCATGATTTGTTCATCTCATACTCTATTATATACGCAGACTTATATTGCATTGCGAGACATATGTCCAATCAATAGGTAATGAGCATCCAAATAGACAAGCTTAACAGTTTTCAGAAAAGCGGGAGGGTACAAATAATGCATTCATGTCAAATTAAACTAAAGATTGTTCAGATCTGAAGCAGCACAGGGACAGAATGCTACAATGTAAGGGAAGAAGGGATTAGGAAATAGGGAACCATCATTTGAGGTTTGTTTGGTTTAAGCAAGGAGGAAGAATGAATTTGTACATTGTGGGAAATGTTTTCTCACATGGTCCATTAAACCCTCACAGGAAATATCAAGAGGCTTGTTTGAATGGAAAATATTAAGGTAACCACTTTTTCCTCCTTTTTGACCACTTTATTTTGTAAAGATAAAGGTGGCCCAGAAGGAAACTACCCTTGTGCTCCTTTCCCTTTCCTCTTCCTTAAAAAAAAAAAGGGAAACGTTCAGGAACATTCAGCATCACTTCCTCCATATCTCTAAGCACTTATCCCTCCTAATCAAACAAAGCATATCATGACCAACATGAACACGGTGAGTAATTTGCCTCTGCTTGTAAATTTTGCTAATTTGCAACACATACTGCATACTGACTCGGTGTTGGATTGAAACTTTTGAAACCTCGTAATCAACTGCAACAAATCCATCCTGGAAAGTTCGATGGAATGACAAAATGCTATCCTTGTCGTAGTTTATCATGTGCGTGAGTGCGTCATTATTTCAGATGAACAAGAAGAGAGGGAAAGTGGAGAGGAAAAGCCAGAAAAGCTCCTTACTAAGAATGAATGATATGCACAATATTAGGACAATATGGAAGATATGGGAGGGCTATGAAACCTTACCTCTTCTGCAAAGAGTTCCTCAAGTACACGGTTTATTTGTTTGTCTTCGGCTACCATCGCTAGCGCCATACTGACCAGCTCATTTGATAGCACATAGTCACTAATTCTGGAGACTGAGACAAGGTTTCTAGTCCTAGAATCCAAAATCTCACTTATAATTATTGATTTGTCTGAAGCTTGCTGCATCTCACGGATCCAAGAGCTATGGCAGAACCCAGAATGGCGCAGAGGAATAGATTTTGTATCCCTGTAAGGGAGACGTTTCGACTGCAATCAATTTGATACGAGCAACTTTAATCAGCTCCAAAATGCATTAAATACAAACAGCCCAGAAGAAAGAAAATTTGAAACAAATAAAGAATTATTTTCGATAAAAAAGCAAACTGATATGACCTTATACAAAGAATATAATCAAGCACACGATTCATATAGCCATGTTCAGTATAAAATGCCTGGGCAATGAACAGAAGTAGTAACTACCTGAATGTCTCGAATGAGGAGGAGGGTTGCAAGCGACCGCGAGTCAGAATGTACAACAGAGTCTTCGACGGACTCATCTGCAAGAATTAATATCTGTCTTCTTGAAATTAGTAAATTAGTCCTACCAAATGACCCAAGTGAACTCTATCACATCTTACTAATTCCGTGTGGGTGTTCTTCTACTAGATATGCATGAAGACATATGGGAGAGAGGTATTTTCTTGCAAGTTCACAATAAAAAAAAAACTTGTGTCAAAAGAATAGGTAATATACACAATTACACACCATCCATGACCTGTTTTTGTAAAGCACGCCCCCACCCCAACCCTACAATTTTGTTTTGTCTTTCCTTCTGTTCAAAGGTGCTCAGTGCCCTTGCGACCTCCTCCCAAGACCCACCCTCATTTCCGTTGTCGTTGCCACCGCAAAGTATTGCTATTGATTCCATTTTTGGCACTCTTAACAAAAAATACGGTGTTCTGTAAAAAATTGAGTTGAGGGGCGGATACAGGGTGTTCCTTTCAGGAGGCTCGATTCGAAAGTGGTGGTTTCAGGAGAATTGCTTTAAGGGCTCATATTGGGATTTTTTTTTTGCAAAGGACAATGGTGGTGAACTGTGATGGACGGTGGTGTAGGATAGCAGAGGATATTAGTGTTTGTACTTTTTGATGGCAGTGGAGGTGGGATGGGAGTTGTAATGCTTCTATTTCTCTAGAATGTAAACCCATTACTTCCATTCTAAGCATTTTCCTCCAAATGCCAGTTAGCTTTCAGAGGGTAGGACAGGGGGGAGACTGAACTTACAGAATCAAATGTTTCCAATGGAAGACTCTCCAAATGCCGTCTAATTACAGCATTCCCTTCGCGATGAACAAGTTTTATGTTCACTAGTCCCGAAATATCAAGTCCGCCATCAGTCAACTTCCTTTCCCGTTCTTTTTCTGGAACCTCGTTAAACATCCACAACTCTGAACCTTCAGCCAAGAATGCCTCTAATACCTGAAATAAAGTGAAGGCAAAAAACAAAATTAGAATTGCATCAGCTGTTGGTTCTCCCATCTGTCAAAACAAATCATGCGTCTTCACATAGTGAAGCTAATATTCTAATTGTGTCACACTGTTTCATATAGCTTTGCCAAGAAGATCGTCTTGTACAGGTTTAGGCACTTGAACGGTTTCTGGCTTCCTTTTTTTTTTTTTTTTTTACCATGATTGGCCTTTTAAGCAAGACTAGTGTTCCCACCAGCTTTCAATATCCTCCTCTGCTGTAATATGGAAGCAAGACATGCATTACAAGGTAAAATCTTGCTTGTAAGAAAAACTCCCTGGGTTGAAGATTATTTAGTTAGCCATAGACTAATGAGCATAGGGAAACAAAAACAGCAACCGAGACGTCTTTTTGAAGGCCAGTTAGACATTTTGCTTCATTCATGTACAGTGTTTTTTGGATACATTGCATAAGACAACATCTGCTGATTCTCTGAGACACAAGTTTGTAAGATACTGTGATGCTGATTGCTCTGATAAGATCATTTTCCATAGACGGACCTTAAGTATTTACAACTAGCTTTGCACTATTTCACTAAACTCAAAGTAGAACTCCATCAGATGCAACTAACTAGTATGATCGTAATTCATTTTCTTGAAAGACCAATCCAAATTTCAGAAGAGATTTCAAGAGTTCAAAGAGTTGATCTGAACTTAACACAAGCAGTAAACCTCTAAAACCAATTCTTTGGGTGCTAAATGGGGCTAATCCAGTGGAAGAGACAAACAAGATATATGACTGTGTCCTCCAAGATTGATTTGATTCTGGCCCAAAAAAAAGATACTGTGTTTGAACAATTACCATAATCATATCATCAATGTCACGTCGCCAGCCACAGAAAAGTATCTTCTCTGGATATTTTGGAGGGTCATGTATCTTAGGAAAAACACCTTTGGACACCTGCAATAATGCACAGCTCAGATGGTCTATGAGATGAAGAGCACCATACCCCAGTGCAGTGAAAGCATCATTCCAATAAGATGAAGAGCACCATATCCCTATTGCTTTGATTGGGGAAAATATCCATGCTCCAATTGAAAGTAATAACAGAAAATGAAGTGTCACGAAAACAAGCTGATTTACATTATTGGAATAAATGTTACCAGGACTTGGGTGGGAGTATCGAGTACCGGCACATATCTAGGGGTCCTACTGTGGTTTCATGTTTAGTTGGTTTATATCAACTGATCAGAATTTCATACTGAAGAGAATAACTGTGATAATTGGCCAAAACTTCCCTAATAATTCCAATTTTGCTTCCTTTTATTGTTGTATTTGTTGCATACATTGGAAGTTTGGAACCGTGAACCAAACCTTAAGTCTGCGGATTGGTTCAGTTCGATCGGGAGTACTTTTGGACTGGACACAAATTTCAATTTCTTGGAACTGTAACTGTTCGGTTCTCAAATTTGTTCGAAACCAAACAGATCCGGACCACGTGCATCCCCAATGGTGAAGCATACTTGTTAGAGAGAAAGGGAAGCAAGCATTTTTAACAGCATAAGCCCAATAATGAAGCCCTTATTAAACAACGCTGTAGAGCAAGCCATATACCACACCTCTAAATACAAGAGAAGGAAATACAAAAATGACAGCGGTGGTTGGTGTATTTGCGTCTTTCTCTCTCCTCTCTGCATCCCCTCTTCTCAACAACTGACACTGGTGGTTCGCTGCTTTGAATAGCTTGCTCTCCTTCATATATTTTGGCAGGGAAAACTCAGAAATTCAAATATCCGCGGCCGGTCTGAAACAGCCGCACCAAACCCGCGTCGTGTGTCGAACACAGGTGATTACTAAAGTATGGGTATATTAAAGATGGTATCATGTTTGCTACAAAACATCAGTGCCTGACTCATTGTGATTGACCTCCTTTCATTTAGAAGTAAATATAATACGGCAAACCCAATGGGAAATGTACAACTTGTGAATCAACGAAACCATCAAAATTTAAGACAATCTTTTGTCGAAAAGGTAAGCTTAACCTAAGGGAAATCTGTGTTAAGTCTAAGTGAATACAAAAAATGAAATGCTGCAAGCATAGAGTGTCAATCAACTAAAAACTGAGGAATATCAGAATAACATAATAGAATCCATTCTGCAGCTACACAGAGTAAGAGAAGAAAATAATAGAATCCATTCTGCAGCTACACAGAGCAAGAGAAGAAATCTGACCTCCGGTGTGGGACCAGGTGCATAAGTGTCATCATCCTCGGCTATGACAAGGATTTCATCACCTCCCTTTAGAACATAACTATCATCTGGATTTAGTATTATCTTCCCACCATCTGCGGCAACCTTAACTCCACAAGGAATTGCATCAGGGAACGAAATAAGTACGTCCTTAAAACAAAGTCCATCCATTTGAGGCCACCTTTTGATGTAAAATTCCGCATTTTCGAATCCCAAAATATCCTCCCATATCTGCCAGAAATAACAACAATACAACAATTAAAGATTAACCAGAACAGACAATTCACCTCTGAAGAACTAAAAATAGTTTCCATCAATCAGAAGTTTGCCAAGCACTCGGCAAAAAATTACAAAAGAACTGCTACAGTGGCAGAAGTCATAATTTTCCCGAGTGCATGTGCTAAGAACGAAACTAGAAGTTTTTGAAGAACTAAAATAAAACTATCGTCTTAAGACCTCAGTTACAATAATACACCATCACTCAAAATAATGAATAAATGGTCAACAAAGGTTCTTCTGACTTCATCTGTCAGCTTCCCCTATCCAAGAAAACTGAGAACAGGAGGACCCTTGTAGGAGTTTCTGTTTTTACATGTTCAATTCTGCACAGATTAACTTATATACACAGTAAGGTGACTTCAGCACATTCTATACTAATTCATTCAAGTTTCACAAATTAGTCCCATTCCATTCCCCTCCCATGACAGTGTTTCAGCGAAATGAAAGGCTTCATTGTGTTTAATACACCTTTTGATGGTAAGAATTTATCTCGTAAAAATGCAGCAGTCAAGGAAATAGAGTTAATGAGCATCATTAGTAATATCAGGCAACACTGAACATACAAAGCAGGCACTTTTACTTCCTTTCACCATTATGATGGATGTCCTTCTCTTCAATAACCCTAAAGTCACCAAACAAATGCCACTAACTTGCATTAGACAACTAATTGGTAAAATCCAAATTGCTTTGTACTATATATGAACCACTCAAATGTCACAGATGACAATGAACAGTGACGACAGCATGAATCTTTCACAACCGTAAAGTCTAGAAACCAAATTCTCATCCTTGTCCGCTCAAATCTTTTTCTAATGCTCCAAGCATTTACCCTAACTTGGATCAGACAGCTCCTTACAAAGAAATTAAAAGGTTACATGCACAAGGTTAATACCACCAGGAAAAAAAATGTACTAGAACTGTTAGGTTGTTCGGAACAGCACTGTAATACAAACAACATGATGTGTTCATACACAAGCATGCAGCCAAGAAGAAGACGACAATAACAACAATAACAGAACTCATTTAGTCGCCAACCATTGGGGGTATGCAGACAAGAAGAAGACACAGTAGAAAAAATAAAATAAAATAAAGACACGAAGAAAGCAGCTAATCTAAAAAATGCACAACACAACAAAATATCTCAGGTGTCAACAATTTTTGACATATAGGCACGCCTGTAAATTAAAGACATCCTGAGGCCACACCAACATAGACAAGTGTAAATGTATAGAGGGGGTGGATAATTGCAAGAACAAACAACTTATCCAGTCAAAAGGAGTGCTATTGTTACAACTGGACCTCCTTAAACTTTATCCATTTACAACAGCAAATTTCACATCATTTAAGCATATCAATTGAAGTGTAATCAACATCACCTAGCAAGAAAGATTCACAGAGGAGAAAGTGGAGTTCGTAAAGTTGTATGAGTCGCACCGACTCATCGAAAAGGTAAAAAAAAAGCCAATAGACTCCATTAAGCAGTTAAAATTTAGCCATTCTGGAAATCATGGTTTGGGAAATATAACTAAAGCGCGTTTAACTAACCTGTGCCAGACCAGGCTGCAGAGCACATTGTATCATCAAACGTCCAATGACATCATGTGCAACAACTGTTTCAGTTAGTTCTCCTCCGACAAGCTTCACCAGGGGCTCATTGTCAAGATCACTCATTTCAACAACAACATGACCCCTCAAGCCCTCTTTTACTCCTGTGAGGCTAAGCACAACCCTTAGAGCACGCGCATCACTCTAATGACAAATCCGAAACCCATTACTATTTTGTTCAGGGAAATTGTCATTGAACAAAGGAAATTTAAGCAAATGGAAAGTAGAAAACCTGATCTGCATTTTCGTCGGATGCTAATACAATGATTGCCCGTGCCTTTGAGACGGAAACCTGACATTAAATAAGGAGAATCCAAACAAATGGTAACTAAGACTCATCAACTGGAGAGTACAATATTCAGACACTTGACACTTACACTCCAAACCACCCCTTCCCCAAACAACACCCACACTGGACACGAGAGAGAGAGAGAGAGAGAGAGAGAGAGAGACCTTCTTTAAGTCAGCAAGTATAAGAGGACTGCCACTTCTGCATATAACAGAGGTTCCCATGAAGTTAAACTCTAGTTTTGCAATATCCATCTCCATTTCCTCTTTGTCTCGTTCTGCAAGTACAACAACAACACCGCCGCCAATACTTTTATTTGCTATCGCTAGCTGCTTCAGAAGTGAACCCTGTGATCAAACACTGGCACTTACTTCTCTAATCTTAATGCATACATAATGTCTGACATTTTAAACCACAAGGTTCACACAGCAAAATCTTCCTTAGAACACATCACAATGCACCATCGCAAATAAGTCATCTCAAATGCAGGTCAACAGTCCACCTTTTATTGCAAAGAGAGATAAAAAAAACCTCTAGCAACTTATGTAACCATAAATAGTAACACCCTGTACGGAATAATTAATTCAGCTATGGAGAAAAATGCTGCATCCATATATAGGGATACCTATTCTATTCAAATTGTATTCGTAACTGTTAAAAATACATCCTTAAAGTTATTTTCTATTGACTTGGAGATACAGAACGAGTCAATGTGAACTATGGCAGAACCACTAGTGGAAAGCACCAAATTTTTTACAACTCAAACAAATAAGTCCATCCCTATCTCACAAAGATCCCATTGTTCATTGTCTTCAAGATCAGCAGATTTCTCATAAATCATCCAAACAATGGCATATAGGACAATATTGTACAATATTGTGAGGCGCGGAAACATATGTTCGGACACAAAAGCTGTCTGATGCACGTAAACTCCAGCATCGGACAGCTCTGAACACATACCGAATCTTTGTCCGGACATGTGCATCACAATCTTCGTCCTCGTCATCATCTTCATAGTATTCCTATTCTACACTACCTTCTTAGCTGCCGATTTTAACATAATATGGTGTGAACTTTATTCAGGTTGATGCACAGAGCATCTCTGGCCTTCACCAATACTTTCAATCAAATTTGAGTTAGAATATGAGTAAAAGCTTCATTAGATATGAAACAATCCAATGGGCAAATCCAAATCTGATCATAAATTAGAGTAAAAGCTCCAATGCTCTATCAATGCCATAGTTATATATTTGAGAAGGAGAAATAGCCTTCTGAATTCAAGTGGAAAATTGAGTCTCCCTTTATTCGAGTACCAATTTGAATAAACCCAATTTGGTACAAGTTTTAGAGTCCAAAGAGTGGAGTGAGTTATAAGGAGTTTTTACTCAAATTTTGGATAAGAAAAAAGGTTAAGAGATGGAGATGCTCTTATAATGCATCATTTGTTCATAAAAATGTACAAACTAGAATTTCTATTATGCCTAGGATAATCGACAGATGCTGCTTCAAGGATCTCAAATATATGATTAGGGAGAAACATTTGGCTTGATCTGATATTTTTTTAGTTATATTCTAGTGGTGATTGTATTTTCCAACTTATTGCGTGACTGACTTTGTGAGGGTTTTGTGTATTGCTGCAAGTGAGAAAGAAGGCAACAAACAGATTCTATGTCAGATCCAGTTCACAACTAGATTGGAATGTGCATTTAGATGCAATGGTGAATGGTCTAACGAAACTGTCCTCAACCAAAAGGCCAGCATTGTCCATTTAAGTAACAAGAATTCTTAAACCATCCCAAAGCACATGCAAAAAGACCATGTGTCTTAAAACCATCCAGTAGCCAAGGCAGTATCTAGCCATCTCCACGGCCAAAAGTAAATCAAGGCTTTCATACGCTGAAAGAATTACCATAAATAGTTAGAAGTGTATCAAGTTCAGAAGTAACCGAGAAAATTACCAATTTGTCACTCCATCCAAGAATCAGTATGTGGTTACTTTCAATTACTTCACTCTTCCCTTTCCGCAGTGAATCCAACCTCTCTGTGATAGCATCTGAAATAAGCCCTAACATCATCGCAAATATAAGCATGCCTCCGGAAGTAATAGAGACCGATACAATCCTTGGCCTCGTGCCAACAATGTCAGCATGATTTCCTGAGTCTGCCACAAAAGTCCATGACTGCCAAAGAGCTTCAGCAAAGCTACTGTCACTCACAGCATAGAGTGCTAAACCACCAAATCCTATAAGAAATACAGTCGCAAAGAGAAGTGCAAGCAACTTTGCATAAGGATAAACAGAGAAACACGCGTCCACCGTGTATGCAACTCTTTTCTTCAAAGGAACTTCCTCCTTATTATCCATTGTCCTCTTCGACAGTTTCTTTAACCTCGGAACATAATCAAGGTATTTATATGAAGCAAATGGCATGATGAGAGAAAACAAAACAGCGGATAGAGCTATAGTTCTACTGTCAGTGATGCGAGAAGAAAATAATGGACTCTTGCTTTGTGATTCCAAAACTTGAATGCCATCCTTATGAACATCTTCATTGTTACACCATCTACGGAGGTTAAAATTCTCTTCCTGCAAGCAATTCTCACCACTGGTCATACAAGATTGACATATAACTACCCGTATGTTCAAACATTCTCCATAAATTAATCAACTCAACAAAGCATAATCCTTGAGTTGGCTGCTGAGAAATGAAATAAGTGATCAACAAATCAGGAATTTGTGTGTCTCTTGGCTTTGGTTTCCCTAATCTCAACACGATCAAGTTTTTTTTTTTCCCCCCATAACATTCAGAGTTGCAGTTACTTAAAGAAGATTCAGGGTTCAATAATTTAATAATGTTTGATATGATCCCATCAATCACTCAGCAACCAACTTAAGTACTACGCGAGGTTGGCTACATCATACATGGAAAGATCAGATATAAGTACCTGAAGTTTGGTGACTTTGCTTTGCAAACAAATTGTATATGACACAGCTAGTATACAGGCAAATGTAAGCTGCAGAGAGGATTCAATTGCACAATCAGAAACATAACATGAAGAAACTTTAACCCAACCCTTAACCCCCTCTATGTTTGGCTGCCAAGTTAAAATCACATAGGCTTAGTTTGGATGGCTGGAATTTTTTTAGGATTGGGAAAGTGATCCCAGATCCCTGATACCCTTTTTTGGATTGGATCATAATTCATGAATAAGAATCACTTCAGATTTACAAAATGAAAAAGAAAAAAAGACCCTCTTTTGGGAAATGACAACAAGGACCAAAAAAAAATTGCTCCTTTAAAGGAAAATAGAGAAATTTCTCACTGCACCTAAAAAGCGAAAAAAATATATCATTTTTATCGAGGTACCTCGTGTAATTTTCCCTAAAGAGCAAAGCAGCCGGCCCCATGCATAATTCCTAAGCAAACCCAACGTTTGAAAAGTATTGCCATTCCTTCTGTTTATTCTAATCATCCAAACAATGGCATATAGGACATATTGTACAATATTACAAGGTGCGGACACATATGTTCGAACACAAAAGCAGTCTTATGCACGTAAAGTCCTGCATCAGATGGCTCCGAACACATACCGAATCTTTGTCCGGACATGTGCATCACAATCTTTATCCCAAAATCTTTCACAAAAAACCCCAAAACAGCATAATAGTTCAAAACCCATAATGGAATTTAATGAAAAAGACTAACCAAATAAACGACCCCACAACTACCAA
Source organism: Vaccinium myrtillus (assembly GCA_016920895.1). Lineage (NCBI taxonomy): Eukaryota > Viridiplantae > Streptophyta > Magnoliopsida > Ericales > Ericaceae > Vaccinium > Vaccinium myrtillus. Next base: position 25,795,523 of record CM029278.1, on the reverse strand, counting down.
ATCTGCCACTTTTGGAAGCAGCAACAGAATGAGCAGCAGAACTATTCGAAGAAGGCGAAAACGACGACGCCGCAGAAGGAACCAAAGCCGCCAGCCGCTTCATTTCTTCCTCCTTCGACTCCCTCACCTCGAAACCCCGCTGCACCAAATCCCCCCTCCTCTCCCCTCCTCCGTTCGAAATCGCAGGCATCGAGGCGCTACGAAACGCCTCGTGCTTCAGCGATTTCGACGCCTTACTATTACTGTTACTATTACTATTATTATTGGGAGTGAGTCGATTTCGAGCGGCGTGTGGGCCGAGGAACGAGGGGTACATCCAATCGTGATCGCCGTTGACGGAGTAAGTCTCGGAGGGTGGCGGTGGAGTAGGAGAGACGGAGAGGCGGGGGACGGCGGGGAAGAGCGGGCCAGGGAAGTGTGGGGCCCGGGTGTCGTCGGAGAATGTTTTAGATTTCTTGAGGAGAGGTCGGTCGGGTTTAGGGTTCGAGCTCGACTCTTCATCGCTGTGAGGCATTTTAGAGAGAGAAAGAGATCTGGAAGTGGAGAGAGAGAGAGAGAGAGAGAGAGAGAGGAGTTGAGTTCAGTTGAGGAGGAGTGAGAAGCGATCTGTTTGAGCGGGTGAGTGTCGGATCAGCAGAGAGTGTCGGATCAGTGCGTGAGTGTTTTTGTTTTGCTCTCTCTCTCTCTCTCTCTAGATGTCAAAAATGTGCGAATCTCACAGCTGTGCTTTATTAGAATTTGGCAATTTGTTGTAGACAAGTAACGGTATATTATAACTGAATTTTAAGTTCATGACTGGGCTTAACAGAGAGAGAAAATTCCTGAATAAACTGAAATTTGTCTTCTTTTGGTTTTTCTAAGATAAAATTAGTGTTTTTCTAAGTTTATAGTGTTGCGTATTTTTTTGTTTTTAATCAAATTTTTAAATATTATAACTATTTTTAAACTTTTTGAATTTTTAATCAAATTTTTAAATATTATAATTATTTTTTAACTTTTTTAATAGAGATATGTCGTATACATCTAAAATGCTAAAAATTAATTTTAAAAAAATTGCTAAAAAAGTAGTACTAAAGACAAAAAAACACGAATGATAAAGCAGTGAAAAAAATTAAAGATAATTTTTTTGAGTTGAGAAAAGAACAAAGTATAATCGTATTTTTTGCTTCTTCTTCTTTTTCGATGGAAAAAACGTCAAATTACTCTTAAGACACTTTCTAATATGAAGATAATTATTTAGAGTTGAGAAAAGAACCAAGCATAATCATTTTTTTTGCTTCTTCTTCTTTTTCAATGGAAAAAAAGTCAACTTACTCTTAAGACAAACTTTCTATTATTTTGATCTTTCATTTTCTTTTAAAAAGACATACCATTTCATTTTCCAACATACATTTTGGTGTCACTTTTTCCTAATTCACAGGAACATAGACATTCATAAAACCGTTCGATATAAATAGGTCTCACACAATACACGTGAAATAAATAGGTCTCACTCGTAAGCATTTTTCTATGCTTAACCTGTTGAGGATAGTCTCAACAGGTTAAGTCAATTCATGTGATATTTTGGCTCACACAAATTAACCAAATATTGTCGAGTATGATTGTAAAAATTAGTAGTACTTTTTTCAATTCAAAAACTTTGCGATACAATCAGGCGGCTACTTCCCTTTGGGGACATCCGATAAAATTTGAAGGAATCATGCGGCTACAAAATTTGATATGATGATCTACATAAAAGCTGGATCAGAGAGATGGAAAAAAAAAAAAGGGGTCTATTGGAAATTTTGTAATTTCGGTATGAATTAAAATGGGCACGCAGAGAGTCTCTCGGGGCAACCGATGTGTTCTATTACGTGTACACTGTATCAAGAAGTCCTGCAGTACATTCCCCCCTGTGGTGAGATTCATTGTCTTCATTCAATTCGGTGAAGTCAATTTCCACATACTTTCCTTGCAAGCCAAGGCAAGTGACTTGGCTATTGACTTGGGTGACTTGGCAATGACTTGGCCAAAGACTTGCCCATTGGCTGCCTATAAATAGGTCATCTCCTTCTTGTTGTGACAAGTCCTTCGTATTCTAAAGTTCACTTCCGGAAATACATTTATTTGAGAGAGAGAGGGACAGACGCAAATAAGTTCGCCAAGGCAGTCGACGGTGGTGTTTCGTCGGCTTATGGTTTTAGCCGTTTATCCTGGGACAAAGACGCCGGTGAATCCTACAACACCCACGATAGACGGCGAATCTTTGTTAAGGAGATTGTGGTATCAAACAGGACTCGGCTCGGTTTTCAACTCGTTTCTCAGCTTGTCTAATCTGTTTATTAAGTCTTTGCAATTTGTAATTTTGTTCATCATTATAATTATAATGGAAATTGTTCTTTGGAATTTCACGTTTTCGCCGAATTTTTCCCAACAGGGTCTACATACAAGGATCTTAAAAAATGAACCATCAGAAGAGCCCATCATCCAAACAGGATCAAGAAAATTTACATTTGACGCAACCATTACAACCACCACCTCAATCCCTTAATCGTCCTACAACGCCACAGCTAACATGGCGAAGAACCACCTCTATCCCTCAGAACGAAGTACATAGTGGCGGAACCCTAAAACCACAAACCACTCGAACACAAACCTCCTTCGCATTGGCATGCTCGTCACTTGTCGTCGATATTGGAAGTAGTTTGCGAATCAGATGGGTCGATGTACCTCCAAAAGAAGCCCAAACTGCTACCCATTATGTTCATTATCACAGCAGACATGGCAGGGGGTAAGACAACCATGGACGAGGCGAAATGGGAGGTCGCTAAAACCACACCTAGTGATGAATTTTGCATGCCAACCTGCAAGGGGAGTATTAAGTAACAAATATAGGATAAGTGTTTCAAGAATGCATGCCCCGACACAAGACACACACACACACACCATAAAAAAACACCTTGACCCCGTGCTTGGATCGTGGAATTGGAGAATGAAAAGAAAAGCAAGTGGGAACGAAAACTAAATAAAGTGAGAAATTAAATCTCTTGCTTCTCCTGGGTGTGCTAGAAGAATATATAGATATGTGCAAGACCCACTCAATATCAATGACATACAAGCAATTTCATTGCAGTTTTAGTTCCATTTCCTTAGCATATCCGAGAAGCACACATATCACAAACAAGGATCTAGATTCTGGATTGTCATCATAAAGACAAGCTTTTCAAGAGTGTTCATTCAAACTGATTAGTACCTCAATTGAAATTGCTCGTCGTTGTGGCTCCTTGAACCCAGCAATAGCTGCCGATATATACCTACAAATAATGACTCCTTAGATTAAAAGATGAAACTTCACTTTGACAAGAAAGTATTGGGCTGCAAAAAGGGGAGAATAGATGTTATTCTACTCTAGAAGTTGGTGTGCATCAAAACGTAATGTGTAAGTTGGAATCCAAATGCATGTCCCTCTCAAATTGGTGGGCTTTTGAAAAGTTTTGCGGCAGATAAATCCAAAATTCATCTCGTTCTGAGAGCTTGAATGTGCCAAGATTTGAGACAAGGTGCCAAGTCTGATCAATAGTGGGCAAATTTAGAGATTGATATGAGCTAACTCTAGAGATTGATATGAGCTAACTCAGCTAAGTATTGCCTAAATTAGCCATGCAAAGTATTGTATGATCCTTGATAAAAGCCAGTGGCTACCAAAATGGACAGGGAAGTTCCACAATTCAAGCACGCAGTACAAAAAATCGCCAATTACATTTTCTCCAGTGATACAGCACTAGAGAACTGGGCAATGAAACAATCTGGGAATATTGTAGGTTCTAAACAGAATGGCAATGGACTAAACTGAAGACAGTCATGGGAAGGAAAGTCCTTTGGCAAAAGCATTACGGCAAATAAACTGAGAGAAGGGTACTCCAGAAAAGCATATTGAGTTTCAAAATGCAAAGATAAGGACACCAAACTAGCATAGGAAACTTTAATGTTTTTTTTTTTTTTGGGGGGTAATCAGCAGCGAACATTAATGTTAACATGCAAAGTTCTTGATCATAAGAAAAAGGTAATTAGACTCTCGAACTTAATCCTGGTAGATTAACACACATCGACATAGACCCAACCTCGATGCTATGCTTCTCAATTCTAAAAACTCAAACACCACCGAACAATTCGAGCACAATATTTAGGAAGTTCATGAATCATGTGTCCCATGTGACATTTATTTCATGGTAAATTTTCCAACAAATAAAAGAGTTTAGCTCTCATGAAATCGAGAACAGACTACAGAGTACAGAGTAATACAGAAAACCAGAAACGAATACTAATATACAGCAAAAGATAGGAACGATGACGAACCTTACAATTATGACACCTATGGCTATAACTGTTGGCATTGATGCACAAAGCAGGGATTTGCTATTAAAGTAGCTCAAGAAAACGAAAGGGAAAACACTTACCCAACAAAGAATCCTGCAAAATGCAATAGAAGCACTGCAAGTATTATAACCCCAAGTTCACTAGATAGAATTTCTTGAGCACGAAGAAGAGGTGATGCTTCAGATGATAATGATGCAGCAAGCATAGAGGATTTCAGGCGAACAACATTCTCGGAGAATACACTGACAAGTAACCAGAAGATGACCAAATTAGAAAGAGAAGAGAGAGCACCATTTAACAACAAAGAAGCGGAATGACTAAAACCAAAACCTGCACGCAAGCAGCGACGAAGTTAGAACAGCAACTAATGGGGCAAAAGGTGTCACAGCTTTCACAGCTGCAGGAAATGTGCTCTGTGCATAAGAACCTAGTAGAATTGGTGCGACAACCACCTGAAATTAAATAAAGGAAAAAAATCCTCTCAAAAAGAATGTTTGATACGAACTACAAATTGGAACAGTCCAAATAACTCACCTGCAGGGTGCTGATGGAAAGCTTAACAGCATCAACAGGAACATAAGTTCCAGCCAGAATTTTAGTTAACATAGGAGTAAGAAGCACTGCTCCCAGCGTGGTACAAACAGTCATTACAATTGATAATGGAACATCCCCTTGAGCAATTAGGGTCACCTGTAATACAAATCCACAGAAACAGAACTGAGCAGCAAATTTGCCAATGATTGTGGTTGAGTGCTTGCATTTATAAAGAACAGTCTAAAGTCTTGTGTGAACTTGAAGTAACATCCCTGTCCGCCTATGAAGCACCGACACTCCTAGGAGGCGCCGTATTGTCGTATGGGACACGGGGACACGGCGGGGACAAGCCTAAATACGTATGGGACACACCACGTGGCGTGTCCCCCAAATTTTTTGAATTGCCGTGTCCCCCGCCGTGTCGGTGTCCCTTTTTTCAAAATTGCCGTATCCGTGTCCGTGTCTGTATTCGTATCCGTGTCCGTATTCGTATCCGTGTCCGTGCTACATGGCTGTCCGCTCTTCATATCGCAAAACTTTAAATTTCCTTATTGAGATTGATGCTTAGTTTTGCTAGGATATTGGCTCTGAAGCGCATATACAGGTACTACTCGTAAGCTAGGTAGGTGCAACGTATGGCGGGAATATGTTTGGGGGAAAAATATCCATGAAGACCACTTAAAAATAAAATCTGGCAAGTTTCAGAAATAAGAACGTAGAAACATAGAATTGGTGACTTTTGACAAGTTCCCCAAATGATACAGACAGAATAGGAAATGCTATTAAGACTTACCACATTGGATGCAGTACCTCCAGGGCAACAAGAAAGCAATATTAAACCAACTGAGGCAGAAGGAGGAAGCCCCAAGTATTTGGCAATGATAAACCCAAAACCTGGCATAATTGTATACTGAGCAACACACCCAAAAAGTATCTGCTCAAAGTGGAAAACAAAAACACGTAAGCTAGGAAACCCGAATATCACTAAAGCCTTCCATAAAGATGGTGAAGCCCATGATCACTGTCAAACTCTTCATTACACCAAAGGATAGCCAATAAATTTTTTTCACTAATTATGTTTAAAACCCCATCGTGTATGGTTGAGCTCAACTCCAAGAGTGGTGCTACTCCTATTTTTCCTTTGCATGGGTAAGTTTGTTGCTAAATGTAATTTTTGAATGAATGGCAGGAAAAGGTATCGGATTCAAAATTTCTATAAGTATAAGTGGCTACCAATTCCAACTTAAACACTAACTTCAGTTCGAAAAAAGAGTTCAATAAAACCCCTTGATGTTTTATCCTTGAAATGGATATGGGATAGTGCCAAAGGCTGGTTAAAAATAACTAAGAAGAACAGTTACTGTCACTGAGTTCAATTACTGATACTCCCATTAAAACTTGCCGGTAGAGTTAATAAACACAAAAACAAAAAATTGTGCCACTTCTTCCATAATTGCAGTTAACGAATCCTTTAAGCAAGCTCCATGATCCAGATTACAGAGAAATACAACACTGCTGTCTTAAAATGACACAATTACATATCAATACAGCATAACTTTTATCAAAAAGTGACATCAAATCCCAACAACGATAACAACTTTCGGAACAATTTAAAAACTCACAGAAAGAGGCCTTTGCAGGAACAAATTGAACAAGTCCTTGAGCTCCAAAGTCAGACCCATAGCTAACATTATGAACCCAAGAGACAAGCTATACGAAGTCGGCCCTCTCTCCACAAACCACGAAAAAGTGGACGGTCTCAAGCAAGCCACAACCGCTCCAACGGTCACATAGACAGGGTACAGGCTCGCTACAGCCGAAAGCGTGTTTTCCCATCTGGGTTTTGCAACATAAACAGGTGGTTGAACGGAATTTCTGTGAACGGAGGTAATTTTTCGTGTGTTTGAGAGATTTTGGGGAGTGGAAATGGTGAGGGGTTTGATGGGTCTGAAGAAGGGAATGCGATGGAAAGTCTGTGGGGGTGAACTGAGGCAAATTGAGAGTGACATTTTTGTAATGGTGGATATGTGCGGAAAGCATGGGCCTTGGGATTTAATGGTTGAGAATTCGGAGTCGAAGCATTTTCTTTCGTTTTCTCGCTGATTTTCTTGATCGAGAAAACTTCGAGGGGATGTATGATTGGCACCACCAGTGGAACCACGTATAATGCTAACTACCCAGAATTGGGTACCCAAAATTGACCTGTGTGTGGGCTCCACACACACTGGATGTGTAATATGTGTGGAGCTCACACACTTGTGTGTGTGTTTGGGTCAATTTTGAGTACACAATTCTGAGTATGTATCAACACCCGTGCCCCTCTGTGCTGGAAAAAACACATGCGATAGGGGATGGCAATTCGATCGGGCGGGTGTTTGTTAAAACTTTCGGGTCTAGAGCTGGGGGAGGGGGGAATTGTAAAAATCCAACCGAATTACGGAATTAGGGTAGACATCACTCTTTTCTATATCCGTCTCGAAATTTTTTTATGCATAAAGATACCACATTATATATCAATTATTTTTCATTTTCTTTATAGATAATAGATGTTGGTTAAGTTATAATAGTTATGTTGTGAATTTTTATTATTTTTGTTCACTAATTTAGAGTATAAAACATATTTTCTTAAAATGTTAAAAAAAAAAAAACACAGGAAGGGGCGGGGCACGGGGTACCCCCTCCATTACATGGTCGGGTTCAGGGCGGGGCGGGGGTAGAGCTAGATTTTCTGGACATATCAGATATGGCAAAACCCGCCTCGCGCCCCATTGCCATTCAGTCACATCCCATAGTTTCCGTTTAGTCTGTGAGCTTCCCTTAACAATTAGACTAGACTAAGGGGTTGTTCTCGAATGAATTTTATCAACATTTGATAAAATCAAGCCCTTGATTTTATCCATTGGTAAAGAAATTTGATAAAATCTTAGATTTTTGTTAGATTTTTTAATGCAAAAATTTAAGATTTTATAAAAATCTTTTCACCAATGGATAAAATCAAGGGCTTAATTTTATCAAATCTTGATAAAATCCATTCGAGAACAACCCCTAAATTGATTGAAGTAAAAAAGTTAAAGGATGAAATAGGTGAATTTTAGGGAGGAAGTAGGAAAATGTAAATAGTTTAACGGATAAAAGTAAAATGAACTCTAATTTCAATTTATCTTACTGCATAATTGACTAAACTGTAGTAGTTTGGTCTGGGACTAAAATGTGTTTTATGTTTTCTATAACTCATGTACTGATAAATTCACGCGCACTTCAATTAATCTCTAGGGATTCGATACCACATCCACTAGTGGGGAGTCAGAGTAAAGCAGAGTCAAGCCTAATATGGATTACCTCATTAGAGTTGATAGCCCTTGGGAACAAGATTGGTCATGCGGTTTATGCAGTTCTCCGCAATCCAAATGAAGCAGAAGGTTTTAGGTTCTATTTGAAGGGTTGTTTTAGAAACTGACTTATTGCGCTTTATGAGACAAGTTCTTATCTTATAATACGTTAACTCAGAAAACCTGACTTAAGTCAATTTCTGAACAACGCCTGAGTTGCGTTAATGAGCGAGACCATTTACTTTTTAGACCTCGTCAAAAACATCAATCACTTGATCGAACATGTTCCATATGATTTCAAAACACAAATTTGTAGATAAATTGCATAAATGGGTTTCAATCTAGTGTTACATTTTTTTTTTCAATATATATTTTTAAGGTCGTATTAAGTGATACCCAATAACTATAATTTTAATGTAATAAATGTTCTCGATAAGTTTTAAAAGATGAACAATCTTGATTATCAAGGTGGGCAGAAAAAGGCCTCAAAACAATATGAACTTGAACCTCCAATCCATTTGATGGACTACAGAGAATCCAGCTCCAATCAATGAAAATAAACTGAGTTGTCCAATTTTCCTTTTCATGGGTTTTTCTCAAGCCCGCTTTGATGATTCAAACCGTTTAGGCCCTGATTGGCTATGGGATAAACATGGGTATTAAGTTACAATAGTGATACATACAGTCACACCCTCTCTCACATTGGGTGTGGGGCCCACATGTGGGGACCACACCCCATGTGAGAGAGGGTGTGGCTGAGGGGGAGTGTATATATTATTTTTGATTAAGTTATACCCCCCTCCCCTTATCCCGGTCCCTAAATTTTATCCTTGGTTTGACAAAAATTTGGAACCCGGATAACTTAATACCCCCACCCAAATAATTTATACCCCTCATACCCCTACGGAATTACCCTCATACCCTCCCTTATACCTCTCCCCTTACCCCCAGTTTTTTTTTTTACTGTCTTTAAAAAGAAACCGAATGGCATTTTAAATGCTTTACGAACTCTTGCGATTTCCTTCGGATCAAAAAATGAAATACTTTTGTGCATAATTTTTTAAATTTTTTTGCACCAAATTAAACTACTAATTGAGATCTTTAATTTGATACAAAAAAATTTTGAAAAATATTATACTTTAGAATTTGACATTGTTGCCTTGCTTTGCAATATCCTTCGGATCAAAAAATAAAGTATTTTCACATTAATTTTTTTACTTTTTTTTTCACCAAATTAAACTACAAATTAAGATCTTTAACTTGATACAAAAAAATTTTAAATTTTTTATACTTTAGAATTTGACATTGTTGGGGAATAACATAAAAATTACTAATTAGTTATTATTAAACACGTATAACTAGAAAGGAAAAAAAAGAAAAAAAATAAACTTCGAAATATTATTGAAATGAATAATAAAAAAATAATAACTGGATAGTCTAATTTTAGATATAACTAATAAAATGAATTATTTATTAAAAAGTATAATTAATTTAATTACTATTGTGTATCATAAAATCTAATATGACTGTTCAATGGCAAATAAGTCATTTGTCAAGTTTTTACATCATCTACCCAATTTTATCCCCCTTTATCACAAATTCATCCAAACCACATACTATTTAATCTCCCCTTCATAAATGTCACATCACTGTGGGTCCACCCTTACTAAATAATACCCCTTATTATCTTATCCTCCCTTACTATTTAATCTCACCAAAACGTATTCCGCATCCAATCGGGGTCTTATGTTTTATAGCTTGTAAGCGTAAACAATCACACACAATATAGAATACGAACAGTAAAGAGATCAACGCAAAATTTACGTTTATAAATACTCTCTATAGTAAAAACCCTGGACGATTGAATAATACCAATTTTCGCTTTCGCTCTCGCTCCCGTGGAGGTACTCGGTTTTGGAAACTCTGCTTGGTCACTGCGCTTCCCTCACTCCACTCCGCTCTGCATCTGGATTTGCCTAGAACTTCTTGGTATCTCTCCACAAGTTCTAACATAGCTTGTCAAGAATATCAGTAACACCAAAAATCACGTTGATCGGATACTGAAAATGATTTGAACTGGGGGCCCTGTAATGAGGCCATCCAGTCGTCCATCTCGGTAATAAACGCTCGGATTTTTAATCCAAACAATGGATAGCTCGGATCATTTGAAGTTTAGATTAAATCCGAGTCGTTGGTGCCGAAATGGATAACCGGATGGGACTCAATACAGGGGTGTAGTAAGTCCACTCATTACAAACCCCCAATTCTGAAATGATTTCGTAATGCATTCCTCTTGTAATGCATCTCTCTTTTCTTTTTAAATAAAATAAAAAAAGACAGCAGCACCATATTGGAATCCATTTATGTCAAGACAGGTACACCTCCAAAATCATGTCTACCAATATTTTTATCAATGTAATTTTTGATGCGGTCAATATTCTCAAAAAAGTTTTAACAGTGAACCCGCGGTTCAGGTCAATATTCTCTCTGTTATTTTTCCTTTGTTAGGATCAAACTATTACTAGCAGTAGACTTGTCAACAAAGAAATCATGAGAATTTTCAAACCAAACACGTTGGAGAATAAATTCCGATCATATCCTAATCCTAAATGCCTAACAGTCCGACTACGCGTACGTACACACATGTACGTACGTGCACTAACATATCTGGACCGTCCATTTCAGGAATCAACGGTCCGGATTTTGAAAAACTCTTTCATCTTTTTAAAATTCGGACGATCGAAAACATGCATGAACGGTCAAAATGCACACTACCCGTACATTATTCGTACACGAGGCGTGCGTACGAATAGTTTTTTTAATGCCTAAAAGTCACACACGAAAATGAGACCAATTTGGGTAGTAGGTAATAAGGTATCAACCGCCAGCACACAAACCTGGAATAGAAGCAGTCAATTTAACACGTTAAAACTGGAAAAAAAATCAACCCCAAGAAAATTCAACTCACCCTTCCTGGAAGAAAACCCCCAATTTCTTCTTTCCTTAATCCTCACATTACCTCCTTTAAATACTCCCTCCATATCTCATCACCACCACATCGAAAACCAAATCGCTACCACCACCACCACGTCGAAAACCAAATCGATTCTCCATTCAACCCATCTCCTCCGTCCGGGCCACTCGTTGAAGATAAAAGTACATTTCGTTGAAGATAAAAGGTGCATATATCGAAACTCATAAGCGCAAAAGCACCATCCCTCCTCCACCACCGCAATTGTTTCATCTCTCTTCTCTCTCTTTTTATAAATTTGGTATCCGGGCTAGCTTACTTGCCCAGTTGCCCCCTCTTGATATTTTCAATTAATACATTTCGCAAACCCATAAAAATGTCTCTCAGATCGAGGTCAGCCACCACAAAGCAAACATCCATCCCTAAACCCCCCACCCCAACCGACACCAATCCACCAGAATCCCCTAAATCCCAACAAGCTACCCCGCCGCCGCCGTCCCTAACCCAACGCGCCCTAACCGGCACGGCCAACCTAGCCAACCTTCTTCCAACCGGCACCCTCCTCGCCCTGCAAGTTCTCACCCCAATCTTCACCAGCAACGGCGCGTGCGACTCGGCTACCGGGCCCTTAACCACCGCCCTCCTCGCCCTCCTCGCCCTATCCTGCTTCCTCGCCTCCTTCACCGACTCCTTCCGGTCCCCGATAGACGGCCAGGTCTACTACGGCTTCGCCACACTCAACGGCATGTGGCTCTTCGACTCTCGGGCGGCGGCAGCCACGGGTACGGGTACGGATTTGAGAAAGTATCGGGTGGGGGTGATTGACTTGGTGCACGGGGTGTCGTCGGTGCTGGTGTTTGTGGCGGTGGCGATGAGGGATAAGAATGTGTTGAGCTGCTTTTATCCGGCGCCGAGCAAGGAGGCTCAGGAGGTTTTGAATGTGTTGCCTTTGGCGGTTGGGATGGTTAGCAGCTTCTTGTTCATGGTTTTTCCTACAAGGAGGCATGGGATTGGGTACCCTGTTACAACCACTTAAATTTTTCTTGGAGTAATTGACTGATTTATTCATTCATTGTTAATTTAAAATAAGCAATTGGTAGGCTTATCTTTTGGTGAGACATTGTAAAATGGAATTCTGATATTTCAATATGGATCTCAATTAGTAATGTATTTTATGTCCAATATGATTCTTATTTGATGGAAAGATATGAAGGTCTTGTTCATTTCCCTATTTAGTTTTAGTTTTAGTTTTAGTTTTAGTTTTGATGACATCATCATTTCCCTCATTTCTCTCTCTATCTCTCTCCACTCATTACGCCTGCTGACATCATCAAAATTAAACTAAACTATCTAACCAAACACAGCCGAAGAGTTTAGAAATTGCATCGAAATCTGAAAAGACTAATAATTTGGGATGGAGGGAGTGGTAAGACAATTAAATGAAGGGGTAGTAAGCGCAGTGGTGAATACTCATTCCGTGGAGACAAAACCCTCTTGCGAAAACGTCACTATAAGCATGAGAAAGTAATAAGTGTTGGACCATGAGGACGCATGCTCAAATCCCACGGTAGCCAACCATTCCATACCTTGAAGCCACTGCGGCTTATTCAAAATCATTACCTTCAAAGCTCCGCAATTAATTGAGGTGCGCTCAAACTGGTCCAAAGATCCGGTTGTAAAAAAATTATTGAGCGAACTCTTTGTGAACCTTTTCAATTATTAGTAGCAACTTGAGGAGTAGTAACAATGGATAACTTTTATTGCCGTTAAAAAAGGGGAGTGATTTTCACACCCCCCAAATTGTTATCCACACCCCTTTTTTGTCTTCTAGTGAAGTTTTTATGTGTAAAAATGTCACTAAAAGACAAAAAGGGGGTGTGGATAACAATTTGGGGGGTGTGAATATCAATTACCTTAAAAAATTATCTACTATTTTATTTTTTTGGAAAATGCTACAATAGGCCCAGTGAGCTTATGTTAAGGTTTAAAAAGTGTGTTGAAATGTATAAAAAATATATAAAAGTAGGGGCAAATAAGTACATAAAACAATAAGTATTGATGAAGTCAAACAAAGTTATGGCTTAACTTCTTTAAGAAAGAAAAGATAAAATGCTCCTAACTAGGTGAACCAAATGAGACATATATTAACGGATAGAGGGGAGGTGTTGCGCAGCCTTGTGCTGCGCAACGTGCTTGTGCGGTGATTTTTGGCACCGTGTCAGCATCGTTTCGACGATCGGAGACATCCACCGCGTAGAGCTCGTCAAGTACCACAACTCTACTAAAAATCAACTCAATTGGATATCGTTAAGTGCCTTATCGGAACACATATAACTTGACAAAAATCAGAACACATATAACTTGAAACATTGGATGAAAACCATTGAACCCATTTTTTCAAGTTATTTTTGTTCCGATGAGAGACGTAACGATTATCGATTAAGTTGATTTTTGGAAGAGTTGTAGTACTCGACGAGCTCTACGCGGTAGACGTCTCCGATTGTCGAAACGATGTCGGCAGGGCGCCGAAAGTCACCACACAGCACGCTACGCAGCACAAGGTGGCACTTTTCGCTTTTCAGGCTCTCCCAACAAGAAGGGGAGCCAGATCCCATGTTCCACAATCTCCCCTGTTTCAAAGGGGGTTTGGACTGTCGAATGGTGAATTTTACACACAAATTTTTAAAACACAAAAATAAAATTCACCCTTTGATGGTTCAAATCTCCCTGTAACAGAGGAACAGGGGATCTGAAACCGCAAGAACGTACTGGGTTAGAACTTAAGTTACACAATTCGTATGAGCATGCGTGAGCGAAAGCGTGAAAGCTACTTTAAAATTCATTCAAACTTATTAAAATTCACAGGTTGTGTTTGGTTAGATAGTTTAACTTAGTTTTGATGATGTCAGCAAGTGTAATGAGTGAAGAGAGATAAAGAGAGAAATGAGGGAAATGATGATATTATCAAAACTAAAACTAAAACTAAACTGGGAAACAAACAGGGCCTTATTAAAATTTACGATTGCAAAAATTATGTGCGCGAGAACAATGCAAGAATTGACTACAGTAATTGGTTTCGAATATGAAATACTCTTGTTTGAAAAGATGCCATGTGCCAAGTAGGGAAAAAATGAGGAGTAGTAGTTTGATTGTGGGAATCAACCTACCAACAAAATTCTGGAAAAAATTAAAAATGAATACCAACTGAAATAAATAACTATCCTTAACTGTAAAAGCATTTTTAATGACTTTTTAAAGATCTAAAACAAACATTAAAGATATGGTCTTTTTATTATTATTATTGGATTGTTATAAGCGGTGCCAAATTAGGTAGGGCTCCTAAAATTTGTAAATTTCAGAAGCCTAAAACAATCAAACCTCGAGCTTAAAGACCAGGGTCTTATTTTTTGGCCTATTACAAGGAGTGCCAAATTAGGTGGGCCCTTAAAATTTGTAAATTAGTATTAAAAATCTAAAACTGCTACAATTTGATCCTTAGCTCAGGGTCGGTCTTAAATCCTGATAAGGGAGGTTGGGGAATAAAATTCAGTGATCCAGTGGTGATACTGCGGCGGGAAAGAAGATGTAGTGGCGATCCTCCATCCACCCACTCTATGAGCAGAGTTCTGAGTCCGACATTAAAGCTAAGCAACTTTTCTTGTATTTTGTTTTTTCGGTTTTGTTCTTGTATGTTGTTCTTCATATATATATAGGTTAATCTTCTAGTCAGGGATCCTTGACTTTGCTTAAAGTCAGGACCTCACCTTTCTCGATTGAATTTTGATGATCCAAACCATCCAATGTGTTTAAAATGTGTTTTTAAGGGTTCTCGCAAGGAATCATAAAAAAAAATACCGGGAAATGCTTGATCCAAGCAATTTATGATAAAAAAACTACTACATATGTACAGTTTTATAAAAAAACGGCTCGGATCAAACCCTTCCCGGTCATTTTTTTAATGATAAATTTCGTAACTTTCGTACACCGAACATTTCGACAAACATCATGAACTTGTCAAAAAATCATGTTAAAAACTTGATAACAATAAAGTAAAAAAATTATGATAAATTTTGACAATAAATAAAAAAAAAACATGGTGAATCAAGAAACATGGTGCATGGTGAATTCTACCTTGCTAAAAACATGGTAAACATATAATACAAAAATTATGATAAATCTTGGCAACAAATACAAGAAACCCATGGTAAATTTTAAATATCATAAACTTTTTCAAAAAAAACATGCTAAAAATATGGTTAAAATATAATGAACTTGTCGAAATTCAATCGCCCACGAGCAGAGAAGCGATGGAGAAAATGCAAAAAACGTCACATCAACCCAACGACCAACAGATCCTTCTCCATTTTTTCTCCGAAAAATGAAACGAGCACAAAGCATGATCAAACCAGAGCTTTGATCAACGAGAGCCAATTGCGATTTAGTTGTTTGATGCCGAGGGAGAGACCAATGGGTCACTGACCCTAAGAGAGAGGGAGAGTTCATGAACTTGCCAATTGCAATGGTACATTTATCTACTAGTTTTCTTGGTAAACTAATAGTCCAAGTATTTGGATTCCCGCTATTTTAAAAAAAAAACCCCAATTTTCGGCATTACACAAATTGGTTGTATAGGGGAATTCATCCCAATTGTTTGAAAACTCCTTCAATTTCGGAGAATAGAATGATCTCAAGAATTCATCCATTCAGTTGTGTGGGAATTCATCCATACGGTTATCTTGGGGAATAGAATGATCATTAATTAAATCATTTTGTATCCTTCCCAATTTTCAAATAATCCCTATTTTTAGGGAGTCCCACTATACACTCCCAAAAAATTAGGAATCGATTGTATATGGATATGTATGTCATAATAAGGGTAATAATGGTAAATCAAATAGGAAGAGGATGGAAACATAACCCCAAAAAGTGGGTAGGATGAAAACGTATGCAGTGTCCAAAAAAAGGATGATTATTTAATTAACTTATATATATATATATGTAAAACTTCTAGTCCACACCTCCCGTTAATAAGAAAAAAATGGTTTTTTTTGTGTTGCAAATTATTTTTGGAAAATCCGAGCCGTCCAATGTGTTCAGAATGTGTTTTCAAGGGTCCACGCGAGAAATCTTCAAAAAAAAATACCGGGAAGGGCTTGATCCAAGCAATTTTCGCAAAAACTGTATATATATATTTTTTGCAAAAACTGCTTGGATCAAGCCCTTCCCGGTATTTTTTTTTTTGAAGATTTTCCACGAGGGACCCTTGAAAACACCTTCTGAACACATTGGACAGTTCGGATCGTCAAAAAAAAATTTGGATCATGGAGGTCTGAAAACGGGAGGTCCGGACTAGAAGCCCTCCCTATATATATATATATATACACCGGTGATCCAGTCAAGGATCCCAGATTGAAGGTTTTTTGGTGTTTTGAAGATTTTAAAAATTGTTTTTGCATAATCTGAACCATCCAATGTGTTTACAACATGTTTTCCATGGTCCACGCAAGAAATCATAAAAAACAACGACTGGGAAGGGCTTGATCTGAGCCGTTTTTCACAAAAACTATACATATACAGTTTTATGAAAAACTGCTTAGATCAAGCCCTTCCCGGTATTTCTTTTGGACGATTTCCCGCTAGGACCCTTGAAAACATGTTTTAAACACATTGGACGGTTCGGATCATGAAAATTTGGTCTGAAACTATGAGTCCCTGTCACGCCCTCACTTTTAATACCCGAAATTCATATAAAATCCACGTAGGATAGACCAAAGTCATACTTTACACCGTTGAACAGTCAATTGTACATATTCAAATCAAATTTTCACGTGTCTCTCACCAAACGGGTACCCATACCCCAACTACATAAGTACCGAAAAGAATTAAAGTTCTTATACATATTAAATATTGTCAAAAGATTTAAGAAGTAAATGTTACATGATCATTTCTCAAAATGTACTAAGTATGTGGGGATAAAAGTAGCTTCATGATCAAACAAGCTTCATGCAATGCAT
The DNA here is from genome assembly GCA_016920895.1 of Vaccinium myrtillus. Classification (NCBI taxonomy): domain Eukaryota; kingdom Viridiplantae; phylum Streptophyta; class Magnoliopsida; order Ericales; family Ericaceae; genus Vaccinium; species Vaccinium myrtillus. The sequence goes on along the minus strand of CM029278.1, from coordinate 25,778,319 downwards.
CCACACTCCAAGCATCCAAATCGTGTTCCTTGTTGTGTACCTGAAAATGATAGGTTGAGCTACACTAGCCCAGTAGGAAACCATTCTACAAACGCTAGGTGTATAAAGTATGATATATGCACATGAAGTTGGATACCAAAAATGATTTGAACAAAGGATAACAAGGAGGACTAAAGCAAGAGATAAATGGTCACAAAGTACTCATGTGTCCAAGATATACCGAAATGTCCAAAAATATAACCCGAGTGTCCAATAAAATACTTAGGTGCCCAACCAAGTACCCCAAAAGTGCAAACGAAGCTAGGGTCCATCATTTTCCTCCTAACCGTTTTTCAAATGTGTCGTGTGTCCAATTTTTGTCAAAATACCGTATCTTTCGCAAAGAACCTCATTTTCAACATTTCACAAAAAAACAACAACTTGTCTTTAATAGGGAATTAATCCCTCTGCCGGATTTCGTGGGCTCCGCACACCCCTGCCGGATTTCGTGGGCTCCACACACCCCTGCCGGATTTCGTGGGCTCCGAACACCCCTGCCGGATTTCGTGGGCTCCGAACACCTCTGGCCAGGGACGCACCGACTGGTGGCCCTAGTATATATAAGATCACCATTTTAAGAAAAATCCATTTAACCCTCATTTGTCCAAAATATCCACGTAACCCATTTTGATCAAACAACATGTTTATACAAAGTTTCCCCATATTAAAGGTGTCAAGCATAAGTTGGAAAATTAAGGAAAATAACCAATCATGCAAAGGTAGACAAGGAAGGGGTATTTCGGTCATTAATGAAGTGTACGATGAGGGTATATCAAGTATGGAACCAAACAAGTCAGCCGGAAGGTCAAGGGATCAAGACGAATAAAAATCCATTTTTTTCATGTTTGAACCGGTAGAGCATTTGTGTCAACCGGTTGAAAGAAACCAGTAGGTTTTTGTGCCGGTAGAGCATTTTTGTTCTACCGGTTGAAAAGGAATTTTTTTTCTGCGCGAACAATCCCCGATCAACAGCTTTTCCCAAATGGAAGGGGGGGTTCCAACCCAAGTCAAATTAGGGGTTTCAAACACCAACTAAACAAGGAATAAGAGTATATCAACTACCAATTCGTAGATTTAGCAACCAATTAAGTGGAAACCAAACTCAATCAAACAAAACCCATTTCAATGGAGATTTTCAAGATCTAAAACCCATTTGTTGAGGTATTCAAGTTTAACTAGAAATTTGTAGGCAACCCAAAGATATATGCAACAAATCAACAAAATACAACTAGAGAGAGTAGAAATTTGTCCCCTACCTCAAAGATCAAGCTCCCAATAGGTGAGAAGTAAAGCCCTAACCCTTGTTCTTGGATTTCAACCGAAATATACCTTCTCCTAGCAGCACCAAATGTATCCGGACTCTAAATCACGTGTAGATGATGAATATGCGGTTGAATTTTGAGTTTGAAAGGTGTGTGAGATGGATTTTGGCAAGAGAAAAGAAGCAAAAATGGAGAGGGAGAGAGAGAGAGATGACTGACTATTTAGAGAGAGAGAGGGGTTGTGTATTTTGCTCAAAAATCTGATCCACTAATGGTATATATACACCCACATACTTGCACTTAAGCCCCTCAAGTTTCTAGTGTGTTAGAAAGACACCCAATGCATATACTCACTTCACATTGACCACATATTGCATTTTAAAACATTTCTTACACTTTCCCAACATTATTTTCGAAGAATTATTTAAAAACACGGGTCTTTACAGTCCCAGACTTAGGGATCCCGGACTAGATCCGGACTGTATATATATATATATCCGGGATCCTTGATTGGATAATTGCCGTATATGAGTCCCGATCTAATCTGGGAATCCCGGATCCGGGACTCCACCTTCCCGGTATTTTTTTGAAAATCCGAACCGTCCAATGTGTTCAAAAGGTGTTTTCAAGGGTCCATGCGAAAAATCTTCAAAAAACAATACCGGGAAGGGCTTGATCCGAGCAATTTTTCGCAAAATTGTAAATGCTTGACCGTTCGGGTATCTAATAATTAACTCTAATTTCGTCCCAAGCGCAGGACTATAGACCGGTGCAGCATAATAAATCCGGAAGTACCGGAGTCGAACCACAGAGACGGTCTACGGTGTTGACCCAAACAATGCTAGATTCTATGTTTGCAAATGGCTCTCAGGTAGCCACCCCTTGTTCAGATGACTGATTTAATTAACTAAATTAAACTGATTAAATTATTGGACTCTTAATTAAAACAGAAGAGCACAGCCGTGGGCACTACAGTGTCTGCAACTAGCCTAATCCACATTCACTCGGGCCACAATTATTTAATTAATAGGTTTAACAATATGAAAAGAATTCCCAACAAATGCGCACCACTTGTCACCAACCACTGAGCGCATTTGGAATTGGCAATGCCCGGGTTTGTTTGTTAGAAAAGATTTCGTATTAAAAAACTGCGCATTAATTTGAATGATTCGGCACCGAGGTGGAACGCAAATTAGCCTAGCCACGGGACACCTTCGTCCCGCGGCCGCACTCTATACGACTACTCACACATATTGAAATAAATCGCAGAAGATGATTTGAGATCAAAACTAATCATGCTTTGAATAAATAAAATATAGAACCAATGGAAAACGATATCGTTATTGCAAAAGCAAAGTTAATCCTGACGAACAATCTGTGAAACAGATCCTGGAATTCACTCGAAAGCGTAACAACGAACGAAAAAACTTCAGATCTCGAGCCGAAAACTTGTAAAACTAAAACCTATGTAAAAGTTGTGGAACCCTAGAATGGGTTTTAACTTAGGTATTTATACTAGAGCCCTAATCCTAATGAAAACCGAACAATATAGTTAAAGAATTAGTTCTACGACCAACAAAACGACGTAGTTTCAAAGCTGCCTCCGTAAGCTCTCGGTATCGATACCCCTAATAAGGGTATCGATACCGAACCCTTATCTCCTTCTTCCGCGTAAGACGTAGGTATCGATACCCTTTTCAGGGGTATCGATACTAAACATTCTGGATGAATTTGCGCTCTTCATAACCAACAGGTATCGATACGGCTCTCGGGGGTATCGATACCGAGCCCTTAAGCCGTCCTCTTCAGCATTCCAACCTCAAACTTCGACTCCCACGCCCAGCTCCACTTCAAGCCATGCAATAGCGCGCCAAAGACAACTTTTAACCTGATAAATCATGCAAACACCAAAAACACTACCACGCACGCATTAACCAGAAAAATGATCATAAAACCGCACATCTAACGTGCCAACTCCTCCTACTTAGGCGCCTATATATGGAATATCGCGCGCCTATCAGTAAATACACAGTTTTTGCGAAAAACTGCTTGGATCAAACCCTTCCCGGTATTTGTTTTTGAAGATTTTCCGCATGGACTCTTGAAAACACCTTTTGAACACATTGGACGGCTCGGATTTCCCAAAAATAATTTTTAAAGCATCAAAACACCAAAAAACCTCCCATCCGGGATCCTTGATTGGATAATTGCTGTATATATATATATATATAGGCTACAGTGCGGGATTTTTTGTTCAAGATCGAATTTTGACAATCCGAACCATTAGATGTGTTTAAAATGTGTTTTTCAAGTCCAACGCGAGGATTCGTAAAAAAAACAATATCCAGAAGGGCTTGATCCGAGCAATTTTCGATAAAAATATATGTACATTTTTTATCGAAAAACTACTCGGATCAAGCCCTTCCGGGTATTTTTTTTGGCCGAATCATCGCGTTGGACCCGAAAAACACATTTTAAACACATCTAATGGTTCGGATTATCAAAATTCGATCCCGAACGAAAAATCCCGCACCGTAGAATTTAAGTGAGCCCTTATTGGATATTTGTAGGATTGACTATGACCTTTGATTATGGGAAGCAAGATTTTTTATGCTTATGAAAAAAGAATTATGTAATCTAGAGTATTTATTTTCTGCTTTTGAAACAACAGCATGTACTAAAAGACTGAAAGTGAGATACTAGTATATTGTGGTTGGTTCAGAAGATCAACTTCCCTTGAGTTCCTGAAGTAACTATCTTTTTATGTATCGTGTTCGGTTATGCCTAAAAAGATAATTGCTTCAGGAACTATCGAGGGAGGGTTTATTGCTAAGTATCTCGAGATGCGAAATGAATAAAACTAAAATGAAACTAAAAAAAATGAAGGCCCTATTTACAGAGGAAGATTCAGGGGCCAAATGTGTAATTGATGAGCAGCTTGCCACCTAACAATTGCCGCCTCAGCCTTTCTTAGCCAAGGATTTTGCGCTGTTGTCATCCATGATGTCAAATTGGTTATTGTATGCCATCTTACTGCAACAAGTACTTCTTCCCAATTTTTAATTTATCTTCTGAAATCAGATCAAAAAAATACTACCGTTCCAAAATAAGTGTCCCTTTTCAGACTGTGTCATTTTCAACGGCTTATATACTTTAATTTATAATACTAGTTTTTGAGTTTCATAATAACTTTCATGATTTTAAAAATTTTGCATAATAAAATTAATTAAGATCTATCAAACAAGATACATGATGCATAAATTTTGAGGTTCACATTAAAAAATATAAGCCGTTGAAAATGGTACGTAGTCCCAAAAGACACTTATTTTTTAAAGGACGGAATATATAGTAGTATCATCTGAAACAATATTCTAACTGAGAACTTAATACTCCCGCCCAAAGTGATAGTCTGGTTCAAAAAACGATAAATTAAAAATAATAATAATACAATTTTGTAAAAAAAAAAACAAAAAGTTCAAACTATTTGTATGAATTAATAGATCTCAATAATATCTACTATATTAATTAAAAAAAATGAAAATTTTCTCAGAAAAAGGCATTATTTCTAATTTATTGTTTATCGTTTTGTGAACCAAACTGTCATTTTGAGACAAAGTTCCACTGTTCCCATTCTTCCTCAATTTTTTTATTTGCAAGTTTCGTTTTCCAATTTCCTTTCCTTAAACATTAGAAAACAGAAAGCAATCTATGCATTAGCCAACTGATTTCACAATCCTGCCAAACACTTAGCGATCCAGATAAGAGATGTTCACTGTTTTTTATTGACATTATTTTCTAATTTTATCGTCAGAGTTGTTCAAGTTGTTGGAATTTTGTTCATGAGATACTTTTGCAGCATGTTACCATTCATGAGCTGCATGGTTCTTTCGCCTGATTAAATGAAATACAACACTGAAATCAGCAGAGAAAAAGACATAACCAAACAGTCCCCAACACAAGAATACCACAAGAGAAACTTTAAATGAAATTAAAATATATAAAATAAAATTTAAAAAAAAGGCAGAAAAAGAAACAACAAATATTGCGACCTAACCCAATTCTTACCTAACAATATTGTGGAAATAAATTACTCCAACAAACTAAATTGGAAGAAAAGAACAGAAACAACGCCTGAGATGATATGCCAAACCAAACCAAACCAAACCAAATCCAACCAAGCCTTGCGTCACAAACAAAGCTTGGTGTCCCAAACCAAAACAAAGCTTGGTGTCCGAAACCAAGTCGTCGGTGGATGTTTGCCGAAGTCTTTAAATTGCCTTGGGTGGTGCAGATACAGAAAGCACCGAGTTGTCTCTTGCATTCAGAGTTATACTACCATTCTTCGGTGGGTGAGAGTTGAGGGAGAGCTTTTTGGTGAGATTGACGAGAGAAGATGTGGGGTCAGAGGCCCCATTTGGCCTCGCTCCTGCTTCAGCCGTCATTTCTCCAGTTTTTAAATTCTTCTGCTCAAAATGGATAAAAGAAGGTATCAGGAAAATCCAGCTACAACTGAAAAATGATAAATGGAACAGAAGCATAACCAAACATGTGTATTTCAACCCCAGAAAACTGGATACAGTTTCAGTAATATAACCAAGTGGCTTGCAACTAAAAAACCCTAGCGCCTCAACTATTGAGCGGGTGTGTGTATGAGTAACAGAGAGAGGGGGCCGGGGGAAGAGACTCACGGCGAAATCGTGGTTATTGTATATCTCTGTTGGAGATGGAGCTTGTTTGCCGCTCCTTTTAGTTTTAAGCGATTTCTCCCTATTTTCATAGAAGTTGAAATCGTCCAACATTGATGTCTTCGCTGAGTAACTCTTAAAAATGTTCAGCATCTCTATTCCTTGCTTCAATCCAACCTGATACAAAAAATAAATGTAACAATATTCAGAACATAAATTATCAAATATGTTCTCAACTGCTTCGTGAATATTTCAGTTATTTCACAACACAACCTGCTGCAATAATTTATTTCTTCTCTCATTCGAAAAATATTTTGGCTACCCTGGCTCCCCACCGCTAAAAACAAATACAAAAGGACTTCAAGAGTAATCTTGAGTGTTGTCCAAAAAGAATAGGAAAACTACCTCCTGAGTATCCCTGGTGTAAGTTACAGGCTTATTATCATTGTTCTCAAGAGTGATGTGTCGGAGCTGTGAACTTGGAACATCCTTAATCACGTGCCACTTCACTGGAAAGAACCCATTCCACTTGTCAAGCTGCCAAAAATCCATGTCCTTATTGAAATCCACAGGACCAAGCATCTCAGATACACCTACAAACTGTCCACTTCCATTCACCTGAAATTCCATGTTGAGTGCAGAAAAATGGTTATCCAACCACAAAAACTAGAGTAGAAAATCCTAATCTGGCAAAAAGTTTTGCAGAATAATTTCCCCAAATTCCTTTTATGAACAGCCAAGCACCATTAACCAAACCAGTTTTTGAAAATGTTCTCCCTTCGTTCATAATTGTAAGTCACCCATTCCCTTTTGGATGTTCCAAAATTTTAGACTGTCTAACAAATCCAAAATTGCCAAAATTTTCAAAACTATCCTCTTAAATCTTTATGAAGGGACTCAAATAAGTTGGCAATAACAGAGATGACAACATGAGATATGACTTAACATCAAGCAACAGAGGGAGCACGGAAAACCGACTCTGAAAACTATTAACCAATTAGAGCCCAAGCTATTAAAAGCCAATGCTACACTTACTGAAAAAAAGAGGAAAATTGGACATTTGGTGCCTGTCTCGATCGTTTTTGCCTCTGCATCATGGAAAGCAGCATCCAATTTCCTATTGCCATTTGGAGTACTGGACCAGACGTCATATTTAATGCACTTATGAATATCATCTTCACTGTATGATTTGATGACAAAGAACTTGGCATTTTCATACTGAGTCTGAAAATCTCCAAGGTTGTACAGATCCCTTCGAATGGTGGGCACCAACTGTTCCTCTTCTGATGGATTTTTAGGATTGCTACCATTCTGCCCCCTAGGACCACGTGTTAGCTCAGTTGAAGCATCAAACTCTCCATTTCTATCTCTCGGCTTACTATTGTTACCATTCCATACTCTACTGTTTGGTCTATAGCTCATTGGACTATGCATGAGAAGACCTTGGTTTTGGTTGATAAATGACGAGAAATTACCATTTGGGTAAAAGCCCCCCTTGGCAAGGTTTGATGATTGATAACCAGAACCTAGCTGCGACACAAGAAACCAGAAAAGGATCAATAGCAATAGCAATAAAAGCATCCAACCAGGTGAAAATAACTGCCATTGCTACAGAAGAATTGCACCATATCATAATGCAGATAAGACTTTGACCAAAGGTCCTTCAACATATGCATAGGATCAAGTGCACCCGTTGGTGTCAAAATGACTTTGCCAAAGCAGTGTTTAAAGGACTATCACACTGATTATGCAGCTTAAAGAAACTGGGTCCCCTACACTGTTTGTGGAGCAGGTAAAAAAAACTCATGTTTACAAGAGACATAAAAGAAGAATTGCAATAGCAACAGATAGAAGCGGAAGAAGAAAAGGCAAAGAGTAGCCATAGGAGCTTTAAGTGATATTGACATGTCTCTTAACTTCAGGAAGAAAAGACATTGCAAAGAACACAAACTGATAAATGAAATTGCAGTAAGGTGCACATGTCAAAGATAGCTAACAAACGAGCTCACAAAGATGACAAAACATCTCATTATAGAGTACCAAATTGATTCCACCCAGAATTGACCCATAGAAGTCCTTTAAAAATTCAACTTGGGGTCTCATCAAACAACCAAAAGCTTAACACATCTAAACATCCTGACAACAGTCCATGATAATAAAGATCCTGACTATAGGTTTTATTTGTCTAAACTTGAATTCCCTCCACTTCAATGCATCACCATCGTCTAATACATGAGTGGAACTTTGTTTTTGAGAAGTCTTTTGATGGTCAAAAAGTAAAAACTCAGCCTATGAACTAGGAGTAAGCATAAATCCAATGGACCCCGTGAATTCCCATAAGTCTTCCTCCATCTTTGTCTCCTCTCTATCTCCTCTCTTTTGCTCTCTCAGGTTTGTATCTTGATCTCAAAGGTTAAAGGAAGAAAAGAAGTTAAAAGAGTGTTCGTTTTCTCTCCTTTTCGCTGTTTCCATCGGAACCTAAAGCACAAGTATGGAAGAGCTTGGAGGAGGAATTGGCGCTCTCCCTTCTCATTTATGTTCATTTTTTTAGAATTCCCGTGTCTTGTGTCCGTGCTACATAAGGTGATAGTTGATAGTACTAGATACCATCAGTGGGGAACTACGTTCCAGAAAATATTCATCCAGAGAGAAGCTGTCAACAAATTCTAAGAATTATATCTCAAGCACTTCTGACATAAAGATGAATGTTTGTACCTTACTCGAAGTTCTGATAGGTTGAGTTTCAAGGTTAGATTTGTAGATATTAGAGTAGGCAGCAGATTTTCGCGACTTTGAATCCAAAGGCAATGTTGAAAATTTGCTAGTAACACCAGTTGGTTTGGTGGAGTTAAAACCATTTGACTTCATTGAAGCATTAGAGCCAAAAGAAGATTTTGACTTCCCAGAATAACCATTGGTCCCATTTATTCCATCTCCAACATAAGCAGAATCCCACGAGTAGCAAGGCATGGCTTCTGACCCATATGGAACAGAATGCTGAAGATAACCTGGTGAAGAGTAGTATGGTTGCTGGCCATCCGCACCCATAAAAGGACCGGCAGGATAAGTATCATACCCAGGTAAATAATAGAGAAGCGAACCATTATCTGTTTGGAAACCCTGGAGATATCAACAAATGAACAGTGAAAAGAGCAGCCCACGGCAATTCATAATATACCGCTTACAGTAACTAGAGGCAATCTAATAAGATTTGTTCCACTGAAAGGTAAAAGGCAAAAGTCCTACATATAAAGTTGAGACAATCAATAGTAGGATAGAGGGAAATGAACATACAGTATAAGAACCACCTCCAGCATTAAAATTATTATGACCATCCGATTGAGAAGAGGTCCCATTATAGCCTGCAAACAAGCAACCGCAAAGGCTCAATTTCCCCCCAAGTAATAGAGCTGTATGTGACTGTAGAACACAAAGTCGCAAACTTGCGCTAGTTTTGTAATCACTAACATTCTGGAAGCAAAATGCAAGGCGATTTTTCAGTTTTCACATATACAGTACCTCGCCTCAAATGATTTTTCCCCCTTCCTCCAAAGTAATATAACAAATACATATAACATGACCATGAACACCACCACCTACAATTACTAACCCCTAATAAATCAAGCAGCCTTAAAGAGGTTATTGGACGGACTACAATGATTGGAATGCAGTCACTCAACGATGAAAATATAGTGTCGTACAATATTCCAGTAATTACACAACAAATTCTCTGTTGAAAGAAAAAGAGAAGGGGATAGGTACAAAGCAGAAGTGACGAAGCTTAAAACTTGAGGAGATAACACAAACACAGCCCAAAAACAAAGCCTAGTAATAAAATAAATGGAGAGAGACCACCAAAACAGGCTGCTAGCAAAAGAAATGAACATTGCCAAAACAAAGTCTGCAATGCCAAGTGAAGAAACAGATTAACACAAATCAAAAAGGTCACCAAACAAAGTACCTCAAATATCTTTTTGGAGGCTTAATTTGCAGAAGCCAGAGCTGACAAAAAGAAAGCTTTCCTCAAACATTATCCCATCTAGAAGTCACGCAATTACATCTTCGTCCAAAAAACCCACCACAACACTTGAACCCTCCTTTTCAAAATTATGGCAGCTAATCTAATGGTCATATATAATGGATCTCAGGCATAATTAAGTTTTTATTATAATTCTATTCTCTAATGAACCCATTTTATTATTCATGCTTCAGTTACAGCCGAATCTCATGTGCTTTTATAAAGTTAGGTTTGACAACTTCAGTGGAGATCATGTTTCAAATATAATACCAACCAATCTAACCTGGGGAATAATAATCGTAACAGCTAGTAGGTGGATAGTAAACACCTTGCTCTGCAACTGACTCTTGACCAGTCTCACCTTTGATGCTAGAGGTAGCAGCATCTCCTGAGGATATGGAAGAGGTCAAAACAGATGGTGTTCCATCTGTACCAGAAGCCTGAGAAGAAACATCAAAACACAACTCCGTAAGAGACAGAAAACAACTCTCTGGGTTCTCCAGAAGACAGATTGCATTTAAGGCATCTAACACAAAAGAGAATATGGTTGTATAAACACACACACACAAACACACACATACACACACACACCCCAAATAAAAATATGCTTAGCAAGCATGAATTTGACATGAGGCACATTAGGACCACTGAAAAAGTATGTCCATTTTTGTCCCCACTGCCTCCATCAACCCTCCCACAATTAGTGCCATTCTACTATGCTACAGAATCAATAGAAAAATAAAATAGAAAACCAAGTAGGACATATCATTACTAGTTCACATTCCAGCCCAATTAAAATCACAAATTGCATTACCATAAATCGATCTCCATACTGTACAGTCAACGAGTTAGTCACATGCAGCTTGTTGCAGTATTTAGACAGACCATAAAAGTCCCTAGTTGTACTGTGATGAGGCTCGGGCAAGGGGGTCTATTAAAAACGAGCTGACAATGAAAAATACTTGTATGAAAGAGCCAAGTTGTCATAGTTCTGGAAAACTAATTCCATTTGGAATGAGGCATGCAAAAGGTTGATTAACCATATGTATCCAATTATACCTATGTTTGGATTAATTTGGTCATGTTTAATTCTTTCTACTCTTTGGAGTCTGAAAGGTAAATAATATGATTTGTGTTTCTCCTGTTTCAAGCACAAGTTCCACAACAGCAAATAAGTAGGCTATCCACTTTTCTGGAAACTACGCCAGAGCTTATGAACCATATGCCAGCACAGAGAAAGTAAGAATAACATGAGAAGGATCAAACAAGAATTCCAGTGGCTTAATAATAAAAAATAGTCTGCAATAATATCAGATAAATTTTAATAATAATAACATCTCATAGTTTCAGCCACATACCACAATACAAAAGAAATCATAGAATTTAATACCATTGAAGAGGTAGAGTCATGGGGGAAGTAAGGAAGAAAAAAAAAAAATCTAAAATGAGAGATAGTTAATAAGGACTATGGCATGTTGGCATACCACATCTTGCCCAACCAATTTAGTAGAGGGCTCTGATTTCAATACTGCAGCCACTGGCTCTGCTGAATTGTAGAGTTAAGTAACACTGATAGATACATGTTTCCTAAATCAATTGTATAAAAGGCAATCGCAGCTTATGAGAAGCTTGTATGCATGTAATGCACTACAAAGTAGTATATAAATCAACGATGGAGTAAATAATCAGATTGGACGAGATATCAACTCCGCCGCCACAGAATACTAAAAATATCCAAACGAAATATGGATGAATTTTTGCACAGAGTATAAACTCCAGTATACTTGTCATCAGCAGCGGAGGAGAGGAAATTCCAATTCCACAATAAAACAGTCTCAATTGACAACATACAGGAAGAACGAAACTTCAAACAGTTTCACCAAGACACGGAGCCATCCCCCCCACCCCCCGCCCACACACACGCACAAAAAGAAGAAAAGAAACGGGCCCCCATGAGTTTACTATCCAGCAAATTCAATGGAACAAATTCAAGGAAGTTTGCTCAATAGCACACAATCTAAGGATACACTTCCCAATTCTTTTCTCGCCAGCCATTGCAAATCTTCCAAGTCAGCTCAGCCCTAGATTGAAATAGTATAAATAAGAAGAAAACAAACAATCAGAAGAGAATTAAACGTGTCCAAGACTCCAAAAAATTATCAATGTGTTCCCTAATCAAATAAAATGTGTCTTCCAAAGTAATTGGTTATCTACATTTTAAGAGAAAGCAGTATGGATTATTGGATACCGAACCAAACAAAAATGGTATCTGTCATCCAAGGCACAAAATTACCACTACCATCAAAAAGGAGATTCTAATGTTCCCTGTGGATAGAAAGAACCATTTTTTTATGAGTAAAATTGTGGATAGAAGGAACAAGATACTTCTGATTGCCTTTCTTCTCCATTAGCAATGAAGAAACAATCCAAATTAACATTACATTAATATCTAATGGTTTGCACAGCACATTCGCAACTACAAATAAATAGCTAAGAAAACCAAAATTCCCCACAAAAGGGAACCAAAAATTAATCAAAACATGGAAAGTGAGAAACTTTGAGTACACTTTGGACTTCAGACTTCTGGTCTAAAATATTAAAGAGTTAGCTGGGAAATAACTAATCAGTACAGGACCAGAAGAACAATGGTATATCCGGGTTTATTTTTTCTCCCCAAATTTTGTCCCCCAGATGGAAGAAAAAAAAAGGAAAAGAATATTGCTCAAAAAATACAACTAGCAATACAATTCCAACTTTTTCATTTCCACAACCAAAAAAGGGGGGAAAAGGGGAAAGAAAATGAACGACAGAGAGAACTCCAATAAAGAATGGATGCTATTTTCCAATACAGTGATACTGTGATACTGTGATACTGACTGACCACCCCCCTCATCAAAAGGCAAAATATTTTCTTGCCAAATTTAGAAATAGAAAAATAATACTGAAATCTTAAAAAGGGTCTCTAGTGATTCAAGTAACTGTACTCTTAGAAGAAAAACTACCACACGTGTGTCGTACATCACCTCTTTTCTTTTCTTTTCTTTTCTTTTCTTTTCTTTTCTTTTTTTTTTTTTTGAACAGAATGTCGTACATCACCTCAAATACCCAAATACCGACACATCTATTTCAAGAAAACTTTTCATCAAAAAATTCGTGAAAAATTAGTTAATAAGCCTGGCCGCAATCTCTCTCGAAAAACTCAAACTTTCTCACTCTAAACGCTCTTCCGGAATAAGAAGATGAAATCAACAATGAATCAGAAGCAAACCCTTAAAAAAGCAGCCTTTCACCACGAAATCCAAGTTGAAGGGAACAATCTCTCTCTAAAAACTCATACTTTCTCACTTTAAACGCTACTCTCAAAGAAGACCAAGAAAGAAACAGTGAATCAGAATCAAACCCAAAAACTGAAACCCTTCCCACTTAATCCTATACTAATGGAAGCAATCTCTCTCTAAGAACTCAAATTTCTCACTTTAAACACTCTTTGAGAGTAAGAAGAAGGAAACGTTGAATTAGAAACAAACCTATGAAAAAAAAGGCACTTTTCAGATGAATAGCGCCCAAGACCGCCGATTCCGATCTGAGGATCAAAACCCTACCGCCGGAAACCCTCTCTCTCTATCTGAGTGGCTGGAAAACCGCTTTAATTTTAAGCCAAAAGCGGTATTCCGATGAGAGAGAGAGAGAGAGAGGAGAGGAGATGTGAAGCAGTAGTCTAGCCTAGTAGAAGAAGAGACAATGGGGGCGTGGGATGAGGGAACATATAAGGGTTCAGATCCGACGGTGGATTTTGGTTCCTCCTTTAGGGAACAACGAGTTTGGGCCGTTGGATTGAAGAGGTCAAAGATTAGGACACCAATCCCTTCCAAATTCCAATCCTTTGTTTTAAGCAACAAATATCTGGGTATCTTCGTTTTCCAGTTTAGTTTTAGTTTTGAGGACATTATCATTTCTCTCTATCTCTTTCCACGCATTACAGCTGACGACATCATCAAAACTAAACTATCTAACCAAACACGACCAAGATATTTATTCGGCTTCAAATTTAAATTTTGAGGAAGAAAACATAAAACCCTCCACTTTTTATTCAAATTGGCACCAAATTAATTTTTACCTAAATTAATAACAAAGAATAAAAATATCTTCTAAGGTCATCCCCAATGATATACTCAAAACTAAAATGTTGTTGAAGTTAACAATGTTTGGCTTAAAAACTGCACGCAATGGAATACTCAAAGTTAGCAACATCTTAACCAATACTATTTAGGGTTTTGCTAACGTGTGTCCAATAGATACATAATAAGCACACAAATAAAGAAAAACAACACACACTCCAATACACTTTTTACAATTTTCAATACACTTCACATATCCCTACACATTTTTCACACATTTCAATATACTTTTTCAACCTTAACGTGTGTCTCTTGGGCACACGTTAACATTTTCTAAAATTTTGGCATTTGCATACTCAATGTTACTAGCCTTTGGTACGGTTCCGCTAATATGCGCCCATTGGGCTTAGGTTAGGACTAATAAAATAGGTTTATCCTGTCCATCAACGTTGCTTTAATGTACTAATTTCCCTCCCAATTTTCTCTTTCTTGTTAAAATACATATGTATCCTCCATGTTTTAACTTTATCTCCTGAGAATGCCATAAACTATTTTGGATTTTTCTTATCCTCTACAGTTAGGCATAAAATCATGGTATTTCAAATCAAAAAATTAAGTGTTTTCGCGTATTATTTTTTGAATTTTTTACACCGAATTAAAGTACACAAAGAGTACTTTAATTTGGCGCCAACAAAATCAAAAAACGATAGACGGAAACATTTCATTTTTTGATTTGAAATACCATGATTTTAGCACCTGCTGAACTCATTTGTTAAAATCATGGTTGCTAATTTTTTTTCGAAAACTAGGCCTTAGTCTCTCTCCATCTCCCTCCCCAAACGTGTTGCCCTCAAAAAAAAAAAAATTATTCCCATTTGACCGAATTACCTTTTTTGTTCATAATTCATTAATTGAGGGGGTGTTCCACTAACTAATTTTTTTATTATAAAAAAACTAGTTTTTCCCAAAAACTAAGACAAGTCATCCTCTTACAATACATCACATAAAAAATGTATGAACACAAAAACCAAGACAGTTTTAAAACAAAACTACCATAAGTCCTTTGGCTAAAAAAACCAGTTTGGTTTTTTCGTTTATCCTTATTCAAATTTTTTTTTTAATTTGTTAGTTTTACGTCGATTTTTTTGTGGTTTATTGGCTTGTCTCAACGAGAGGAATTTAAAAAGTATACAATTTTTAACCAAATTTAAAGTTTTGTGAATAAAGACAAAAAATAAGTCAAAAAAACAAATTTTAACACTTTTTCGATGTTATTCAAAAAATTTGAGAGTTCTAATCATAATCTTTTACCTTTTTGGATTCCTCTTGTCGAGACGAACCAATAATACACAAAAAAATTGATGCAAAACTAACAAACACACAAAAAAAATCAAATAAAGACGAAAAATAAGTCAAAATGACATTTTAGGCCAAAACACACCCTAAGCGTACTGTGCCCATCTCAACCGTCCAAAAGCATTTTGGTCGTTTCAAATTGTAAACAAACTATTTGCGCGAATAGTTTAAACTCTTTGTGTGATTAATTTGTAAAAAATTCGGAACGTCCAAAACGATTTTCGACAGTTGAGATAAACTGGTGTGCACTTCGACGGTTGGGTACCCAAGTGTGGAGTAATAGACGGGTTGCATCTGGGACTCACGGAGCGCTATGTGCACATGCACAGATATCTATGCGAGTTACTGTTAATTTTCCAGGCCGGAGAAAAGTCTGGTGGAGGCTAATTTTGTCATTTGCTTCCAAAGTAACAAGTCATTTCAAAAAGCCTGTTCTTGTACTCTGAACCATGGCAGTAGCAAGTGGTGGCTAGCTTATGCGGTAGAACACTTGGGATGCCCCACACTGTATTTCGAGATCGAGTCACATTTCCCCGTCTCCCGTATAATAGATTAGGAATGACGAATGAAAAAAAAAAAAAAAACATGGCAGCAGACTTCCAAAGTGATGTGATGCGCGTGTGTTGCACAAAGGTGAGCATTATGGGCTCAAGTTAGCATTTGTCTTTTTCCAATAACCAAATTTAATATAGATCCCACGTCTTATCAATTAAGTACACTCATTATTACATAAAAACCTTATTTCTCTCTTTTTCAACAATGTTTTCAAAAAATTATTGAAGTTTTTTTCAAAACCTGTTTTATTTTTTTGAAAACTGTTTGTTTTCTAAAACTTAATTTTTTTTCAAAGATGGTTTTTCGAAATTTGTTTAATTTTTTTGAAATTCGTTTAACAAAAACTGTTTGTTTTCTATAACTGAATTGTTTTTTTTTTCTTTCAAAAATGGTTTTTTTTTTTAAATTTGAAAACTTTTTGTTTTTTAAAACTGAAGTGTTTTTGGTCGACAAAACTATTTGTTTTTTAAAAACTGAATATATTTTTTCCCCCAAAAACGTTTATTTTTTCAAAAATTGTTTCTCTTTTTCTAAAACTTTTGTTTTTGAAAAGTGTTTACTTTAAAAAAAACTATTTTTAAAATAATTTTGAAAAATTCAGTTTTGACTGAAAAAACTATTTTTAGAATAATTTAGTGTTTTTTTTTTTAGTTTGAAAATGTGATACAACATTCAATTTTGATTATGCCATTGTGGACCTCTATATTGTTAATTTTAGCTATCCTCTAAATAGATAATTGATGCAGTAGCCAAAGAGGAAGAATATTTTCGACATTATAAGCCTCGGGTGGCAAAATCGTAATTATGCTACTGTGGAATTTTGCGTTGGACCCACTTGGGTCGGACCCGAAACGGCCCAACGGTCAAGACCCATCGCTTATGCCATGGTGTACGTCGTTTTTCGGGCTTTCGTCGCTGTTTAGGGCTCCGAATGTCCAAATTTGCCGTTTAAGGAAAGATTTGACTTGCCAATTACTTGGGCAAGGAAAATCCGAATTAAGTTGCGCTTTTTGGAAACATTCTGGAATTTTATCTAGTTTTTTATTTTGCTATTATTTTCGAATTTTTCATTTTTGGTAATTTTGCGTTTTTTTATTGATTTGGCTTCCTTTTCGGAGCAAATCAATTAGGGTTTCTGATTTCCTATATAATCAGTTGTAAGCCTTAAGGGCTAGACAGTTTTTTAGTATTATTGAAAGATAAAAGAGTCTAGAGAGCGTTTTTCTCTAAACTTTCTTGTTTGTGTTCGATTGTTGCACGTCTTTTCTGTAGTTCATAAGGCACCCTGCATCAGTTGGTATCAGAGCATTGAGTTCCAATCCTGACTATGGCCGGAGGACGTGCTGGAGGTCGGGGGGACGAGGTGATCGTACCGATAATTTGGAGGACATCTAGGAAAGAGATGACGTAGCGCAGGAGGCGCGAACGGAGGCGCGATTCCAACAACTAGAACAGAGCATGACGGCTGCAATAGCTGCTTTAGCCGACCAAGTTGCTACCCTAGCTGGTGGGGGGAATCCACCTCGCCATCAACTGTACAATCGGCGGCCTCGAGAAGAGGACGAAAGTACGGATGGTGAAGCGGCTGAAAACCTTTTTGCTGCGGGGGCATTCGGCGTTGGCAGGGCTGGCGGCGGTGGCTTTCATCAACAAAGGGGCAGAGGCCGGGACATCATGGCTGATAATCGTGATTTCCGTCCATGGGAGTCTGGTTTGAGGATTGACCTGCCTGAGTTCCATGGGGGTTTAACGCCAGAGGAGTTCCTTGACTGGGTTGCGGCTATGGATGAAGTCTTGGAGTTCAAACTAGTTCCAGAGGATAGACGGGTGTCGCTGGTGGCTACCAGATTCAGGGGTAGAGCCGCGGCATGGTGGCAACAATTGAAGCAGACTCGGTTGCGGCAGGGAAAAGACAAGATTAGTTCGTGGGAAAAATTAAAGAAAAAGATGCGGGTGGCTTTTCTTCCCCACAACTACTCGCGTCTGATGTATCAGCGGTTGCAGAATCTTCGTCAGAATTCGCGTTCTGTGGATGATTACACCACAGAGTTCCATCAATTGGTAGCCCGGAATGATCTTGCAGAAACAGAGGAGCAGTTGGTATCAGGGTATGTGGGAGGATTGCGTGAACAGTTCCAGTTTACATTAAATATGTTCGAATTATTCTCTGTCTCCGATGCTTATCAAAAGGCGTTGCAGATAGAAAAACAAGCTATTCGCAGGCCTTCTTCGACTCCATGGAGTGCTACGGCTCGGCCCGCAGTCGGCAATACTTCCACCAAGCCAATTGCTAGCATGCCCCCCACTAATCCGCCAGCAATTAGGGCAGGTGGTAGTTCTGGTTCTGGGTCGAAGTGTTTTAAGTGTGGTGAGCCTGGTCATCGCGCCTTTGAGTGTAGAAAAGGCGAACGACCAGACAAAGCTTTGTTTGTGGATTCTGAGGGGATTGTGAATGACCAATGCGAGTCATACGAGCAAGAGGCAGCATATGATGAGGAGGTTGTGGAAGAGGTAGTTAGGGATAACGGTCCATTATTGGTTGTTCGGCGACTGTGCTATGCTCCGCGTGAGGCAGAGGGCGATTTGTGGCTTCGTGGTAATGTGTTTCAGTCTACTTGTAAATGATAAATACAGGGATGACCGTGATTTTAATTGCAATGTAGCTGCAACTGGAGCAACTCCATTGTCAGCACGTTTGAGATTATGTAATTCATTCAACGTCATCGTCACATAAGAGATAGACAAACTCATTCTCAACTCCAATCGGATCTCAGCTCATCTTTTTGGCAATTTCACGGCCAATAGTATGATGTTGTGTTTTAAATTTAGTTATAACTTTAAGGGGGAAAAAATACTCTCCTCCTTCTCTCTAAAAACCACATCGCAGGGCTCGCCTAGGGGGCGGCGGCGCCTCATGGTTGCCCCCCACCTTTTCATCTGTTCCCCCCCCCCCCCCCACCCACACACACTCTCTCATTCTCTTTTTTCTTTTTCTTTTTTTGCAGGTTTTGCCGCCAGATGTTGAAGAGACGACTTCGGTTGTTTGCCACCGATGGATGGGATCCCGGTGGTCATTTACTACTGGCTGTTTATGGGATCCAAAGTGGCGAATCTTGGCAACCATTTTGGGGTTCGATCATTTGAGAGATCCACGGCGACTGGGTGCTGACAGTTATCTCCTCCGACTTCGGCAAATGAGGTGGTCCCGTTTTCACTCCTCTCTCTTCTCTGGCCCTTATTCGCCTCCTCCACCCTATCTCATTTTGCGATCTATTTTTTCCTTTCTCTTCGCTGGTTTCTATGCCTATCTATCGGTTTCTCTGTTGGGCGAAACCAGTTTGGAGCTTAACGGCTAGGATCCGCTTTGGTGCTGTTGGCGGGTTTTGGTGGTCCGATCGTTTTTACTAGTTTTCCTTTGCGTCCGTTTGCATCCTCGGCGAGTGTTTTTTAAGTGGGCTGCGATGAAGGTTTGGGCTTGTTTGCTACCGATGAATGTTAGTACTGAGGCTTTGTTTGGGTTTCTGATCAACGCCACCGGGAGTTCTTCTCGCTGCGGTTCTAGAGGCGGCGACGGTGATTGTTGGTCGGTGATTAGTTGGGTGGCAGTTGATAGGGTGGAGATAGGGTTTGAATGTGTGAATTTTTTTCGAGTTTGGCCCATTTTCTCTTATGGCCTTTTGGATTTGGGCTTAAATGTTTGTATTGGGTATGCCATTGAACATTGATGTACTAAGGACATCCTTATCAGGAGCGCCAAATTTTTAACCAAATTTAACTTCAAAAACACATTTTACAAATTTAGCAAGTTACTTATCCAAAATTCCCAAAATCAGACTCTCTATCCAAACTTTACTATATTAAACTATTCCCCTCAAATCTCTAAAAAATAATAAAAAAAAAATTCCCCCTACAAAGATAATCTCCCTGCCTGGGGAGATGTTTTCAGTGGTGCAGTGAAGTAGTGGACCCCTGTCACGCCCTCAAATTTAATAATCCAAAAGTAAACAAAATCCACGTGGAACGAGTCAGAAAGTCTCACAATTTCCCTTTGAATAGTCAAAGTCAACATAATATGATCCCACCATTCCGAATAAACAAGTTCTATCCACTAGCGTCCGTAACCCGAATGCATAAGTACAAAGTTTAAAAGTTATTACATTGCCAAATAGTAAAAAAGATAAGCTATAGAAGTTACAAAACCATCTTTCCAAAAATATAACACAAAGATGGAAAAATAACTTCATGCATGTTTAAGCTCCATGCAAGTATCACTCGACAAGCATCCAACTTCATGCTCCATGCCGTGTACTTGAAAATTGATAGGTTGAGCTCACTAGCCCAGTAGGAAAACTATTCTACCAACGCTAGGTGTATAAACATGATACATGCATAATGAATGAGTATAATGGTGGGCACGACCAATATATAAGGTTAGGATGAAAGGAAGGCTATTACTCGACCATGAAGTAACCAAAATGTATCCAAGTGTCCAAAATACGTCTAAGTGTTCCAAAACAATTTTAAGTATCCAACCAAAACCCAAGTAATTACCACAAACCTCATTTTCACATACCGAAAGCCAATTTTCGCCAAATACATCAAGTTAACCCAAATACATCAAAACCAACATTCCATAAGGAAATATTCATCCATTTTATTAGGGAAGTATCCCTCTGCCGGATTTCTTGGGCTCCGTGCACCCCTGTCAGATTTCGTGGGCTCTGTGCACCCATGGCTAGGGACACCAAACGGGTGATCCCTAGAGTTCATTTTATCCAATAATATCAATTCAAAACCGTTTGTCTTTCAAAAGTTCCCAAAATTTCCATTTATTCCAAAACTTCACCGTTTTCGCCAAAAAGCGTCAACCGACGTGTGTTTGATTCATAAAACTAAAAAAATTGTTAAATCATGTGTCCAAGGGTCAAATTTGTGATATCAAAGTGAATTCGGTGTTAAAACGGTCTTACGGGCCAAAAACACGAATAAACAGACAATTGGAGGCCAAACGGGCATCGGGGAACAAACCGGAACAAAACGAAAAATTGTGAGGTTGCCGGATTTTTCGCCCGGGCGGCTCGGGCAGCAGCTAAGTGTCACAGACAAGCAAAATTTTCACCCCTTTGACCCCAAGTTCATATATGATGTTATAGGCCAAAAATTGGATATGTAGAGCAACAAATGGACATCAAAGGAGTGCAAATCAACCATCAATTGCATCAAATAAGGACTCAAATCATAGATCACAAAATCAAGCTCAAACAAACCCATTTATGAGAGCAAATGATGACTTAGATGGATTTGAGCAACAAGAACAAGTTATATGCTATACATCACATAGAAACAACTAGAGGGAGCAGAATTTGTCTTCCTACCTCAAGATTTGAGCTTGAAATGAGTGAGAAAATGAAAGCCCTAGCCTCCAATGAGCTCCAACCCGAAATATGAGCTTTTGGTGCGAAACGAACGCAATACAAGCTTCAATACGCGTAGATGAGGTGATTTTAGGTGTAGGTCTTGAAAGGGTCTTGAAGACTTGGTGAATTTTGGAGCTTTGAGCAAGAGAAAATGGAGGAGAGGAGAGAGAGAGAGGGGTCGGCAATTGGAGAAGAGAGAGGGGTTGTTTTTCTTGCAAAAATGAAAGAATAAGTCATGTATATATACCCCCTACCCTTTACACTTTCATCCCTAAACTTTCAAATGTACTTTAAACACACCCAATGCATTCTACCACTACCACATTGACCCATTTAAGTCAAAATTCAATTCTTCACAATTACCCAACATTATTCCGGAAAAATTATGCAAAATTACGGGGGTCCTTACAACCCCCAATCTCTCCTATTCCCCTCCCCCTCTCTCTTCTGACGTAACCGGAAGAAAACAATATAAAATAGAAAGGTTAGTGAATAGTAAGTTAACAAAGTTGAGGCGTTACTGTAGCAAAGCTACAAGTTTAACAAACTTGCAAAAGATTTGTTAACCCTGATTTTGGAGGATTTTGCTGCATTTCACTCATCAAATTTAAAAATAGGGGTAATAATTGAATAATAATTGAGAAAACTGGTTTTTGGAAACCAAACCAAACAAGGCCTAGGTGTTGTTTGGGCTTTGCCCACCAGGTATTTTCAGATTTGGGCTTTGTTCTCAATAGGTGTTTAATTTCTTCAACCCTTGGTTGGAGTCCGTCCACTCTCCTCCAACTTGATGTACATTTGTTAAGTTTTCACTAATAAAACTTGGTTTATTCACTTTTTTGGTCCATAAAGTACTGAGTGCATCTAATTTTAGTCCCTAATGTATTGATTAGAGAAATTTTGTCCCCATTGCTCAACATTTTATACCAATCAAGTCCCCAACCCAAACTCCGTTACCTCATTCCATTAAAACGAGGGGCAACTTTGTCTTTTTTGCACAATTTTTTTTTAAAAACGTTTTTTTTTTCAAAAAAACTACTATTTGGAAAAAGTTGGAAAAAAAAGTATTTAAAAAATTATTTTGAAAAAGGAAACTTTTTGGAATTTTTTTTCAACCATTTTTAATTTTTTTTTTAAAAACTGAATTTTGAAAAAATATTTTGAAAACAATTTCATAGAGAAATTGGAAAAAAATATTTTAAAATAAAATAATTTTTGAAAAAAGATTTTAAAAACACTTTCGAAAACTAAAATTTTATTTTTTGAAACCATCTTTTTTTAGAAAAAATGAAAAACTGTATTTTTTTAAGAGGCACTGTCAAAAGGAAAGTTTTGTAAAAATTAAAAGAACAGACTTTTTTTTTATAAATAGTGGGAAATGATTTTCACACCCCCTTTTTATCCCCAAACACTCCCTTTTTTGTCTTTATTCACTTGAAAATACCAAATTGCCCTTCATATGGAAAAAGTGACTTATGAGGTAAGGGTAATTTGGTAATTTCAAGTTGAATAAAGACAAAAAGGGAGTGTTTGGGGATAAAAGGGGGGTGTGAAAATCATTTCCCTAAATAGTTTAGAAAAATGTTTTGAAAGGAGTTTATCAAAAAAAAAATATTATGAAAATAATTTTTTGTAAAAAAAATTATGACAGTAGTTTTTTAAAAAAGAACTGAAAATATTATATATTTTTTAAAATAAACTTTTGAAAACGGTTCATGAAAAAAAAGTTTTAAGAAAACTAGTTTTTGAAATCATTTTTTAAAAAGCTGTGTGTATAGACAAAAAGGGGTACCAATTACCTACTGATTAATTATGTGGGGCCCACTCCGAGGTCCCATACAACCAATATGAGCCATCTATCAATTTCAAAATAATTTTTCGATTAGTCACGTAAAAAATCAGTTCAATCGGACAACGGTAAGTAGTTGATCACGTCTTTCAATTTTCATTCATACTTTTGAATCATAAATTTCGAATGAAATATTGGAATATCAGATCAAGTATTTGTAATTGTCATTTAAGCTAATTTTTCACAAAGCTACTCTAAAAGTTATGTTAAAATTAATGAATGGCTTTGATCATTTATGGGAGATCCGAAGTGGGGCTCACTTAAAATAGAGAAGAGAGAGAAATTAATGAGAAGCAAAGTATAAGAAATGCCCATCAATTTAACGGTTTGGGCTAGCGGCGTTAGCTTTGGGGACTTGATTGATACAAAATTTAAACATTGGGAACTAAATTTCTCCAATTAATACGTTGGGGACTAAAATGAGATGCAATTAATACTTTGGGGACCAAAAAGATTAATAAGCCAATAAAGCTTTTTGCTAATTAAAAAAACTTTTGAGTTTGAATAATTGTCTTATATTTTGTAACCCGAAATATGTAACGTTTTTCATTGTTTTTGTTGCATTACGTCTGTTATTCTAGGTAATAAAATATGACAAGAAGCAGCTAGAAAATAATATCACAAGAACAAGTGGAAAACATTACACGAATCAAAATTTCTGGAGGATATAGAGCCAAGAGGGATAAGTGGCGACGGCTACCACTGCAATGATTCTATAAAATGCTACTAGCATTAGTATTATTGAAATATTGGAGGATATATAGAGTATGGGGAGTCGAGGCTCAATGAGAGGAATCGAAAAAAGTTAAAATTATGATTGAAATTAACTCAATATTTTTTTAAATAAAGTGTCAGTAATCTAAAACAATTTAACCAAATTAAACAAATAAAATAATTAAATAAAGACAAAAAATACTAGATACTTGGCTTATTTTACTTGCAAGTTTGGTTCGTCTTTCTCTATCCCAAAATTGCTATGGGTACAACACTTTTGTGTACAACACTTATACAACATGCATGTGAGACCCATTTTGAAGTACCAGACAAATATTATGAGCCTGTCAATTTGTTTAGAATCTGTTGTGAAAGGTCCCCATAAAAAATCAGTTCTTCCGGATATCGATAACTGGTTGATCCATACGTTATTTTTTTGGTCTGTACAATTAGAGACCGAGAAAAGAACGTAGGGATCAAACACTTGTTGATATCCGGTTGAACTGGTTTTTTGCGAAGACGCTTCAAAAAAAAAATTTAACAAATTAAACGGCTCAAATCATTTGTAAGAGACACTCGGACCCAAAAAAAATAATCTACCCATATGTTGTACAAGTGCAAAAGTGTTAACCATAGCAGGGCTGCTCTACGGTCTACCCCTATACTATCGTTGCTCCAACTTCTACCCTTGTAGTTTCCTCCTTTCGTTTCGGTTCTCCGTGCACAGTTGAGTCCTTTCCTCTTCCCACTGACGCTCTTTTCCAAAACTTCAACATCAAATTCCTGCCGCGTTTTTTCCATAATAAAAACGGTCAAAACAAACCACTTTCCAGCGACGAGCGAAGAATCCATCTTCAAGGAAATCAAAGCCTCGAATGGACGACGACGGAGGCGTCACTGATCTCGTCGCGACGTCGTTCAACGACCTCCCGATCGAGGTCTCGATGGACATCCTGTCGAGGCTACCGGCGAAAACCCTCGTCAGGTTCTCCTCCGTCCGCAAATCATTCTACTCCTTAATCCGAACCCCTCTCTTCATATCCAAACACCTCCATTTCCACTCTTCCAACACTAGCCCTCACCTGATCTTGATCACCCCACAAAAACTTTCCAGCGGAAACCCATGTTCTCTTCTCTGCGACGACCACGCAAACACCAAGCACGCAGCATTCCCAGTCCCTCCCAAGACCAAAACCAGTACTGCCGATGTCGTGGGTTCTTGCAACGGCCTCGTTTGTATCGCGGACCGTTACACGCTTCAACACGCTGTGTATCTTTGGAACCCCATGATTTGGAGGTACAAGACCCTCCCGCCTTCGTGCTTTTCCGAGCAGTTGGGCAACTTCGGTACTTACGCAGTCGTTGGATTCGGGTTTTGGGAACTCGCTTGTGACTACAGGGTTGTGAGGGTTGTTTACTTTCCGGATGATTGTAGCAATTTAATGGGAAAAGTTAAGCCTGGAGTTGAGGTTTATAGCATGAGAGAGAATTCTTGGAGGAAAGTTGAGGGTGCTGTTGTACCCCGCATTGCAGAAGGTGGATCCGTGGCGTTTGCCAACGGAGCATTGCATTGGTTGGCAGCGAAAAAGATGTTTACTGCCTTTGAGGTTGTTCTGGCATTTGATCTCAAAGATGAGGTTTTTCGGGAGTTGAATCTTCCGGGAAAATTGGTCAAGGTGTTTGAAGAAAGGGCCATGGGTCTGGTCTCGTTCCGTATCAAGGAGTTTGGAGGATCAGTTTCGCTTTTCGTCAATCCCGGTCCTGGTGATGAGAGTTGTTCTGTATGGTGGATGAAAGAATACGGTAATGCTAAATCTTGGACTAAACAGTTCACTGTTGTGCTGCCACAGGTAAAGGTGAATAGCTTATTAGGGATTACGAAGAGTGGAAAGATTATAATTGAAAGTTATGATAGGAAGCTGGTTTCGTATGATCCTAAAAGTAAACAAGTTCAGCATATCGTGCTTGGTCATGGGCGGTATGGAGCACATGGTACTTTCACAGAGAGCCTTGTTATGCTAGAGCGAGGAAAACGTACCTCGTTTTGATCCGAACGTGAGCAATTGATCACGAGTTCGCGACACTAGCTGATCTTGGTTAACTTCTAGTAGTAGTATTATGGTTACATTTTGTAGCTAGTTGCTACATGACTCGGCTAAATGGATGAGTTGCATTGGCATCTTTTGTTTTCTATTTTGGATGCCTCTTCTCCTATCAGGTTAAATATTGTAATGCTAGATTTCTGGCAGTATGCAGGGCTTGCTATCCGGGGCTCGTTGATATGTAAATGTTTGTCGAACTGGCTTGTTTTGTAGCTTCAACTAACTAAGTTGATTCACCACCAAAAATATCAACTTTGCTGAAGTTTAATTGTTTGGTTTATTAAGTTTCTAGTTTCTCATAGCAAATCAGTTCTCTATTTGTCGTCCTAATGAATTTTCCATCATATTTGTTCCTTTTTCATGACACGTAAAAACTCGGACTAATAAAATGTAGAGTAAGGTAGGGTGCTCTTGCTTAAGTATCGTATGAAGGACTCAATTTTGTGTGTGGGTAATTTTGATGTGTAACTGCGGTGACGATGGTTCAAAAATCAATGGAGTTGGAATATTCTCCAGGAATTGCTTTAAAGCTGTGGCAGTATTTTGTGCCTAATAACCACTTGGACCACATTTCATGTTTAAAATCATTATGGTTTACAGTTCCTCCCACTTGTCTTTTGACAAGGACAATTTGGAAAATATGTTTTGGAGGAAAGTCCCTTTGAATTTCTGAAGGTGGAAAGAAGAAGACACCGTCTCCTTTCAGATTAATTATGAGTAATGGTTTAGGAGGCACTTATGTATGGTTTCTCATTTGTGATCAAGAGATTGCTTTTCTATTTTGGGTGCTCATTGCACACTTTCTATCAGTATCCTATAATTCTTTGCAGGTGGCTCTGTGAAGTGTGAAGTATAATATTATGTGTGTTTCTCTTGATTTATCTGGGACAAATCTGGCCTTTGTTTTAGTTAGCACTGTCTAACTCTTCCACCTGTGATTTGTTGTTGCTTCCTTTTCACATAACTGTTTCATCAATAGAGTACGATAGTGGTCTAGACTGTAGAATTCAAGCACGCTAGGTGAGATCGTACACTCGTAGCCAGTCGATTAGGCAAGCTGATATCGAAGAGCTTAGGGGAGAGAGATAAGCACATGATAGCTTCCGCTGTACATAAGTTAGAGTTTAACTACCTCCTCTTTTGTGAACTTTGACAGTGTACTAAATTTGGTATCTCTGCCCTTTTTTGTCAGACTTCCATGCGATGGCTACCCCACATTATGTAGCAGCCTTTCTAGTTTTTTGTGCAAACACAAGTATTTGCTTCCTTTAAAATTCACAGTGTTCACCATGTCGTCGGATGCATTTCTAAAATTGGCTGTTGGAAGAGTTCTGTAGGTCCTGTTATCGGACGTATTAACTACACAACGTTCCTTCAAGTTCTATCATCTAATCCGATTCTTAAATTTTTAAAATTTTTGTTCATATTTCTCTAGGACTGCTGTAAATGTTCGTGATCTAACCGTTGCATCCTTTAATTAGAAGCGAACTCCTCTTGCTATAACCTTACCACCAAGCAATGGCCTTAATGATGGTTTGGACTAGGGAGCCTTCTTTGAGTACTATAGTAGTACACTATGAATTCAGTCTAATATGCAGGTATTATGGCAAAGCGGTTCAGTCCTCGATTAGATTTCTTTTATATCTTTCATATTTTTAATCGCTTATATCATTGACCAAGTCTCTTGCTTTGATTTTCCAAAGTTTTGGTATGATTTTGTTGTTGGTTCTTGATACTTCTTGCACTCTTCTGATTCGTTTGAATCAAGTTCTGATCATTTTTGTTCTTCAATTGCAGAACAAGGATTAGTGTCGTGTGATTGAGCATTTCGTTGTTTAAAATAGTTATATCTAAACAGGAATGTTAGATATTATGAGATGTCTAGTTGATCAATCATCTAATAATATGTCTAAACAAGTTTCAGGTATCACTACTTGCATGACATAACAATATTTTCATATTTTCAAACACTAGTTTTTTCTGTTCATCAACAGGCATTCTATCCTGGGAAAAAACTGAACTTTGTTCCGGTAAATTTTTTTCATTTGCCCTTCTTAGCAGTTTCAACTTCATATGAGGATATGGTGGGGGCACGAAACAGAACGGGCATCCATTTCCATGAAAATGACGGTGGTGTCTTGAAGAAAGCTCATACAAGTTGAAATGGAAGAGCAGAGAATTCAGGTTACACAACTTATCAATGTCTAAATTTGAACTTTTGAACACTCGAGGGTTGTTCAGGCTTAAGGTGTCGTTTTGGCACAAAAACCCTGCACCTAATCAACCTCTATTAGGCCATGTTAGGTCCCCCCCCCCCAATGTTTTTGTTTTTGTTTTTGTTTGTTTTTTTCAAGGCAAAGCCCTCGATCATGTTTCGTTCTTCAAGCTTCTCAACTCGAAGATTTGAAATTTTGAAGGAACAACTCACCGTTTCAAGGTGACTTGGTCAAAATTATTAAGGTTATTGGTTGTAGCAACTTGGCTCTGTGTCCTCTTAAGGTGCTGTTTGAGGACATTAGAAAGTTGCTATTTGGTTTAGAAAGGTAGTAGTAACATTACATGGGTTTGCCAAGCGAACACGGAATTAGTTAGCTCGTCATTTAGGTTGAAAATGCTGCTTGTGTCCATCATTTGATGTATGGAAGGAACATGCATGGGATATTCCAAACTGCTAATCAACGGGGCTTTTATTTTAAAAAAAAATTATATTGGGATACGAATCTCATTACAGCTTGTTTGGCGAGCGGATAAGGTTTTGGGATACAAGGAAGAATGGTAGATATATTACCAAGAGAAATTAGTTAAGAATAGGATTAACTATGAATATGTTTGTTTGGTAGTTTAAATGGATGAATAAGCATAAGTGGATAATAACGATAATATTCCTTTATGTTCGCAATTACAGTCTTTCCTCATTATTAACCTCTTAAGCGGCATCAGGGCCGATCCTGACATTTTGGAGACCCAACACAAACTTGAAAAAGGAGGCCATTAAAAAGTTATCTACACTTAGAACCAAAGACGAAGAATAAGAAAAGCATTTATTTTGGCAATAAACTCTACATGTGACTCAAATCAAGGACCTATGGATGTATTGAATTGACAGGCACCATTGATGCAAAAAATCGAAAAAATTATATAGTATATTATATTATATGCATGCCTTGTATGGAAAATGGGCCTTAATTTCTATTTATTTTTTAGGGACCTAAGATACCGGCCTCAACCTAGAACCGGCCTTGAGTGGCATATAGTCCTGATTGGGTGGTAGGCCCCAAGTCACTAGTAAGTTGTTTTTTCATTTTTTTATAAGGAACAACAACAAATATAATATAAACAAGTAGTTTACGGAAATAAACAACACAATAACGAAGAGCTACAGAGAGAGAGAGAGAGAGAGAGAGAGAGAGAGAGAGAGAGAGAGAGAGAGAGAGAGAGAGAGAGAGAGAGCGCATATGCGTGAGAATGCCTCTTCAGACATCTTAAGGCTGGGTTTTTCAAAATATTTTAGCAACCCAGTTGAACCATGATTTTAGCACCCGGTGAACTCATTTGCTAAAATCATGGTTAATTTTAGTAACTGGGTTGCTAAAATCTTTTGGAAAACTCACCCTAAATTATTAAAATTTACGAGAACAAAAATCGAGGATTACGTGAGCTGACTCGCAGCTTTGGACCTTCCGTTGTACCATAAATTACTCGGTTGCTAAAATGTTTACAGATATTTACTAGTAGGTCTAGTTTTTCCGATTCTAATTCCCTCCAAGTCAAGATCAATATTTTAATTACCTCCAACTCCAGTTGCTAGTTTAGATTACTATTATGCCCTTTTACAGCCTAGAACAATTCTCCTATTCCAAATAGATCGGAAAAGACCCAAACGTCGGCCATATCCACCGCCTTCTCCAATTCTCTGTGAGTGTGTGTGTGTGTGTTATCGATGGCGACACTGCACCTCTGCTCATGTCGACAGTGGCGCCATAAAACCATAAGCGGCGGGAGTCAAAGAAGAAGATGGACAGGAGGTAAATCAAAGGCTGGGGAAAAGAGAAAAAAGGCTATCTGAGATGAAATTGGAAATTGAAAAATGGCATTTTGGAATTGTTAGAACGTCGCCGGAAAATGCATCGCCACCGCCATAGCTCCATTTTTCCGGCGACTGGTGATTTTTTTGTGCGAATTTTTCCCTGCGAATTTTTTTCTAAACTAGATAACTACAATAGAGATTTCTTCCAGCTTCAAAGAAGCTCAAACAACTCAGATAAATTGGCCTTTTACAGCCCCAAAAAATCCGCAGTCGGAAGAAAAAAATTCGGGTGCGAATTTTCCATGCGAATTTCGTAGAAGATGGAACAACTGAGATAAATTGCTCTTATACAACCCAGAATGGCGATTTGGAATTGTTAGATCTGTCGCCGGAAGATGCATCGCAGCCGCCATAGCTTCATTTTTCGGCGACTGGTGATTTTTTTGTGCGAACTTTTCCTGCGAATTTTGGGTGCGAATTTTTTTTCTATACAAGATAACTACAATAAAGATTTCTTCCAGCTTCAAAGAAGCTCAAACAACTCAGATAAATTGCCCTTTTACAACCCAAAAAAAATCGCAGTCAAAAGAAAAAAAATCGCATTTAGCATTCAACACTAGATCGAGGCATCCAACTGCTTTGTAACATCCAAATTTTACCCGAAATCTAAAAATCAAAAGTTTAATTTTCACCTCAGTTATAATTGATGGGTTGAGGATCAGTTAATTGGGACCCCAACAGCTCAAGTACATGAGTATACTAAACAATTCCTCTGATTGCTTGCCTTCTCCCGCTTACCCTCCTCACAAATGCGGCGGCCGAAGACAATGAAGTGGTCGGCGACAAATCAGACGGCAGAAAGGACGTCAGAGTGGCTGAGAGCGTTGGGTTGGAGATGGAGAGGAGTTGGTCGTGGGAGATGGA
The DNA here is from genome assembly GCA_016920895.1 of Vaccinium myrtillus. Taxonomy (NCBI): domain Eukaryota; kingdom Viridiplantae; phylum Streptophyta; class Magnoliopsida; order Ericales; family Ericaceae; genus Vaccinium; species Vaccinium myrtillus. Next base: position 25,747,253 of record CM029278.1, on the reverse strand, counting down.
GAGGATTAGGCTGCGAGCGTTCTCTCTCTCTCTCTCTGCCTTGGATTGCGGGGTAATTTTGGTAAAAATTAGAGTATTTACCTTGATGGGAATATTTAGAACCTAGGCTGGACGCGGAGGAAATTTACTCCAATGTGTTGTACCAGCCCGTAAATCTCTCAAATGTTTATCAAGGTGTAGTAAGCACAGAACCGTTTACCCCAAAGGCCCATATATTATTGGGCCCACTGGAAAAACCATCGGCCCATCAGCACAACTAGGGCTAGCAATTTTCAGATGCAGGAGTTTAATCCAACGGCTGATATCACACCCCACCCTGGAGTTTAATCGTACCCGTGCATTCGTTGACCGAAACCCTATAAATTCAAAACCTAGGGTTCCCAACTGGCTCTACTGCGGCACATTTGCGCGTTTCTTCTCCCTTGGAGGTAACATCTTTCAATTTTTTTTTTCCCGATTCCTAAGCGAATTTTCTAGCTGTTTGATCTCACCGTTTGGCTGCTGAGAAAGCAGAGGAAAAAGGAGCCATTCGAGTTTCTGTTTGATCCACTGTGTTAGGTTTTTTTTTTTTTGTTTTAAATATGAATCTGTGTATTTTTTTTTACTTAATTTCATTTTGCATACAACGTAGGTAACATTTCATTTGTAGCCAACCAGAGAGTACTTTGTGAATTTGTGTCTGCTTAAGTAGATCTTATAGTTTTAACTGTCTAATTATGTTTTGTGGAAGTTTAACCTGTGTATAGCTTCAATGCATTGAATTTCTACTTATATATATGTATATTAGTTTTGCATTTAAAATATACATAGATGCATATCTGCATACCTTTTTAATTGATGGATTTGTGGCATTTCCGGTTAACTGATTTTCGTATTTGAATATCATTCAAACTGTAACTGTATATGCTAATGACTGCACGCAAATGTTTATTATAACCGATTAGTTAATTTTGAATTCCTATTTTCAGTTGCTGTATTTTGCTTTGTTTTATTTTTAGTTTTTCTTATTGTTGTTGTATTTTATTCGTATATTTTCCTCCTTTTGAAGCTTCTTTTACTTATATGTACAAGTTTTGAATGATATGTTGAATTGAGTTTTCTGGCCGTTGTAGATATGTTGATTTTACCCCTTTCCATGTCACAATTTAAATGGTCTCCCAAATCTAACTTGTAATCAAGGCTGGAGTCTCAAAATGGCTCTTTTGCCAGTACCTACTCTGGGTATTTGGTAAGAAACACCATTGAGCTTGAGAATTGGCATAATTCTTGCCATAGGCCTTTGGTAAGGGGGCATTTATAATTGTTCACCGGAACTGGTGTAATATCTGTATTTGCTGGTCAAAGAAAATCTCTGTATTTTTCTACAGGAAATTTTTTTTATTTATTATCTTCTGGTCATAATATGCTTATGTCTCTGGATTGTTTTTTTATATTTGTATTTATGTATTTTTGTATATCAAATTTTAACCAACTCAATTTTCCTCTTTCAAAGTTATTTACCATTGTTGTTTTTTGTTTGCATGAAAGAATAATCTTGATGGTTGGTCTAGGCATGTAATAGCTCCAGCTCTATCCATTAAGACTCTTACTTAACTGTTAGATTATCAACTGTTTCAGCATTGGTGACGAAACAGATCCATGGTCTTATCTTATGCTGCTCTACCACACAATCTTATGATGTTATGTTCACATGATGTCTTGGCACTTGATATACTAGGTTGCTGGAATCTCCCATTCCATTGATACACTTATTTTGGTTCATAGACATATTTTGCATTGTCTGCGATTTTAAACGGTATTGGTATCATTTGTAACGACTTTATGAGTTTTGCAGATAATTTGCCAGAAGACAAGCATGTCTCATCGCAAGTTTGAACACCCAAGACATGGCTCCTTGGGATTCCTTCCGAGAAAAAGGGCTGCTCGCCACCGTGGGAAAGGTTTTAAATTCACTTGTATTCATGACTTGGTTCTGTTGGTGTTTGTGTTGTACTGTTGTTGCATCTAACTAATGGGTTGAACTAGTACACAGAAATACATGTGCCCTGTATCACTCCATGATTTCGTATTGCATTTCATACCTAATTACTAGTCTAGAGATATTTTGGTTTCGCTGCTAGTTGTTCCTCCATGTCTGTTCCTGAATCTCTATAAGTTCGTTACTGTAGTGGTAAATTTAGTACACCATTGGTTAGTTACTGAAGTGTTGGATTTCTTTCACCATAGCAGTATAGCACTGTTGACTCAAGGAAGTAGGCAGGAATTGTTAGTGTCTTTATCTCGGTAAGTTTCGGTAGTTGCCACGCACCGTGCCTAGCCCATAATTCAGGCTTCAAAGGCAATTAAATGGAACATGGTTTTGAAAGATAAAATCAAGTAGCTGAAGCGGAAATAGGCATCATGTTGGAAAAAAAACTAATGTACAATTTAGTCACCCCAAATTTTCCTTCTCCATAGGGATAAAATACTCCTAATCCTGAATATAAAAGGAAAGGCGAGGCCTTTGTTTATCCATAGCCTCTGCTGGATGATGTGGATGCAAAAGTAACTAATGGATGTTTTTTTCATAATTCTGCTGTATACTCCCAACATCTTGAAGGGTTTTATACAGAAGGGTTGTTGAATAGTTTACTATGATTATTTTCTTCGGTACATATTGTTTTTGTACTTGATGCAATTTAGACAGATTTGTAAGCTCTACTATTTTATATTATTCCTTTGTCATATTGCATCTCAATTTTTTCTGTTTTTGAAATCTAAGCTTTTGACACTTGCCCATCTGGTTGTTAATGCAGTGAAGTGCTTTCCCAAAGATGACCCAACTAAGCCATGCAGGTTGACTGCATTCATGGGATACAAGGCTGGGATGACTCATATTGTTAGAGAAGTTGAAAAGCCCGGATCAAGTGAGTTTAACCCTAGGCAGTGATTATTTCAGTGTAGAGTAACCTATTTACTTACTTGAAAGGAGGAAATACCTTTTTATTGTTTGCTCCTTGGGGTTTCCATTTGTAACTTTCTTTTCATCCTTCCTTTCCCCTCTTTAGCTATTAGGTGGGTATGTTACATGAGGATTTTTGGTCATGTAAATGATTTCTAAGGTGGGTAACCAGCAGCATTGATATTTGAATTTTGTGATTAGGTTTTTTTTTTTTTTTTGGTTCTACATCAGTATTTCTATATACCCTCATGGCATTATCTTGTTAATTATCAGTTCATCACTTCATTGTAAACCTATGCCTTGTTTCTTATATCTTACCACGGAAAGTAGAATAGATTCACTTCAACCCATTTGCTTTTAACTGATTAATTTAACCGATGGTCCGTTCACTTGAATGAAATGAAATAAGATGTGCAGGAATCTATTTTTCGTTTGAAGCATAAAGTGTTTTGGCATGTACATTTATCTGATGAAGTCCCTTTCATGCAGAGCTTCACAAAAAGGAAACTTGCGAAGCTGTGACGGTTGTTGAATGTCCACCAATGGTTATTGTTGGGGTTGTTGGTTATATCAAAACACCTCGTGGACTCCGCTCTCTTAATACTGTTTGGGCCCAGCATCTTAGTGAGGAGGTCAAGAGGAGGTTCTACAAGAATTGGTGCAAGTCCAAGAAGAAGGCTTTCGCCAAGTATTCCAAGATGTATGAATCCGATTCCGGGAAAAAGGACATTCAGGCTCAGTTGGAGAAAATGAAGAAGTACTGTAGTGTGATTCGTGTTTTGGCTCATACCCAGGTATGTAACTGTTCATGGTCCTTATTGTGTTTTTTTAGCAGGATTTAAGATAATTTTTTCATGTAGTGTTTGGTGCTTTGTTTCATGATCCTGCTACTGGGGCCTCACCTTTACCTTGTTCCGACTTGCCTTGGGATAGAATCTCCCTCATAATTGTGTCATAAGGAAAGTTTTGAAGTAAGAGAAATCTATAAGTAAAAGTCTACTTTAGAAAACATATTTGGGAAGAAATGAGTTGCAATTTGGTGTACATATCAATAGTTTAAGGTGTATATTACAACTTAGAGAGAGAAATATCTTTTAGATTTTGTTATTTTTACATCAAAGTATTTAATCACTCCCCCATGCTCTCAAAATTTTACACTCTTATATGCCTTCTCTGCTCCCACTTCGTATAACTATGACATGCAGTCTTCAGAACTTAGCATGCATATAAATTTGTTTCCTCTAATCTTTAGCTCTGTAAGTTGTGATTCATATTGCGCAGTTGTGTTCAACTTCACAACTCTTTTATGCTTAGTTCCCTGCTATCTTAAAAACTCTTTCATTTTTAAGTTATTCAACCACTCCTTTCATCGTGTGCTTGTGTACTCATTTGATTACGTATATGAAGTAGGTGTAATTTGTTTTTTTTTTCAGATTCGAAAGATGAAGGGTCTCAAGCAGAAGAAGGCCCACCTCATGGAGATTCAAATTAACGGTGGTGATGTTGCTAAGAAGGTTGATTATGCTTACAACTTTTTCGAAAAGCAGGTCCCTGTGGACGCTGTGTTCCAGAAAGATGAGATGATTGATATTATTGGGGTGACAAAGGGTAAAGGTTACGAGGGTGTGGTGACGAGGTGGGGGGTAACCCGCCTCCCCCGCAAGACCCATCGTGGTCTCCGTAAGGTAGCATGTATTGGTGCCTGGCATCCTGCCAGGGTGTCATTTACTGTTGCTAGGGCTGGGCAGAATGGCTACCATCATCGAACAGAGATGAACAAGAAGATCTATAAGCTTGGTAAGGTTGGTCTGGAGTCTCATTCTGCCATCACCGATTTTGACAGGTCAGAATCTCGTCTTTCACCTTTTCTTCTCCCCTAGTATAATTTTTTGACTTCGGCATGCATGTAGTTGTGTTTTCTATCCCTATCTTGAAAGTTCGAGTGATTATGCTAGTGAAATCCTGAAAGGTGTTTCCACTTTCGTGAGAACAATCTAAGGCTCGCTTTTCACATTCATATTACCTCAAGAACCTTTCAGATGCTACTATGCTAGCGAAGTAGCTACAATTTGGAGCTATCGTGAAATTTTTGACAATTTTAATGTGGTTTTAGCATAGACACAACACATGACAGGTCACGTGTGTAGCAGTTCGAACTTCAAAGTTTCGTCAAGGTTCTTTAGGAATTCTTGATTTTGATTTTAGACAGGCCGGCTAATTTGGTTATTTTCCCTGATAATTTTTCAGGACCGAGAAGGATATAACACCAATGGGAGGATTTCCACACTACGGTGTGGTGAAAGATGATTACCTGATGATAAAGGGTTGCTGTGTGGGACCAAAGAAGCGTGTTGTGACGTTGAGGCAGTCTATTGTTCCACAGACAACTAGGGTTGCGATGGAGACGATCAATCTCAAGTTCGTCGATACATCTTCCAAGTTTGGACATGGTCGCTTCCAGACATCAGGGGAGAAGGGCAAGTTCTATGGACGGCTCAAAGCTGAAACCACCAAGACTACATAAACCTACACCAATTGTCGGAAACTTTAAATTTGCGATGGGATTCGTCTAGTCTCTGATAATGATATCAGATTTTGTGTTTTCAACCACTTTTTTTAGAAACTTGGGATATTCTTCCGCACCTAAGATTTTTGGCTTCTTTTTGCTTCAGATTTATGGTTATTGGTGCTGTCATTTTTTGTATCGGATGAATATTATGACAAGAACCAATTTCTGAGTTTGGTTTGTATATTGACTGCTGGTGGGTCGTGATGTTGGCTTTGGATACTGTTGTTGCTGAGCTTTTGTGATCGTAAAGATGTGAGATTTTCATTTATTCTGGATGTCCTTGCAATGGAAATGGGGAAAAATGGATCTGCGGACCCGATTCTAATTGATTGGGAACTAAGGCTTTGTTGGTATAATTTGGGAAATTCTAAAAATCAGTCCACAGGTGCCCGTTTAGATTTAAAAAGTGTTGAAATATGTGGAAAAATGTATAAAAATATGTGAGTGTATTAAGAGATGTAAAATGTATGCAAGTGTAGTCTCTTTGTTTGCTTATTGTCAGCCCAGACAATGAAAAGGTCCCTCCTAATTTATCATCTCAAATCAAATAAAAAAATATACTCTCTCCGTCCTTTAGGTGTGTTATCTTAAATTTAACTTATTAAAAAATTATCATTATTATTTGTTAAGAGACTGCTCAGAATAAAATACTCAACAATTAAAAAAAAAACGGAGGGAGTATATCATCTGAAAACAAAATATTCTAGCGAAGTATTTAATACTCTATCTGTGTCAAAATGATGAATAAATTAAAAATCATAAAAAAAAAAGTTCAAATTTTTTTTTGAACTTTTTTAGGAATTAATAGAATTCATTGATATCTAGCAAATTGATACAAAAAAAATCTTGAAAAAATACATTATTTTTAACTTATATCGTTTTGCGAACCGAATTATCAATTTATGGTGAAATTTTTTCCCATACCGTCATCTGGTAATTGCCATTCTTCCTCAAATTTTTTATTTTCAAGTTTCGTTTTCCAGTTTCCTTAAACATTAGAAACAGAAAGCAATATATGCATTTGCCAACTGATTTCACAATCCTGCCAAACACTTGGCGATCCAGATAAGAGTTGTTCACTGTTTTCTTGATCGACATTTTTTTTCTAATTTTAGCGGGAGAGTTGTTCAATGTTGTTGGAATATTGTTCTTGATTTTACAGCAGGAAATGAAGACCTTGTAGGACACGTCAGGACCGCCCAAAAGTATTAGTATTTTGGGTGGTCCGAATCTAAATAAAACTCTTCCACAAAAGAGTTGTAGGAAACGGAAACCTTGTAGGACACATCAGGATCGCCCATAAGTACTTTGGCTGGTCCGGATTTATATAGCTTCCATGGAAGAGTTTGGAAGAGTTTTGTTTAAATCCTGACTGTCAATTGCGGAGATGTACGGTCCCAGAAGAGGTTGAGGCACGGATATCTTGCTCTCTTTAAGGAGATATAGCTTCTGCGGTGAGTAAGTTCCCAATAACCGATGCAGCAGACTACTAGCTATTCTCCCCCAGGATACAACAGTCCAACTTTCCAGGTTTTGTGGTTCTTACACACTCTGCATAAGTGTGCGAACCCAAAGCTCTACCAAATAAATACCTTTCTTTGCCCACAAAATAGCCATAGAGAGTAAGTAGAAATTTATTTTTATTACTTCTACTTTTTCGTTGATACAACCAAAGCCATGCATTAAGGCTTTTTATAGCCTTTCTAAATCCCCGACACTTAATGCAATGAAACAAAAGACTTTACGATTAGTATCATTAATGAAGTAACATAAATTAATTACTTAATCAGTTAAGTTAAGAACAATGATACATACACACCCACTCGGACACACTCTGCCACACCCCCTCTCACATGTGAGGGGACCCACCCGGGAGGGACCCACCCCACATGTGAGAGGGGGTGTGGCAGAGTGTGTCCGAGTGGGTGTGTCTGTATCATTTTTGTTAAGTTAAACCAACAACTCTAAATGCATTACCCCAGGTGTTGGGTTGGATGATTCAGTATCAAAGTGGGTCTCCATTCTTGTGTATGGTGTCTAAGAGCATCCCCATCAGGGGAAGCAAATGCCCCTGATTGTTATTTTGTTGAGCCAAAAGGTAGAGAAACACCTGAAAATCAACTTCAACAAGTATTGGGCTAATTTGCAAAAATTGCAATTTCGCTACAGTAACTCGCTATTGGGATAAAAGTACTGTTCACGGGCTACCGAATATTTTAATAGTTTATCTTCCCGTGTTGCCCCTTGCTGAATAGTACATGCACAGTGCCTCGCACAGTGCATTGCACGTGGCTGCTTGTGTATGGGTGGAGAATATATTTTATGCAATAAAGTACATGCACAATGCCTCGCACAGTGCATTGCACATCTCCCAGCGTGGGAGAAGTAGTTTTTTAAGGAAAATGTTCTTTATTTTTATTAGACTTGAGGGAAATAGTAAAGTTTGGATAGATAGTCTGATTTTGTGAATTTTTGGATAAGTGGCTTGCTAATTTATAAAAGGTGTTTTTGAGGTTAAATTTGGTGTTTTTTTTGTTGAGTCTGATGAGGATGCCCTAAAGTGGCTTTGGCAGCTGCAATCTACCAGGTTTAGGGGGAACGTTGGAAGCTCAAGTAGTTACGGATGTCAGGGCTTGTGTTTGTGCTTGGAGGCGCATTTGAAGAACAAGTCCTAATCTCACTATTTGCTCTCTTTGGAGGTTCTCAGATAGAATTTTTGAAAATCATTGATGGGGGGATTGGTAGCTTACTTCTTGTGATTGTTGGGTTCCTTGGCTGTAAAATTGGTGTTTTTCCTTGTGAAAGGGCTAGTGATAGTATTCTCTGCTTTCTTTTTAATTTGTTTGTTGTTAACTGGGGTATGCCCCTCCGAGGCTCCGATATTGTTTGTTCGTTGGTTTTATAGTAAAATCTTTACTTACCCAAAAAAAAAAACAACTCTACATTAACTCTGACGTTCAGAATGAAACTTTAACTAAATGCTTAACGCGAATAATTTACGTTATTAAAATTACTTCATTTAATATACAAATGTAACAACATATTGCAAGTTTGCGACCTAACCCAATTCTTACCAAACAACATCATGGAAACGAATTACTCCAACAAACTAAATTGGCAGAAAAGAAGAGAAATGCCTGAGATAGTGAGATGATATGCCAAACGAAACCAAATCCAACCAAGCCTTGCGTCCCAAACAAAGCTTGGTGTCCCGAACCAAGTCGGCGATGGATGTTTGCCGAAGTCTCTAAATTTCCTTGGGTGCAGATACAGAAAGCACTGAGTTGTCTCTTGCATTCATAGTTATACCATCCTTCGGTGGGTGAGAGTTTTTTTTCTTGAGCTGCTGGGTGGGTGAGAGTTGAGGGAGAGATTTTTGGCGAGATTGACAAGAGAAGATGTGGGGTCAGAGTCTCCGTTTGGCCTCGCTCCTGCTGCAGCTGTCATTTCTCCTGTTTTTAAATTCTTCTGCTCAAAATGGATAAAAGAAGGTATGAGGAAAATCCAGCTACAAGTGAAAAATGATAAATGGAACAGACACACAACCAAACATGAACGTATTTCTACCCCAGAAAACTGGATATGGTTTTAGTAATATAACCAAGTGGCTTGCAACTAAAAAACCCTAGCGCCTCAAAACTATTGAGCGGGTCTGTGTATGACTATGAGAGAGAGAGAGAGAGAGAGAGAGAGAGAGAGAGAGAGAGAGAGAGAGAGAGAGAGAGAGAGGGGGAAAGAGACTCACGGCGAAATCGTGGTTACTATATATCTCTGATGGAGATGGAGCTTGTTCGCCGCTCCATTTAGTTTTAAGCGATTTCTCCCGGTTTTCATAGAAGTTGAAATCGTCCAATATTGATGTCTTCGCTGAGTAACTCTTAAAAATGTTCAGCATCTCTATACCTTGCTTCAATCCAACCTGATACAAAAAAAAAAATTGCAACAATATTCAGAACATAAATTATCAAATGTGTCAACTACTTCGCAAATATTTCAGTTATTTCTGAAGTGGGTAAAACCCAATCACATAGAAAATGCCTGAGCACGTGGTTCTGGTTCAGTTTGGCGGGACCATGTGAAGGTGCCCCAAGATATTGCCGAGCAAGGTGGGCCACGTGCACGGTCAAGATGACACTATGTGATGGTGGTTTTGGTCGGCAGCACCACGAGTGGGTGCACAGCAGTAGTGCCGAACAAATGAATGGGCAGTAGATTATTCTAGAAGGCTCTGGATTGCAGATCCTACGTGTTAGGAGAGAATCCCATAAATAAAGGGATTGCATTGAGTTTTCATACTGGAAGATGATTCTAATATGGGCAAGGATTCCTAACGTGAATAGCATCCTTGTAGAATAAGGGTTGTATTGCTATATGGAACGAGTTTGATATAGGAAAGGATTACTAATGAGAATAGGATCCTAGGACATCAAGCACCCCGCATCCATAATTAAGGTACAATACCCATGAAAAAAAGTATGGTGCAATTTGTTATTTACATGCTTTGCATGATTTAAGGTTTCCTCCTAGAACATGATATTAACTTAAGCATCGGAAGCCCTTTGCCTACGAGAGGCAAAGCTGCTCTAACTGGTTGTCGGTTTTGCAACGCTAGGGTTCCGACGAGGTAGCATGTACTTGATCTCTCCTAGAGGCGTGGAAAGGGCATACCCGGATTTTTCCCCTCTACAATTTCGCAATACAACCTGCTGCATCAATTTATTTCTTCTCTCATTCGAAAAATATTTTGGCTACCCTGGCTCCCCACCGCTAAAAACAAATTAAAAAGGACTTTAGAGTAATAATGAGTGTTGTCCAAAAAGAACAGAAAGCTACCTCCTGAGTATCCCTGGTAAAAGTTACAGGCCTATTATCATTGTTCTCAAGAGTGATGTGTCGGAGCTCTGAATTTGGGACATCCTTAATCACATGCCACTTTACTGGAAAGAACCCATTCCACTTGTCAAGTTGCCCTAAATCCATGTCCTTACTGAAATCCACCGACCCAAGCATCTCAGAAACACCTACAAACTGTCCACTTCCATTCAACTGAAATTCCATATTAAAGCGGAGAAAATGGTTATCCGACCATAAAAACTATAGTAGAAAATCCTAGTCTGGCAAAAAGTAGTGCAGAATATTTTTCCCAAATTTCCTTTTATGAACAGCTAATCACTATTAACCAAACCAGTTTTTGAAAACGTTCACCCTCTATTCTTAATCGTATGTCAACCATTCCATTTTGGATGTTTCAAAATTTTAGTCCATCTAACAAATCCAAAATTGGTTATTTTCAAAACTATACTCTTAAATCTTTATGACTGGACTTCAAATAAGTTACAATAAGATGGCAATAACAGAAATGACAACATGAGATATGACTTAACGCATATATTACGTGCCTCCTTGAGAATTTGGAATCCCAAAAGGGACCAACATTAAGCAAAGCAACGGAGGGGGTACAGAAAACCGACTCTGAAAACCATTAACCAAATAGAGCCCAAACTATCAAAAGCCAGCACTACGCTTACTGAAAAGAAGAGGAAAATTGGACATTTGGTGCCTGTCTCAATCGTTTTTGCCTCTGTATCATGGAAAGCAGCATCCAATTTCCTATTGCCATTTGGAGTACTAGACCAGAAGTCAGATTTAATGCACTTATGAATAGCATCTTCGCTGTATGACTTGATGACAAAGAACTTGGCATTTTCATAACGAGTCTGAAAATCTTCAAGGTTGTACAGATCCCTTCGAATAGTGGGCACCAAGTGTTCCTCTTCTGATGGATTTTTAGGATTGCTCCCATTCTGCCCCCTAGGACCGCGTGTTAGCACAGTTGAAGCATCAAACTCTCCATTTCTATCTCTCGTCTTACTTTTGTTTCCATTCCGTCCTCTACAGTTCGATGTATAGCTCATTGGACTATGCATGAGAAGACCTTGTTTTGGTTGATAAATGACAAGAAATTACCCTTTGGGTAAAAGCCCCCCCTTGGCAAGCTTTGATGATTGATAACCAGAACCTAGATGCAACACATGAAACGAGAAAAATATCAATAGCAATAACAAATAAAACCAGAAAAAGATCACTATCAATAAAAGCATCCAACCAGGTGAAAATAACTGATTCAACAATATTAGTGATTTAAACCATGGTTACAGAAGAATTGCACCATATCATAATGCATCATAATGCAGATAAGACTTTGATCAAAGTTCCTTCAACATATGCATAAGATCAAGTGCACCCGTCGGTGCTAAAATGACTTTGCCAAAACGGTGTATAAAAGACTATCACACTGATTATTCGACTTCAAGAAACAGGGTCCCCTACACTCTTTGTGCAGCAGGGGGAAAAAAAAAACTCATCTTTACAAGAGACATAAAAGAAGAATTGCAATAGCAACAGATAGAAGCGGAAGAAGAAAAGGCAAATAACGGGCCACAGGAGCTTTAAGTGAAATTGATATCTCTTAAGTCTTTAACTTCAGGAGAATAGACAGAGCACAAACAGATAAATGAAATTGCAGTAAAGTGCACATATCAAAGATAGCTAACAAACGAGCTCGCAAAGATGAGAAAACATCCCATTATAGAGTAACAAATTGATTCCACCCAGAATTGATCCATAGAAGTCCTTTACAAATTTAACTGCAATCTCTCTCTAAAAACTCAAACTTCCTCACTCTAAACACTCTTCTGAAATAAGACATGAAATACACAATGAATCAGAAGCAAACCCTAAAAAAAAAAAAACAGCCTCTCCCCACGAAAATGGAACAATGTCTCTCTTAAAACTCATACTTTCTCACTCTAAACGCTATTCTCAAAGAAGACCAAGAAAGAAACGGTGAATCAGAATCAAACCTAAAAACTGAAAACCTTCCCACGTAATACTATACGAATGGAAGCAATCTCTCTCTAAGCACTCAAACTTTCTCCCTTCAAACACTCTTTGAGAGTAAGACGAAGAAGGAAACAGTGAATTAGAAACAAACCTATAAAAGAATGCAACTTTCCAGATGAATAGCGCCCAAGACCGCTGATTCCGACCTGAGGAGCAAAACCCTGAGAGAGAGGAGAAGTGAAGCAGTAGTCTTGCCTAATATTATTGGAAGAAGAAGCCTGGGGGGCGGGAGGCGGGGGCCCTGCTGTGCACAGCCGCATGGCACCGTGCCATGCGGCCATCCGACCGTCCATTGCGAAAATGCACGGCTCGGATTTGATCAAGCAACGCACGGCTCGGATTTAATTGAGCTCGGATTAAATCCGAGCCGTTCATTTTCACAATGGACGGCTCGGATGGCCGCATGGCACGGTGCCATGGGGCTGGTGCACAGCAGACCCCCCCATTCCCTGGGGGGCGTGGGATGAGGGAACACACGTGGTTCAGTAGCACTCTATTAATCATAGGGTGAGTCTATTCGCAGCCCATTTTCCCTAAATACAGCCCATCCAAAATAAATACCAAAACCTTCCTTGTGAAAAGACCATTTAGCCCCTCAAATTACTTCATACCAACCCACCCCACTTTCTCCCAATTGCTACATACCAGCCCACTTCTTCTTCCTCCTTTCTCCTCCATCGTGTTCCCTCCTCCCCCAATCGAAAAAAATCTCTCCTCCTCCTCCAATCGAAAACAACCTAGCCATTAACCCACAATATCCTCCTATGCCCCTCATCTTTCATCTCTCTCAATGGAAAACCTTGTTGAATCAATGAGGGTTAATGGCTAGGTTGAAGAGCTCCAAAGGAAAACTTTGTTGAAGAGCTCCAAAGAGTAATGGAGCAACTTACAACTCCAAGTCCACCAATGGATGCACAAATACAGACCAAGAGTAACCCGGACATGAAGATTTTCGAGCAAAAAACGACCCAAGAGTAACCCATTGCTTTTTCGATTTTTCAGCCGTTGTTCGTTCGAAACGGTACACACAGTCCCGAAAATCGCAATACATTTCGGTAGTTAATACCCGAAATTTACCTATAAAACCGGGAGTTTATATCCGAAATTGGTGATGGTAGTTAATATCCGCAATATTGGTCATAATTCAGTAGTTTGTATCCGAATTATGTGTTTAGTTTCGGGAGTAAATATCCGAAATGTGCCAAAACCAGACGAGTAAAATAGCGAGAGCTACGAGAGAGAGAGAGAGAGGTGATGGAGGTCGGTCGGAGGAAAAAGTGGGTAGCGGTGGTGATGGAGGTTGATTGATCGGTGAGACAAGGGAGTAGATCGGAGGTCGGTCGGTACCGGTGGTGATGGAGGTCGGTTGGTACCGGTGGGTTTTGAGCGTGGGTTTTGAGAGTGGGTGGGTTTTGAGTGAATTGGGAGAAGAAAAATAACAAGGGTAATTTGGGAAATTTTCTGGGTTATGTGAAGCAAAAATAAAGATTTGCCACGCCAGCAGGGTTTTATTTAGCAAAAGGGCTGTATGAAGTCGAAAATGGGCTGCGAATAGCCTCACCCTTAATCATATTAGTGAAATTTATTTCTCCTACTTTCTCTTTTTGGCGTTCCAAAATATAGGGTCAATTTAAAATTTTAACAAACAAATTTTCTTAAAATTCCATTGTTGATGCTTTTAACAATCAAAACAATGAGACCCAAAAAAAAAATGAAAAGTTTGAAATTTAAAGTGTGCTCTAAAATTTTGAAAATATTTTCTGATTACACTGGCGGCAAAACTTTCCGCTTTTCGAAAAACAATTTAATTTCAAAACTTGATTAACTATTATTTTATTAGAGCCAACTAATAAAGGCCAAACTTGAAAAGTTACAGATTTTGAATACCATTGGGTGTACATAAAACTAGGATTTGCTCGTGCCTAAAGGCACGACACAAACACGTTTCGAACACAATTAAATTGAAATTACCCATTCCTACCTTGTAACCAACCCAACTTTTTCGAGAAATAGGCTTCAAATAAGATCACCTAATCAACTAAAAGCAAGTGAATCCACAAAAAAAACATCAATTCACAACAACCAATACGTTACCTTTAATAATGCATAAAGGCATAATCACAACCTAGGCACATTAAACCACTTAATAATGATCCACCCTTTCTAATAGCCTATAACGGAAAAATCTCAAAAGTATCCTATGCTAACATGCAACATGAAGCTATTAGTCGGCATTCCTCTTTGACCATTTAGTGCCTTGCCTGTCCTTGAAGACACTAATGAAAATTTTAACCAACTATAAAGTTCTACCTACTCCCGTCATCGAATTATCCGTAAGTGAATTTGAAAACCAAAAAGAAGCCAAGCTATTAGCATCCCTTTCATCAAATGACGCATGAGCAACATAAGAGGAAAAAACCGAAGAAATATAAACAGTTGATCAACCACCTCCCAGACAATTACTAAAATCCGACAACCATACATCGTAGCAAGTGCCAAATGACAAAATTCTAACCAAAAGTGAAATCACATTCCCTACAACACATAGATTAGAAGCATAGAATACATATTTCCTTTGCCAAATGCGTCTACTATAAAAAATAAATGTTGGTGAGTGTAAATCTAAATGCAAGATTGCAAGGGAAATAGCACTTTTGAGCTCTAGGGGAAAGAGGTTATTTTGGAGCTTATGATTCAAATGTTGATGAACCGATGTGGCATTATCCTCTTTGTACATTCTTCATCTATCTTCACTGTGACAATTCTCCAACCCCCTTCAGCTGTTGCAAATTAGAGTTCCAAAAGCAAAGACCACTTAGAAACAAAGTTAACTCCCCAATGCAGAATAAGAGTAGACAAATAAGAAAAAAGGAGATTACATTCAAAGAAATGTCGAGGTAGTAAACTCGTTCAACTTTTACACGATTCCCGCTAAGCTTACCTTCTCTTTCCTGTCAGCCATTAACGTAAGTAAATTTTATGGGGGGAAAAAATAAGACAATAATTTAACCATTGTCGATGTTAGGGAAGTCACCCAAACAAAAGTAAAAGATAATTGAAAAGTAGAAGAAAATTGATTGTTAGTACATTACATGTAAATTGTCAAACATTGCCCAAAAAGAGTATCGAAACTGCTATTCAAAATCACATAGCATTCAATGAGTGATTGCTTAAGACGTTGCCCAAAAAACCATTCACAAAGCCTCTTGGATTCAAACATTCAAAACATAATGTCAACACGAAGACAAAGGTATCTGATTAGGCAATCCATTGACCCGTGCCTAAAGACAGTCCAACATATGAAATCTGATAAAAAAACAGCGAAAGTGTTCGCATTTAGTTCAAATCACAAAACAGTCAATAATCTATAAGAAATTTAAGTTTGTTTTTCAAACATAACGTACAATATCATTCCCATGTGCAAGGTAAACGTCACCACAGAAACCTGCAAGGTAGTAAATACCATCCATTCAGTATTCAAGGAATCATCATATGTACAAATGCATAGATCGTCTCATTATAGAATGGCGTCTCAGTTCTCCAGTTCAATATAATCATTAACCTTATTTATCAATGTTTTTCATGATTTGAATAAACTGATATAATTCTTCACTATCAAAACCAAATTTGATAAAGAAATATCTAGAGAAGAAAATAAAAATTACCTTATTTATCAATGCTTTTCAAGAAATGTGGTTGTGCAAAGAAATATCGGAAGTAAACGCACGGAAAGACCGAAAAAAACCAAGAAATCTTTTTATGAGTCTTCAACTTACAGATCGAAATCTTCTGAAGAAATCCTCAGTGGATTCCCTTGTTATTTCCAAATCGGCGTTGATGGGTCTTGGAGAGAGAGAGAGAGAGAGAGAGAGAGAGAGAGATGATGATGAAGCTAGGTCGGTGGATGCACTGCGGCTGCTGCCTTTGTTTTGGAAGGATTCAAATTTTGAATTTTGATGAGGTTTTTTTTTTTTTTTTTTTTGATCTGATGACAAATGATTGATGAGCTATTGACCTTCTCTGTGTAAACCACCAGAATATAGAGTGGTATTTACAGAAATGCCATTAAATAGTTAGTTTGTGAGAGGGATATTTTTAGACCGTTAGATGTGGAGGAATGGATGGTTTGAGATTTGCTAGGAGAAGATTATTTTATTGAAAATAATCCTTGTTTTGTTATATAGATGTTGAATTTTGAAATGACAAATATTTTCGGACGGGGGAGTATATTGGACTTTAGTAGAGTCGCTCCCCGAGCCATTTTCTCTCTCTAAAAAATCCTCTCATCTTCTAGATCTAGTTTTCAAGCCGCCTGGGGGGGGGGCGGCTCCTCCGCCTCCTCCTCCCGGGCTTCCCTCTCTCTTCCCCTCCCCTCCCTCTCTCACTCTCGCTGCCCTTTCTCCCATTCCATCCTCTTCTCTTTTTCTTTCTTTTTTCTCGTTTTTGCAGGTTGTCGATGGGGCTGTTTCGGTGGTGGTTTTCTGCTGCGGCTTGGGTTTCTTTGCTTTGACGGTGGCTGGGCGGCGGTGATGTTTTGTTGGTGGTTGGGCGGCTTGTTTCGGCAGTTTTGGCGGCGGGTTTTGAGTGTTCTTCGTCGTCGTGCTTTGGTTGGAGTTTTCTCTCCCGGCGGGTCTGCGTTACGGCGTTCAGCCGCTCACGACATGGGTCACTTGGTTCGCCGTCGCCGGCTGTTTCGGATCTGCCTTCTTCCTCTCTTCCCTCTTGCTGCCGACTCTTGTTCTCCCGCCGATCTCACTCCTGGGTGTTTTCCGGTTATGCCTAACGGCGTTGTGGTGTTCAAGCGTTTGGTGGTGGTGCTTCTCCCTACGGGTTCGTCTTTGGGATCAATCCGGTATGCTTAATGGCGATGTGGAGGAGTTTTCCGGGGAGATGGTGTTGGCTACGTTCTGTGGTGGTATTTTCCGGGGTGTGGAGGTTACTGCTGGGTGTTTTAGGGTTTGTCTCTTTTTGGGCTTGGCCCATTTGCGCTTATTGTTGTATTCGGGTTTTGACCCATGGGTTTTTTTCTGTGCTTTCATGTTGTATCTGGGTTTTGACCCTCAGGTGGTGGGTCTTGATTTGGTAACTGTGCTTGTTACCGCTTCTTGCCCCTTTTAGTCTTGTTCTTCTCAAGATTAATAAAGTTTTTATCTTTCAAAAAAAAAGAAAAAAAAGAAGAAGAAGAAAGTTTTATGCCCTACTTGATGCTAGTCGTAGAAAAGGGAATGGATTTGTAAAGTTCACAGGTTACATGCTCGTGTGTCCATGAATGTGCTAGGAAAATTCAGGAAGGTGAAGAAAGAAGCTATTTGGTTTAGAAAGGTAAGTACAACATGGATTTGCCAAGCGAACACGGAATTAGGTCGAAAACGCTTGTTGTGTCCATCTTTTGATGATGAATGATGTTCCAAACTCCTAATCAACGGGGCTTGTACTTTTTAAAAGTCATATGCTCATGTTGTAGGGAAAAATGAAATTTTGAGCGCTAAAACTTGTTTGAAACCAATCTTGGTTGGCGAGCGTCTAGCGAATAAGGCTTTGGGACACAAGGACCAAGGATAGATATATTACTAGGCAAAATTTGTTAAGAAGGGGATTAACTAAGAAGGAATTTGTTTGTTAGTTTAAATGGGATCTGAGGATGCTCTTTTTCTCCCTCCTTTTCTCTTAAATGACGTTATTTTGCTCATTTTCTTGGTACACCTCCACAGCTTTCAAGAGTCTTGTTGGGAGAGTTAATTTCCCAAACTGCATAAACCCTAAACCCGAAGTGCCTAAATCCAAGTACCTAAAGTCCTAAACCAACTATACCCTACCTTAAATAGCCTAAATCCCTTGAAATTAAATCATAAAATTGAATTTCCCAAAGTGTGTAAACCCTAAACCCATCGGCCCATATATTATCGGGCCGACAGGCCCACTGGGAAAACCCATCGGCCCAGCAGAACTACTTAATCCAACGGCTGATATCTCACCCTCGATTCTTACCGATATAAATTCAAAACCTAGGGTTTTCCACTGGTTCTACTGCGGCACATTTGCGCGTTTCGTCTCTCTCCTCTCGGATTGGAGGTAACATCTTTCATTTTTTTTTCCCGATTCCTAAGAAATTTTCTAGCTGGCTGATCACGTCCGTTTGGCTGCTGAGAAAGCAGAGGAAAAAGGAGCCGTTCGGGTTTCTGTTTGATCCCTGGTTTTATGTCAGTCCTTGATTTTTAATCTTGTTTTAGGTTTTGTTTTTGTTCTAAAAATGAATCTGTGTATCTACCAGTGCTAGTTTCTTTGAAAATTGTTTATTTCATTGCAACGTAGGTATCGTGTCATTTGTTGATGTATTTTGTTGCCCTGCATTTTCTCATCAGCCAACCAGAGTGTACTGTGTGAATTTGTGTCTGCTTTAGTAGATCTTATAGTTTTAGCTGTCGAATTATGTTTTGTAGAAGTTTAGCCTGTGTATAGCTTCAATACATTGAATTTCTACTTAGATGTATATTAGTTTTGCATTTAAAATCTCTGTAGATGTATGTCTGCATACCTTTTTAATTGATGGATTCTGTGGCATTTCCAGTTTAACAGATTTTCGTATTTGAAATTCATTCAAAATTATTTTGTTTTTATTTTGTTTTCTAATTTTTCAGCTGTAACTGTATATGCTAATGACTGCATGCAAATGTTTATTAGAACCAATGAGTTGATATTGAATTCCTATTTTAAGTTTCTGCATTGTCTTTTGTCTTGTTTGCTTTACATAATTAAATATGCCGCTTATTTTTAGTTTTTCTTATTTTTGTTGTATTTTATCAGTATGTTTTCCTCCTTTCGAAGCTACTTTACTTATATGTACAAGTTTTGAATGATATGTTGAATTGAGTGCTCTGGCCGTCGTAGATACATTGATCTTGCCCCTTTCCATGTGACAATTTAAATGGTCTCCCAAATCTAACTTGTAATCAAGGCTGGAGTCTCAAAAGGGCTCTTTTGCCAGTACCTACTCTGGGTATTTGGTAAGAAACACCATTGAGCTTGAGAATTGGCATAATTCATGCCATAGGCCTTTGGTAAGGGAGCATTTATAATTGTTCACCAGAACTGGTGGTAATATCTGTATTTGCAGGTCAAAGAAAATCTCTGTATGGAATTTTTTTATTTTTGTATATTAAGTTTTAGCCAACTCAACTTTCCTCTTTCAAAGGTATTTACCATTTTTTTTTTTTTACATGAAAGAATAATCTTGATGGTGGGTGTAGGTGTGTAATAGCTCCAGCTTTATCCATTCAGACTCTTACTTAACTGTTAGATTGTCAATTGTTTCAGCATTTGTGATGAAGCATTTAACTTTCTCTCAAAACAGATCCATGGACTTATCTTATGCTGGTCCACCGCACAATCTTATGATGTAATGTTCACATGATGCCTTGGCACTTGATATATTAGGTTGCTGGAATCTCCCATTCCCTTGATGCACTTAGTTTGGGATATAGATGTTTTTTGCGTTGTCTGCTATTTTAAACAGTATTGGTATCATGAGTAACGACTTCATGAGTTTTGCAGATAAATTGCAAGAAAAGAAGCATGTCTCATCGCAAGTTTGAGCACCCAAGACATGGCTCCTTGGGATTCCTTCCGAGAAAAAGGGCTGCTCGACACCGTGGGAAAGGTTTTAATTTTACTTGTATTCATGACTTGGTTGTGTTGGTGTTTGTGTTGCATCTAACTGATGGGTTGAACTAGTACACAGAAATACATTTGCCCTGTATCACTCCATGATTTTGTACAAAATTTCATGCCCAATTACTAGTCTAGAGTTATTTTGGTTTTGCTGCTTGTAGTTCCTCCATGTCTGTTCCTGAATCTCTATAAGTTAGTTACTCTAGTGTTGGATTTGGTACACCATTCGTTAGTAGTATACACCAATCAGCACAGCACAATAGACTCAAGCGAGTAGGCATGAATTTTTAGGTTCTTTATCTTGGTAAGTGTCGGTGGTCGCCACGCAACGTGCCTGTATAGAAAAATCTTGGGGCTTCATAGCTTTTCCTTAATTCAGGCTCCAATGATATTTAAATGGAACACTATTCTGAAAGATAAAATCAAGTTGCTGAAGCGGAAATAGGCATCATGTTGGAAAAAACTAATGTACTTTTTTTTTTTGGGGAAAAAGTCAGATTTGTCAGCATAGTTGCCCCAAATTTTACTTCTCCTTGGGGAAAAAATATCTCCTAAATATAAAAGGAAAGGCGAGGCCTTCGTTTATCCATAGCCTCTGCTGGATGGATAGTATTTTATTTTATTCCCTTTGTTGTAATGCATCTCAATTTCTTCTTTTTTTGAAATGTATGAAGGTGCTTTCCGCTTCTAACATTTGCCCATTTGGTTGTTAATGCAGTGAAGTGCTTTCCCAAAGATGACCCATCTAAGCCATGCAGGTTGACTGCATTCATGGGATACAAGGCTGGGATGACTCATATTGTTAGAGAAGTTGAAAAGCCTGGATCAAGTGAGTTTTTACCCTGAGCAGTGATTATTCAGTGTAGCGTAACCTATTTTCTTGAAAGAGGGAAATAATGTAGTACCTTTTTATTGTTTGCTCCGTGGGGTTTCCATTTGTAAAGTTGCTTGGAATGTATGCCCCAACTTTTTACCATTCCTTTTCCCCTCTTTAGCTATTAGGTTGGGAACATGAGGAGTATTTGTCATGTCAATGATTTCCAAGGGGGAAAACAGCATTGAAATTGGAGATTTTGCTTATATATGGTTTTTGTTTTTTTGGTTGACATTGATTCTTTTGCCCTTGAATTGTAATCTTCTACATCAGTATTTACCTATACCCTCATGGCATTAGCTAATTTTATCAGTTCATTGTAACCTTTTGCCTTGTTTCTTATATCTTACCATGGAAAGTAGAATAGATTCTCTTCAACCCCATTCGCTTTTAAGTGATTAATTTCACTTATCGTCCAATAACTTGAATGAATGAAATAAGATTTGCTGGAATTTATTTTTCATTTGAAGCATGAAGTGTTTGGGCATGTATATGTATATATTTACCCCCCAAAAAATGTATATGTATGTGATGACGTACTTTTCACGCAGAGCTACACAAGAAGGAAACTTGTGAAGCTGTGACGATTGTTGAATGTCCCTCAATGGTGGTTGTTGGGGTGGTTGGTTATATCAAAACACCTCGTGGACTCCGCTCTCTTAATACTGTTTGGGCACAGCATCTTAGTGAGGAGGTCAAGAGGAGGTTCTACAAGAATTGGTGCAAGTCCAAGAAGAAGGCTTTCACCAAGTATTCCAAGATGTATGAATCCGATTCTGGGAAAAAGGACATTCAGGCTCAGTTGGAGAAAATGAAGAAGTACTGTAGTGTGATTCGTGTTTTGGCTCATACTCAGGTACTTCATTGTTCATGGTCCTTATTAGCAGGATTTAAGATAATTTGTTGGTGTATTATTTTGTGCTTTGTTGCACGATCCTGCTACTGGGGCCTCACCTGTACCTTGTTCCGGCTTGCTTTGGGTTATAATCTCCCTCTTAATTGTGTCAAAAGAGAAGTTCTGAAGCAAGAGAAATCTAGTAGTTCAAAACTACTTTAGAATACTATTTGGGAAGAAACGAGTTGCAATTTGGAGTACATATCATTAGTCTAAGGTGTATATTACAACTAAGAGAGAGAAATAGCTTTTAAATTTTGTTATTTTTATATCAAAGTATTTTATCTCTCCCACATTCTCTCAAAATTTTAGACACTTCTATATGCCTTCTCTGCTCCCTCTTCGTCTAACTATGGCGTGGTCTTTGGACCTTATTCGTAACCACTGATTCATATTGCGTAGTTATGTTCAACTTTGCAACTCTTGTATGCTTAGTTCCCTGCATTCTTAGAAAATGTTCAATTTCAAGTTTTTCAACCATTTCCTTCCGTCGTGTGCTTGTGTACCCATTTGATTACGTATATGACAGAAGGTGTAATTTGTATTTTTTAGATTCGAAAGATGAAGGGTCTCAAGCAGAAGAAGGCCCACCTCATGGAGATTCAAATCAACGGTGGCGATGTCGCTAAGAAGGTTGATTATGCTTACAACTTCTTTGAAAAGCAGGTCCCTGTGGACGCTGTGTTCCAGAAAGATGAGATGATTGATATTATTGGGGTGACAAAAGGTAAAGGTTACGAGGGTGTGGTGACGAGGTGGGGGGTAACCCGCCTTCCCCGCAAGACCCATCGTGGTCTCCGTAAGGTAGCATGTATTGGTGCCTGGCATCCTGCCAGGGTGTCATTTACTGTTGCTAGGGCTGGGCAGAATGGCTACCATCATCGAACGGAGATGAACAAGAAGATCTATAAGCTTGGTAAGGTTGGTCTGGAGTCTCATTCTGCCATCACCGACTTTGACAGGTCAGAATCTCATCTTTCACCTTTTCTTCTCCCTTGGTATAATTTTTTTGACTTCGAAGTTTCATCAAGGTTCTTCAGGAATTCTTCTTGATTTTGATTTTAGTCAGGCCGGCTAAAGGGTTATTTTCCCTGATAATTTTTCAGGACCGAGAAGGATATAACACCAATGGGAGGATTTCCACACTACGGTGTGGTGAAAGATGATTACCTGATGATAAAGGGTTGCTGTGTGGGACCAAAGAAGCGTGTTGTGACGTTGAGGCAGTCTATTGTTCCACAGACAACTAGGGTTGCGATGGAGACGATCAATCTCAAGTTCGTCGATACATCTTCCAAGTTTGGACATGGTCGCTTCCAGACATCAGGGGAGAAGGGCAAGTTCTATGGACGGCTCAAAGCTGAGACCACCAAGACTGGATAAACCTGTAACGATTGTCGGCAACTTTAAATTTGCGAGGGGATCCATCTCGTATCTGATAATGATATCAGATTTTTTGTGCTTTCAACTGCTTTTTAGAAACTTGGGATTTTCTTCCGCACCTAAGATTTTTGGCTTCTTTTTGCCTCGGATTTATGGTTATTGGTGCTGTCGTTTTTGGTTTCGAATGAATATTATACATTAAGACTTGACCAATATTCTGAGTTTGATTTACAAGTGCTAATTGTTTTGAGTTGGCTATGTCTTTTTGCTCGTAGCAATTTTTACCGGTGGGATAAGGTTGCTGCTACTCAGTTGGAGCTAAAAATTGGCCATTAGTTTGGGAGCTAAAATACACTTTCTTCTGGGTAACTAGATTTTCTGCTGCTTTATACCTGGGCATGTTCCATAGGATTTGCTGTTAATTCATTTGCAGAGGACAGGGAGCATTGCTTACGGTGAGTAATATTTCTGATCCAGAGATGGTATATCCAGGCAGATCCGGGGTCCATGTAGCGTGCTCTTTGCGCTACTAGGATCTAAGCAATTAATGGTCTGAATTTAAAATAAAACTCTTCCATGGTTATCACTTATCCGGAAGAGTTTTATATTAAATCTAGACCTTTGAAAGTACTTTTGAACGGCTGGGATGCGCACTATACTCTTGTAGCGCGGAGTGGACATTATTCATTTCAGGCCTATCGTCTGTTTGCACTTTGATATGCTTATAATAGGGCGGTTTGAAATCTACTGGAGTAATTTTTTTTCTTTTGCTAAATTCAGGAGGTTTCCAAACAAACGAGATTTAAAAAAATCTGCGGGAACCCGTAACGGCCCGTTTGGATGGGGTATTATAGGGCCCATAAATATGGAGGGTGTAATTTATGTGTGGACCCACACATATGGAATGATTTGCCAACAAAAAGTGCAAGGGTGTTATTTATCACCCGGAATAAATAACACCGTGTTATTTATGGACACCCCAGGAGGTGTCCATAAATATGACCCCCCTCATACCCCACTAAAATTACCATCCTACCCCAATTAATACCCCCACCTTACCCCAATTTTGCTACTGCTTGCTGCTAGTGTGTAATTTGGGGTATTTTTTTTTTTGGCTTTGCAATATTTTTTGGATAAAAAAAATAAAGTACTTCCGCACATAGTTTTTTATTTTTATTTTACCAAATTAAACTACTAATAGAGATCTTTAATTCGATACAAAAAAAAATAATTATATACTTTAGTAGTATTTGAAAAATTGTGGTCCGAAAAATACACATTTGTTTAGGTCTTTACGTTTTACACCACTTGAGTTGTAAAGATCTTAAAAAAATGTAAACATCTAAATTAATTTTTATAATAAAACAATTAATATAAAAATTAATTACAATTAAATCTTATAGCCCCTCCATATATAATACCCCTAAAAATAATCCGGCATCCAATCGGGCCATAAGAGTCGTTGAGTGGTAGAAAAAAAGTGAACTTGTTTTTTTTGCCTTTTCTTTTTCTTTTTCTTTTTCTTCCTTTCCATGAATTCTTCTACTAATCTTTGGAGATATCAGGCACACGTTTTGACCGTTGGGTGTGGAGGGGGCAAAAGAGCTGAGCTTTGTTTTGTTTGGCTTGGCTTGTTTATTAAATGAACCAAAAACTTGAGCTCGGCTCATCTGTAATAGTTGAGCCCTTAACAAGCCGAGCCCAATTGATTTACTTAACAAGCTTGTATAATTGAGGCGCAGGGTTGCCTCTGGCATTTGTGAGGCCCAAAACATATTTTTTCAATGGGGCCCCTAAATCTCAATATACTTTGTATAAATCAAAATACTTAGGAAAAAAAAATCTCCTACTATGATTGATATAAGAAGCAAATTCGATAACACAACTCAATTGACCTAATTTAATTTATACTCATGTCTCGCTTGTACATGGGTCTATGAAAGTGGAGGCCCACAATTTACTTACAGTAAAATTTAGGGGCTTAAAGCGATGACTTTACAGGCTTTAGCCCAAAGCCAGTTCTACTGAGGTGAGCTTTGGAGTTTTAAGGTCTGTTCGTTTACTAAACGAACCCAAAACTCGAGCTTCAGCTTGGCTCAATTATTAAACAAGTTGAGCCCTACGAGCCGAGCCTCGATTTGCTCGCGTGCAGCTCGGGCTTTTGCAGTCCTGCTTGTGTGGTATGATGGATTTGCAATACGAAGCTGTCATTCATCATGTTGTTCATCTCTTTTGTAGGCTTATAGCCAACAGAAAACCTTTGGAATCTAAGTTCCATAACTAACAGTCCAAGAGAGGCCTATCATCACTATACTTTCAACGAAGTTACAACTGCTAATGTCGTAGAAATTTGGAAATTTTTTCCAAAAAAACTAGTAATGATTGCGGATTCTGGTTTCGTGTTCTTGTTATCCTACTAACGATTGTTTGCTGGTATGCAATCACTTAAAAATCCCGACGGGTGCTTACCAAAGTGCAATCAGTGGAAAAATAACTCGACGGGTGCTCGGGAACAAGCAATCAGTGAAAAAATCACCCGACTGGTGCCTGGAAACGTGCAAACAGTTGAAAAACCACCCGACGGGTGCTTGTGATGTGAACGTACAATCACTTGAAAAACCACCTAACAGGTATTGACGTAAAATCGCTGTGATATAGAATTTGTGTCACAATGCTGGCATAAGCCTTTGCTCATTCTGAGTTCAGACATGCTACATTTCAATAATTGCAGCCATCAACATCTCTCAGTCATTTGTATGATTTTACCTCACTTATGTTAAGGTCAAAATTTTAGGCCCACCGTATGCTCTGATCGTTAAAGAGTATGTTTAGTCTGCTAAACGGATACGGAGCAGATGATCAACCATGAAGGTCTGATCTAATGGGTTCTTTTGTCTCGTTTGATTCCATGGAATATCGGTGAGATATAGAATCCTTGAGATAGCTCAGCATACGAAATGGTGAAAAATAAATAAATTCAGGATTTGTTTTGGTTGAGATTATGACATGTATTTCCAAAATTGTCTTCTTGCAATCACAAGCATTATATATACAGATCACAATAACCAAACACTCAACTTACTACAAGTCTACAAATCAAGATGGGATTTTTGTACTCCCAATTCCCCATGGGATTTTATGTGCCTTTAGGGCTTTAGGCATGGGATTTGTAATCTCATTTTCGTATCCCGGGACTAACTGGCCGAATACTATCAGGTTCAGATTCAGTTTATATATTAAACGAGTCTAAAATTGAGGCTCGGGTTCGTTTCGTTAAGAATCCGAATCAAACTCAGATGAGCCTTTATCGAGTCGAACTTCGAATAGTTCACAAACAGATCGGTTCATTTGCAATCCTAAATTCTCCCGTCCTATCTCTAAATCCTCCAACCAAACAAGACTTACAATATTTCTTGGAGAAAATGTTGGGGAAAGTGAAAAGTTGCTTCAGTTGGAGAGACTTGCGCTCGGAAAATAAAACTACTCCAGTCTTAAGGAGGGACTGGAACCGTCCAATTTCTCAGTTTTTGGGCCTAATCTCGGGTTCAAATGGATGATCGGAGTTGTTCATTATTTAGAACACATCAAGTACTTCAACTATATACAAAATTATGTTGATCGTATACCGATAAATAACCGTTTGGATCACTTATATCTTGAAAAATTGATTTTATTCAGTGTGCAAGGTAGATTTTCTAAAATATAAATGTGATCCGAACAGATATTGATCGGTATTTGATCGAACATAATTTTTTGCATGATTAAAGTACTGAACGAGTTCTACAAAATGATCAGTCCGATCATTAGTTGAAGCCCAGAATGACTCCAAAAATTGAGAAACTGGACGATCTAGTTGCTCCATCAAGCCGGAGAGGATCCGAACCCGAAAGAGAAAAAAAACAAGGGAAAGAAAACATGCATGATTCAACATATATTTTTCAACACTCACTTTAGTGTCCTTTCTTGTCACGGGTCCCTTCTCTTTTGGAAAATGTCTGATTATATATATGGATTAGACTTTAGAATATATTGGGTTGTAGTTTTGGGCCTAACTGAGTTGGGTTTGTAGTTTTTAGGCTTTTTTCCTTAACCTAATACAACAACTACTAGTAACATATATTTTAGGGCAAAGATATAGAAATAATCATTTTTCCTAAATTTTTTCCTTTTATTATTGAAAACACCCAAAAAAGAAGAAGAAGAAGGTCTTTTGAGGAGGCCCCAGACAGCTGCTTGCTGGGCCTTGCCCCAGGGCCGGTACTGGTTCTAAAATAAATATTGTAGTAGCAGAATTTTTGTATATTGGCACCCCTCTACAAGTATCAAACCTAATTAAGTTTTGCTTCAACAATAATTATACTTATCCTAAAATAGTTATCAATAGTTATAAACTACGTATTTAAATAATTCTTGTAGAATTTAATCTTGCCTTGTAACATATATTTCATACTTGATCTTCTAAAATTTGATACCCCTAAATAAAAATTCTGGTTCCGCCGCTGGCTCTCGCTTAACTAACCCCTTGGTGATTATGGATTATAATGGGTTCCGTACCATGATTTTTTTGTTTGAGTGCTAATCTCTTTCTTTTCTTTTCTTTTGCTACACATGGGTTCTTTTGAGATGAAATGATTTGTTTGGAAGAGGTTTAGATAGGCTTTCACATCTTTCTCAGACAAGGTGATTGTCTTGTTGAAAAAAAGGATATCCTCAAATGCATTGGAGGGAAGGGAAAAAGCTTTTCTTCTTCCTCTATTTCTCTCTGTCTCATGATCTTGCTTAACAATTAGATATCAATTATTGCTTTTATTTCTGTTATGGGATTTCCAAATCTTCTAATCTTGAAATGCTCAGGCTGAGTTTTCACCAATTTTTTTTGTCACACCGTAATAACAAAGACAACTCGTTTCTACTAAAAATACCATTTAGTCCATTTAGCTAGAAGAATGACTTGGAGAAACAAATACAAAATACCGAAAATAACATTTAGTCGATAGCGGAAGCTCGCACCTGGGGTTGCTGCTGTGCAGAAGCTGCTGCACACAATCCGGACTGTCCACAAGAGTTTTCAACAGTTCGGATTGAAAACAAACTATTCGCGCGAATAGTTCTCTTATTTTGTTTGAAATCTGGATCATTCATCCAAGCAATGGACGACCCAGATCATGCACAACAGCAACCCCGCGTCCGCGGAAGCTCACCCTTAGTCTTTGTATAAAACTCATGTAGAATGGTATGATTTTTCTGTGTTAATACATTAATTTTTTTTGGCACCTAGCTGTTTGCTATAATGCTTCTGACAAATTAAAAGTTGTGGGTTCCTCACTACTGATTTTTCTTGGGCAACATTGAGGAATAAATGTGGTTGTGGTCTGCATCAACTCCTTTTTCTAGCTCTTTTTTATTAGAGATCCATTTTACTTTCTTCACTTGAATCATGGCTGTTCTGGTTATGCATAGCTGTAACATATCAAACATTGATTCTCTCTCCTTTTGTTTTCTGATTTCCTTTAGCTCTTTTGTATTTTGAATGCATTTTGATCATACACCTAATCAATATGCTAATCCATAGATTAGTACCCTTGATGCAGCCTTTGGTTTTTTATGTTTGAATGGCAGCTTTTATTTTTTATTTTCTTTTCTTTTTTCCATTGAATAATTTTTCTATTATGTGACTCATACTTCCACCTTCCAACAATGAATCCAAATGGATATTTTTTGGGTTTTTTGAATGGGCAGTGATATACTAAGTGGGTTCAGTGTAATGAACCTACTAACCCTAAGTCAATGAATTTTACATTATAAGTACTTTTTTACACAAAAAAAAAAAACACTTGTTCTTGTCTTTATTATGTGAGAGTACAAAAGTACCCTTCAGTATGTGGGAAAAGTGAGTTAGGTACTACTAACTCAAAGGGCACTTTTTTAATTGGTAATTGATATTCACACACCCCAAATTGTTATCTACACCCATTTTTTTGTCTTTTAGTGAGATTTTTACATATGAAAATTTCACTAGAAGACAAAAAAGGGAGTGTTGATAACAATTTGGGGGGTGTGGAAATCACTCCTCTTTTAATTTTGCCTAATCAATTTGAAAAAAGATGGAGTTTTTTTTGGTATAAATTGGATGGTCAAAATCATTCCCCCAACCCTATATCCTATATATTGCATATCTTTGTAATCATTGAACATATTTATGGAGTGACGGATGCAAGGGGTGCTCGGCCCCTGCACAACCCCAAATGTTCACATATATTATACTACTAGTTTTCCAGTTAATTTAAAAAAATTCTATAAAATTGGCCCCTGCAATTCCCTTGGGTGTTTCTTAATATTTCTCTGTGGAAAAAACCCCAATTTTTTTTTTAAGTAATCAATCATTTGTAGGTAGCACGTACAAACCATCTTGTTTCTTCCTTAAACCTCACAGGTAGCAATATATATTGGTGAAATAATTTTTTTGTTATAAATATAAAAATACACGTGGTTTTAGCCACCTGTTATGCGTCTGCCACTGTTCTTATGCGCAAATCAGCTTTTTATAAATTTATTGATTTCTACATACATCTCATCTCTTACTCCCGAAAGATCCGAACCCGTTAATTGCGGGTCGGGTATAACCACAATTGATTTCTTAAAAAGTGAATGTTTTTACAAGCACCAATAGGCCACTCTTTGTTTTTGGCTCTGCAGACAGGGGAGGCCCATACTTTTTATTTCTTTTTTCAAGTTTGCTTCTCCAGACAAGCTATAGTATTCATTAAGTTAAGCATCAAAAAAATGGTGAATGAACATCAAAACATAAATAAAGTGCAGTACTTGGATTTATAATATAACTTTATCTTTACACTTTGTTTGTGGGTATAAAGCTAGTAGGGCTTTGTTTCATTCTTTGCATATTTTTGCTAGATGTCTTGTTCTTCCAAGACAAGCAGCCTGTGGAGTAGGTGCTACTGCTTCTCAGGATTGAAGACAAAGACCTTAACATCCTCCTAAGATCACTCTTTATGCAGGTAATTTTCAATAGAAATGTGTATATACGTATATGTGTGCACACGAAAGCTGACCCGGACACCTGAATTATCAAAAAATAGATATACATACGTGCGAGTGTAAATGTGCTTGTGTGGTATATCTACATTATAGCTGCATTTGTTTGCACTTTGGTCATAAGTAATCAATCCTCTTATATCATCACATTTACAAGTAGTAGATTTTGAGCCTAGTTGTGATCATGAACATTCTTTGGCGGGTAATTATCGATTCATCTTGTCTTAATTCCGTTCTTTCTCACATGACATTTTAGTTTCTGCTGTCAAATTATTGACAGCAGATCAATTTTGGAGCAATATTGCTGCTAATTTGATGGTCTTTGCTTTAGGATTTATTGATTCAGTTTCTTACGTTTGATATTCAGTCCTAGTAACTTTCCAAAATGCTATGTTTTTCGCTCTGCGACAATCTGGATGCAATTCATAACAAACTTGGTGATCTTGTCTTCATGTTCTCTCTCAAAGGCCTCTTAACCCTTTTTGGGATCTGAAGCGTTTTTTAAGCTGTATACCATTGCATGTTTGTTTCTTTGATCGTTCGCCTCCTCTATGGATTTGACGCGTTCTTTTAGCTCTATACCGATGCATATAAGCTTGAAGATCTTTTTACAGCAAAACATAAGAGGGTTTGTTTAATCCTCTCTCACATAGGATGTATATTTTCTTCTTTAGCTCTGACTTTGCTGCTAATGTTAGACATGATCACCAGTTTGGGAAACACGAGAACTCGAATCGCAACTTGTGACCTCAGAATTTCCTGGGAAATGTGGCTTTGGAACACTTTTTTTTTTGTGATGAACTGGTAAAATTTGCTGAAAATGGATTGGAAACTTGGTTGCTGCTAATCTTGCTGCTAATCTTGATTGCTTCATTTTCTGTTTTCCTCCCAGGGCTACCAACTATGAGGAAATGAGCAGATACATTTACTTGGAAGTACCAACATTTGCAGCCAGTTTCCTATCCACTCCCATTGCCAATTCAGAAATCATCCTTCCCATTTATCTCCTAAGAATCCATGGATGAGTTCAGTTCTGAAAGGTCAAAGACATGGAACATCTACACCAGTTCAGACCTTAGCCCTTCTCAAACAGTACTCATCGAGAGAGAGCCTCCGTGGAAGAACTTTGGGTCATCGATGAATGCCATTTCTTTCGGCTTCGTTGCCACTGCAGTACTGATATCAATGTTTCTTATAATGGCCATTTTTGAACATTTGTTTAAGCCGAATCCTTCGTTCTCTTCGCCTCAGTATGGGAGGAGTAGCAGATCTCTTGAAAGAAGACCGGTGGGGAAACTTGGGCGTCCACAAGAAGTAAGTCTCCTTCTTGCTAACTTTCAAGTCAGTTTGCTAAATTTCATGCAGAAATCCCTTTCTGTCTCACCCTTGTTAGTCCGACCGGTCTAATTAAGGGTATCCAAGCTCATCCAAAAGGAATCATATTTTCCATACGCGATTTCTCTTTGTTTTTGATAAAATTATGTTTCGCACCATATAGATTGTCAAAAAGTGCATTTTACTCGTTCCATAAAAAATTCGGCGATTACAGCTCCATTATGGGATAACAAGTAGCCAATGAAAAATATTTCAGTTTTATCCACCTGCTCAAAGGTAGCTGTGGTAGGTAGAGAATCTTATTCTGGCTCATGGACTAGTTGTACTGACCTTAAGTGGGTGATCTTCTGTGACAGGTGTCGACATCGTACGCGTCGGATTTTTCGGTAGTGATGCCAGGACAACAATATCCTACATACATAGCCCAGCCTGCTCCTCTCCCCTGTCCAAGGGAAGGTGTCAACTGGCCTTCCCATGAACAAAACATTACTTTGCCTTGAGCCCTATGATTACTTTGTATGTTTCCATCCATTGTGATTGTATTTATTTCTCATAGAAGTATTAAGCTATCATTACTCCCACACTCAACACTTTCTAAATGTTTAGTCGCGTGTACACTATCGTGTTTTCCGATCATCATTTTTTACTTTGAAAAGTGAAATAAGCTCAATAAAACAAAACGCGGCATAAAATAACATATACTTGTGCCTTTTCTATTAGTGAATTGGACTAGATTGACCAAGTTATATGATTTGAAGGACTTGAATAGAAATAAAAAAAATTTGGGGGTCACAAAAAAAAGGATTCGACTTCTCTGCAGTTGATTGCAGAGGAGTCGGCTCAACCTCGGTCATTCATATAAGATAAATTAATGGTTCAAATTTGTGAAAGTACTCTGTAAACATCAAGATAGATTGACAATTCTAAGGTGGAGGATTGACAAATCCACTCTTAAATCAAGTTTCTACTTAAGAAAGAGTAAACAAAAACATGTCTCATGTAAAATAACCCAATGTAATAATAATACCAAATAGACCAAAACTACTTCTTTCACTTCATTTTCTTTCTTATCCTTTCCTCCACTAGCCAAGATCCAAACATAACCTTTATACATGCGAGCCACTTTCAAAAGCAAAAACCTTTTCAAATCAGGCAATCGCCAACATATATCATTACAATTCACCATGAAACCCCTTTTGGGACTGGTTGATGGTGTTCATTACTGGCAACAAATACCCTAGAGGGGAGATACAAAGAGCAAAAGGCATTTCAATACATAATGACTATCCCCGCGCAAGATGTCCAGAAAATCCAGACAAGATACATCACGTGCAAAAGACGAAAGCAAAATCACACTGTAATACAGTCACCATTATGACTTCACCGCGGTGTATGTTTTCAAAAACTCTCTTTCTGCTTTGATAAAGCCTGCATCTTCCAAAATGAAAACTCTTAAAGAGTTAAGAGTTCCGCTGTTAAAGATCTTCTGGCACTTCATCATCAGGTAATACCACAGTCAACAAAGAATACTTAACCCGGAGCGAGATTCTCCCTTTCTCAACAGTAAGCCTAGCCCCAGAAACGACCCAGTAGCCCGGATTTTCTTGTGGGCCCCTCGCCATTTCCGTTGTGTCCACGAATTTCAAGAGCTTTGGTGCCTGGACGGGAACTGGTGGGCCTCCAGGGTAAACAGCAGAGTTTATGTTCACCTCTGCAGGTTGAGGGGGCGGTTTCATAAAAGTCGTGGTAAAATGGTGACTAATAAGGGTCGATATGAGTCCGGATTTACGGGCCAAGCCTGGCGACCCGTCCCATTCTGGCTGCTTTACCACTGTGGCTCCAGAAACTGTCGAGAAGCGGAGTCGCAAGAAGAGGATTTTCTTGAGGCCGTAATTCTCGACCTGTAATTGGGCCCCAGTTACTATGGAAAGATCCTCATCAGAGTCCACTGGAGCAGTGCAGACATGGGAAAAGTTCTTCCACTGAACTTTCTCGTAGTATTTATGGTCGTAGGCTTCCTGTTGGAAGTTACCATACGGGTCATCTTCCAGTTTCAAGATTTTTGGTAGGGAGGAGAGGTGTTGTAAGTGGATGGCCAAGCGGTTGCATCTTTTGCCTTCTAGGTAAAGCCGGAGGCCAGTCACAGGCCTCTTTCCCACATAAACCTGTTATCATATTGGTAAAAGAAGAGTAGGTTAAAGGTACCCTTTGATGGAAATGAATCACTGATTGCACTTCATAATATAACGAGAATCTCCGTACTTAGTATGGCATAAAGAAAGTTCCTCAGAACTAACTGCACATATTACGTTCACAAGGTATAGAACATACATTGACACACATTTACCAGTATATCGGCAGCTGAAAGAAAATTAAAATCTAATTATGAGATTCATGTGGTCAACAGGAAACTAATAAGCTCAAATTAGATGAAACGCAGGACCGTAAGTCTCGGGTCCTGCCCCCAGACTAAACTGCATCCATATTCGAGCAACACATCCACTCATGCTCAATACGTATCCTTTATGACAGGATAGATCGCCCACCAAAGTAAAGATAGAAGTGACTTGTGGAAATAAAGCTCCCAAATTTCCGTTGAACAAGCCCAATGACTAGCTTGCAGAGCTGCGCGTGGTCCACGCCACAAGGATATTTCAAGTTTCATGAATTAAATCTAAAATTCACAATCTGACTTCCTAAGTGACACGGGGCATTCAAATTGTCAACAGTTTGGTGGATTTGACAGTTGTAATCAATTGGGTTCTCATGGAACAGCAACTCCAACTTAGTTCCCATATTGTGCACTAGTAAATTTGAAACTTTCCGTGTACTACACTTACACTAGTTCCCCCAAATTCTTTACTTTCTCACCTTAAACCCTAGTTTAATCACCGTAAACCTTTACATTACCTCCATGTTTATTACTTTGTTTCTTTCCCTATAACTCCATAGTAGTTCTTTTGTACTGTAGAGTGTTGACAATCATTTTTTATGATTGACATGTATGTGCACATAAGTTACTCTAGGATTTTATGGAACTACTCGTTCATTATGGATTTGAATACCACTCAGGCATCATGTATGTGAACCAATAATCCTTGTAGATGGCACGCGTTCAGGTGATATGCCCAACGCTTGTACGAATCATTCAAAGACCTGCAATCCAACCCTAGACTAGAAAAAAGCGAGCACTGAACCTTTTTCAGATTAAGAAGCACAACTAAACTGGTGAAGAGGTGAAATTAACCTCAAAAGTGGAAGCCTAAAAGAGGAAACTTTACCGGTGTGGTATTTACATAAAGCTTGGGACCCAAGAAGCTGAACTGCAAAGATGCTGTACTTTGTTGCCTCCGCTGCGGACCAAGTGGGAGGTCACTGAACACAGGCGCCCATTGCCTCGGCAGCTGAAATTCCAAGAATTGATGGAGTTCTTCAATTGGTGGTTTATCTACAGGCAGAAAACCAAACACGAAAAATGCAAAGGATTGTAAGGCCACCAGATAACCTGTGCTGAAATTTGTGACAGAGAAAGGGTGGGTTGAAACTGAATATGAGGCAGTTATGAGGAAAAACAAATAATCAATAGACAAATAGAGATCAACAGATCTTGCTCACAGCGTAAATAGAGATTTATTGCGTGGCTCAAAAATCCACTCCCAGAGACACCATTCAACAACGAGGTAATTGGTATAAAGGACATTGAGATCACATCAGGTTCCAATGGGACGGTATGCAACCACTCATCGTGCGTCAGATTTCGGTCATCCCTTCCACCTCGCCTCTTGCAGATGCTCAGAATATCCTGTCATGAAAATAAATCACTGAGAGAAGATGCAAATTGAGATAGAAGGAACATCAAAGTAAAGGACACCATTTGCAAGACCAAACCTCCTTGTGTGAGTAAGAAGTTGAGGTGCCAGTGTCGACAAACCTCAGCCGCTGCTCCCTGATTTCATGCTGCGACAAAATGATTAGCTGAGACATCTAGAGAACAAGTCCAATACAACTTGTGCGAGTCAAAACGCTCAATAAAGTTCACAAAAAAGAATAATCTTTGCATATCAACTTAAAATGGAATTTGAAGAGGGGTATTTAAACAAGCTTCCTTGCAATTCATTATGCTGGTTGGACAGTGCTTTCTTGGTTCATGGACCCCACTACGAATCTCGTTTTAATGACTAAATTTGTTGCTTCTGTTGACCTACGAGTATAGCTCAGCCAGGGCACGATGGAAGACCGAGAAATGTTTTGGCAATTTGATGACACATATCATTGAAAACATTAGTTAAATCCGTTCAATTTATTATAAGAACAAAGAGCCAGTCACCTTGCAAATGGACCTCTTGAGACAACCAAGTGTACAGGTGGAAAACTTCTGGAAAGAATGCGACTCGCAGAGATGTGAAAAAGTTCTCTGCGAGACCCACTGACTTCTACACGAATAAACTTTGTATTCAACTGATGTCATTAAACCATTAAAAGATTGGTTTCACAGACCGATAGTAATTTTCGGAAGCTGTGTTTGCGGGGATCAAATTAGCTGAATTGTTCACTTAAATAATCTCATCACAGATGATATTATGCTAACAAATTTAGAGTGTTCATTGAAATGGCAAATACTCTCATGCCATTAGTGAAAGCTTGGATGCACGGAGAACGTAATTAATTGCCTACCAGTAGGAGTATCAACAGTGACCGATACCGGTTTTAACAGAACACAAAAAGGGGACGTGATATTAAAACATCCAATTCAACTCCAATTGGCAATAAGTGGAGAGATCGCCTAGGCTCATATACTAGTTTTGGAGTTTATAATCTGAGAAGCACGGATACGGGATATACCGAAACGACACGACACAGACGCGCGGACACGTCAGTTCTCAAAAAATTAGAACACGGATACTTCGAATAAAATAATATATTTTACTTTTGGTAATATTATATATATGTATATTCTTACATAGTAGAAAATTAAAAATAATTTTGTCTCATAAACAAGTAAAACAATTGGGTACATATCTTGTCTTTGTGGCCCATACAATGAAGAGCCTTAAAAATAAACAATTAACATATATTTCAGTCCACATAAATGGACGAAGTGGGCCAACTTCAAAACAAAAGAGTAGAAAGGTTGATGCCCCGAGTCCAAAAGGTTAGAACTAAGAAACCCTAATGACTTCAGCACTACAACAACATAAGAGCAGGAGTCGACTGCTGCTTGGAGAGCCAGAGAAGATGAGCACCAGCGACGGTGGCGGCAGCAGTCAGCGCAGGTCTCTCTCTTCTTTGGGTCCAAGAGTGCCGCAGACGTGTCCTGAGAAAAGAATACTGATATAATAGTAGGAGGATACGGTCAACGAGGCGTCGGACACAGTCAAAGGCGTGTCGGACAAGTGTCCGGGACGTGTCCGGACGTATCCATGTCTCAGACGTCTGGGATACGGGTACGTCACCCTCCCCAACATGTCGGTTCTTCTTATGTTATAATTAACCAATATGGGACAAACTCCAACACTCTCCACACGTGCGAACCCGACCCACACGTGGAGAGATAAATGAAAAGATCCATAACATAGGGATCACAATGAACAACGAAAAAAGGTGTGCTTGAGGCACAAACAATGGAGTAATCTATCAGTCAAAAAGACTCCAAAAGCCTAGATCTGATACCATTTTAAAGCATCCAACTCAAAAACAATTGGCAACAAGTAGAGAGGTTGCCCAGGCTCATACTAATTTTGGAGTCATAATTAACCAATGAAGGACAAGCTCAAAGAAGTGAAAATAAAAAACAAATGAAGGAAGTGACGAAAAAAAAGGTAAGAAACACCTTCAAATATTCATACAGATAACAAATCAATGATAATTTGTAACTACCATGATCGAGAGCTTAGTTGTATAGATATAAAAATCAATGATAACTATCACAACACGTGCAATTCAGCAGATAGTGAGAATAACCTGAGCTGTGCAACAATCCCAAAACCAGATCTACCCTAAATACACATGATAAATAATGTCCTTTGTTCTTTTTTTTTGAACGGCAATGTCCTTTGTTCTTTACAATACATACGATACATAATGTCAACTTATGTTCTCTCACTCTCTTCTTCTTCTTCCTTTTTTTTTTTTGTGGGGGGGGGTTTCCGTTTCTCGAGCAAGCAACACATGTCAAAGGAGAGATCTCTTTGGGTTCAGTTTTATGTATAAGAATTCAGACAAAAGAACATAGCACAGTGCCAGACATTCAATCAACAGCGCCGTTCAAAAATAAGAAATTCAATCAACAGCAAGACTTGTCGCATATCAGTTTTTTTTTTTTAGCTGAGAAACCATTCCTGTCCAACTAAACCAAAAATTCCATGCCTTTAGTTCAAATTTCAAGATGGATATTAGAGATAAGTAAAAGAAAAACCTTGTCATTGTGATACATCAGTTCTGAATTCAGGCTATATTGGCCATTTGCATCTAAAAATCTCTCATCTGCAATAGCCTTTAACCTTTTCTGCACATCAGCAGGTTGAAGAGCTGATGAGTGCGGTTGTTTTACATAAATTACATCCTTCCCTCCCATCTTCACGCCAGCAACAATGTGAGTACCAAATTTATCAATAAACCTGATTTACGGAGACAAGCACCAAAAGTCATTAAAATATTTCGATGAACTATAGCTCAAGCCTCAAAATAGATTGAGAAAAGTTTTCAATCATGGAAAAGTTCAGCAGTAAGTCACTAGGCAAAGTCACGAAAGATATAAGGTAACGAATGAAACATACGCCGGCAAAGGAAAGGAAAGGAACTAAATAAGGAGAGTAAACACAGTTCAAAGAGATCACCTATAGCTAAAAGCATGTTAAATCCTGGAGATAACTTCCTAATAATAAGACTACATCTCAACAAAGGAAAGACAACAAGTGTAGACACTAACATGGACTCTAGGAGTACACTTTGTAGAGACCACTTAACACGGCAAGAGAATGAAAGAATCACTGCAGAAGTATCTTCCAAATATTCTATTTCACAGCTTAAAAACGTATAAAAACGTATAAAATAACCAGTCAACATACAGCTTTGAAACCTCACAGGTGGATCAGAAGACAGAATGACCAAAGGGAGAAAAAAAAGTAAGATAAAGAAGAAAAGACTCATTTCTGAAAATTCATTTGAAAAAATAATGATCAAAATTTAAGACAAGTAGTAGCCTTGAAGATTTAGCTTAAGTTCCTTAGTCCTAAATTCCAACATATATAGCTGAATAAATATACCTACCTTTCATAACGGGCAAGAAGAAAACAAAGAGATAGCAGAACGAAATCATTGCAAGTACTTCAAAATTCACCTAGCCAATGCAGCAGGTTCCCATGATGATGGAACGGCTTTCTTCACATGATCACACAGTACCATCTGAGATTTATCCAGTTGCACTGTGTAAAGAGTGATAAGCACCCCATCAAAAGCAAGGGTTTTTGTGTTGGCTGCATCTTTCTGCCAACAACCTGAAAATTCAAACATAGAGTTGAAAAGGCCGGAAGGAATTTTCCCAGTCAAAGATATTTCTTGGTTGAATTGCTCTGACATCTGGAGGAAGGAAAATGAAAATGTCAAGACACCCAAAATCGGAGATGAAAATACAAGAGTAGCCATGGGAATTTCATAACAAGGCAAGAAGCTTATATTGTATGAGTCGAACACCTTGAATAACA
Organism: Vaccinium myrtillus; assembly: GCA_016920895.1. Lineage (NCBI taxonomy): Eukaryota > Viridiplantae > Streptophyta > Magnoliopsida > Ericales > Ericaceae > Vaccinium > Vaccinium myrtillus. The sequence goes on along the minus strand of CM029278.1, from coordinate 25,707,929 downwards.
AGCGGAAGACAAAAGGACAAGCTCCATTTCTTTCGTGAGGTCATTACTGCTGACACAGTGTATTTTGAAGTATTGAAAAATACAAAAGCATATGCAGGTTTGATGAGTGGGAATGCAAAGAATTCGTTGCATGACTTAAAGATACTCTTATTCAAGCACAAAGACATATTCTAGCCAAGCACCATTTTGAAGTTCCATACTATCATAAATAAAATCCAACTGAATCTGAATCAAAGTTTGCACTGGGCCAAATTTCTCCCAAGTGAAACCATATATACAATACAATGGCAAAAATTCAATGTTCTTCAAATTTCATAAAGCGTGAGAAATTTGCAGCAAATATTTGTCCTAATCTGTATTCTGTACCCATTGGATCTTGTTCCTCCAATCTGAATACAAGTTACCTGTATTTATACTACCATCGGACAGGTGATAAACCACATGCTCTATACCAATCATCTTGTACTACTAAAACATTAGTTCAATGCAAATATTGCTCATTTGATTTTGTTGGAAAATATCCCTAATTTTTGTGAAAAGTAAACGCTCATTCCCCCAATCCCACATGGTCCACCTCATTAGAACAAGGGCTTAATGTCTTTACATCTCAACCCCCTCTCTTTTAAAATTAGTAGTAGAAACTAAACAAGTTTCCATACCATGCCAAGAAAATTGCAAACGAAGTTCTCAAGTCATCCCTTAAAACCCAAAAGCAAAACTATCAAATTGGGAAAATTACATAGACAGATAGACATCAATCACTACCAAGTATATTAACAGGATATGCAACAGAGTGATCACAAAATTTCCCAACAAAAACACCAAAATTTACAGGAAAAACGTTGAGCGTAACAATTATACCTGCTGGAAAGAAATAACATCAGACCGAAACCTCGTCCGTTCTCCCTTATCGCATTTTATCGATTTCGACACATTCGGTATCAATATTCCACCAGGAAGAATAATCTCCCTCCCGTCATCCTCACCAAATTCAATCAAGCGGGGTTCACTTAACTCCCCTTTGCAATACTTGAGCCTTAAATCTACTGAAATATCATATCCACGTCCAATCGATTGAATCGCTATGTTGGCAGCTTCAGGAGCTGAAGCCTTAAGCGCCATCCAATCAAATCATCACTTCCCTTTACAAAAACCCCATGCAAACTCTACACATCCGAAAATGGGCACATAACTAGGGTTTCAATAGATTCTAACAATCTGTCTCCAGCTCTTCACCACGTTCCAACTGAAAACCCTAGCTTCACGGCAGAGTAATCAACGTGTACTCCACTGAAGTCAAACAAAAGCATAATATGAGCAAAATGGGGCGAAAAAACCTGGCAATTTCGTCGAAATTTTCAGAGTGCGCGCAACCGGATGTTATGGAGGTTTTGGATAGAATGCGATTTTTGTGGAATGTTGAAGCTTTTGTTGACTTGCTATGAGGTCGACAAAGGGAATTGGTCAAGATCTAGAGGATATTTAGAGAGAGAGATAGTGAGTGCAGAGAGCTTGGTGGAGGGAAGTTTCTACAAGTGGTGAAAAGCATGGGAGCAAGCACATCTTGACTCTGTTTGAATCTTCTCAGTTCAGACATTTTGCGTGAAACACGACGACGTATGTCTAGTGCAAAAAGGCACTGGTATATTTTCAGTCAATCCGAACATACATCGAGGGTTTTTCAGGGATCCGGGGATCCCGTAATGTGCCTCCGCACTACGGAGTTGTAGGACGGCCAAAATTACGTCGTTTTAGGTGTGCAAAGAAACACCACTACTTAATCCCTCAAAACTATGTCATTTTAACCTAGTTTTATTTGTTGAATTCCAAAATATGAGCATTTTTAAGTGAGTGTTTATTTTCTTCAAAATCAAAATTGATTTTTGATTTCTTCTATACGTGAACATAAAAGTCATTTAATTGGGGTTGGTTTGTCTTTTTATTTTAGGAGTAGAAGTTTTCCCCCTAAAACGTGGTTCTCAAAACAAAAAGTCTACGATTAAACACATTTTTGAATTTTTTAATTTTTGGGCTTCCTTCGGTTTTTTAAAACTAATGCTCGTTCGAGATGAGAAGGGGTTATAGTGTATAAGAATAAGAGTCAAGATGTGTAAATTGTCAATTGTGTTTAGAAATTCTAAATTATGCCGCTTGTTATATTTATGGGGTTTCTCACAAAAACACATCTACAAAAGTACTAGTACTAGTGAATGTTAGTGCCTAAAGACACTTTGTGAAAACTAGTATTTCTACAAAATAAATGAATTTTATTAGCTAATGTTGTCATGTACAAATTTAAAGTCACAAATAATTTTCTAGATTTTTAAAAGGCCCGCAAAAAAAAAAATATTAATGTTAAACTTGACATAATCCTAAGAGAGAAAATTTTGTGATTCTAAACTTTTGCACACCCAAAATGACGTAGTTTTGACCGCCCTACAACCCCGTAGTGCCGAGGTGTACTACGGGATCCCCGAATCCGTTTTTCAGGGGTGTTCGAACGCCATTTTTCTAGAATAAATTGGTTTTTCACGATTTTTTATACGATGTATTACGAGGAAATGACCTATCTTGGTTTTTGAAAAAAATTATTTTTTTAATAGTGTAACACCCCCTTAGTTCACCAATTTGTTTCAGGTGTGAGTATAGACCGGATTAATTAGGTTTTGTGCAAATAACCAAGCCAAATTAACTCTTACAGATTGGGAATTCCGATAACCAAATTAAACCGATTCGAGAGATATAAAGAACTGGACAAATCCAAGCCAATAGACTACTGTGATGCTGCCACGCGGCTCTCGACTGTTGATTTGGAGTCGTCATCTGGGTTTTAGGATCGTCACCTGAGAAATCGAATTTGAAAATGACTTGTGCGCTATATTTTGGAAAAGGTTGTATTACTGGCCGTCATAACCGTAATATCTTGGGTTCGGAGCTAGGCAGGGCCGGCCCTGGGCCCAAGCCCACCAGGAGGTGGCTTAGTGTCCCAAAAAAAGCCCAAACAAAAGGGCCAGTAATATAGGAGTCTTTTAAGCACAAATAAAACAAACTGGGGTCCATACTAACTTAAATAAGGCCCGTTCAAAAAAAAAACAAGGGCCCATTTTTTTATGGTGGCCCGATTACTGAAGCATTTAAAGGGGAAAAAAAAAATAAAAGGAAAAGGAAAACAAAGGACAGAAAGGCAGAGTTCAATTTCTCGATTCTCTCTCTTCACCATTTTATATTCTCAAGCTTAGGCATGGCAACGGGGCCGATTGGGACAGGTTTTGATGATCCCGGTCCCGATCCTAAAATTTTTGAACCACCCCTAATCCGATCGGGTAATTTACGGGTACCCCGCCCCCACCCCTATCGGGTATCGGGTTTACCCGCCCCACCCCTATTTTTTTCACATATTAGTAAAGTATATTTTAGACTCTAATATTAATGAGCACAAATGATAAAAGTCCACAAAATAACTTTCACAACTTAACCAAAATCTACTATCTAATATTGTATTTTAGTTGTAAAAATAAAATTATAAGAATACAAAGAATATTTGATGCATATAAGGGAGAAAATATAATTATATATAAATATAATTATACATATATGTGTGTGTCGGGGCGGGTAATATCAGGGCGGGGTGACCATACCCCTGCCCTTACCCTAACCCTGACGGGTTTTTCAAAATCACCCCCTGCCCCTACCCGTTACCCAAAAAATAGAAAGAAAAAAAAAACCCTACCCTATTGGAACAGGGTAGGGCGGGTTGAATTGTCATCTCTACTCAAGCTGTAAAGTGTGCCCTAACCCCCAAGCCCCAAATTGAACATCAAATCAAAACAACTGTAATATTGCAAGGAAGCAGAAGATGTTGTCGAGTGCCGATCATGTATTTGATTCCAATTTGTCAACTTTCTCATGGTGAAATTTACGTTTCAAGTTAAGCGAGGAGTGGAATGCCTTAAGGCCCTTAGCCAACTTTTCCTGCACGGGCTTTACCACCGGACTAAAACTGGTGTCCAGATTCAAAGAGTTCAGGCCCTCCACTGGGCCTCCTATCGAGTTGGAAGATCCCTCCTTACTAAAGAGAGAGTACCGAGGAGAAGGCAATCCAACCTTTGAACTTAGTTTGAAACTCCTGCTTTGTTGTCCCGCTTTGGTAAGTGAAGGTTAAGTAGTTCCAGTGAGCAGTTCAGTAAGGAAAGTAGTCGTAGAAACAAAACCGTTTTAGGGGAGTCGGCTTTAGGAAAGCGAAGCGTCACTAAATTCCCTCTTCTTCTTGTTTCGGGAAAGCGCATCCCTTGTCCCGATCCCGAGTCCGTATCGACAGGAAAAGAGAATCATTAAATACTGGAGCTTGCACCAGAGCCAAAGACGGAGGAGGGAAAAGAGAAGGTACTCTAGGGCAAGTAGGTCGTGAACAAAATCTTCGGGTAGTCGCTCTAAAGGGAAGCGAACGCCTTAGTTAAAGCTTATACAGGATGGACAAAAATTCGTTGTTTAAGCTAGGTCTAAGGGCTTAGATATACTAAACCGTTAGTTCGGTTTCGGGTACAGGCTTTGGAATCAATTCCTTGTTGTTCGACTCAAACGGCTACCTTTCTCTTCTTGTTTTCTCGTAAGGTAGCAAGCGGATTAGGAATTCCACTTTCTTTCGGGAAGGGCGTAGGCACTTTTCGGATAGTTGGTTTAGGTCAGAGAATCAATATGTCCTTCCGTTCCATTTCCGCTAGCTCTAAAGATAAGTGCGGTTGATTGAAAAACTAGTCGGCTTTTGAGAGACAAGGGCTTTTAAGGGAAAAGAATCACTTTTCGGATAGTTTACTACCATTTCGGTTTATGTTGTGAGAATCAATATGTCCTTCCGTTCCATTTCCGCATGGCCAGCTCTAAAGATAAATGTTATCGAGCGATGTTTTGGAGTTGATTGAAAAACTAGTCGGCTCCCACAGCTTGTTGTACGGTTCACAATTGGATTAGGATGCATGATGACAATGATGATCTATTCAGAGAATGCCAAGAAAATTTGGTGATTCGACAATGTCAAAGAGCTAGCGGGAGTAGTTCTCAAAATCCAATACAGATTGATATCGATCGTGGACAACTCCGTCATATGTCCAATGTCCGTGATCGCATTGCTGAATAAGTCTGGGTTGCATGAATCGTACTTGATGATATTACCATTGCAAATGTATTTATCCTTATATTTAAAACTATGTTATCCTTGTTTCAAGTATGAACTCGTGAACTTCATTTGTATCAGATAGATGGATTTGAGTCGATAGAATTAAGACTCAATGACATTTTGATTTTTGGTGTCTATGCATTTCGGTCAATTTTTTTTCCTAGTCAATAGTTGTACAAGGTTGTATACGAATGAAATTCATAAAGTACAAAGCTGGTGTCGCCTCTGCTCTACCTCCAAACACAAACACAAAAATACATGTAATTTGAAACGATTTCAAGCACAAATGGTTCATCGGAATTTGGAAAATGCCAATCACAATAACCACCTCTCTCTTTGGCTTTTTCGGGACAACCATTTAAATCAACCTATTACTCCTTCCGTCCCTTTTTAAATGTCCACTATGGGAATACGTGTATCTTCAAACCACCCAAAAATGTATTTTTCTGTATCAAGTTTACTATTTTCATTTTAAAGTACTCATCACTCAATTACATTTAGAAGGGGTGAAAAGCATCCCTTGCAATCTTTATGTAACCCCGCAAGGCCCATGACCGCAACCCTTGCTATTTTGGCTCGAATAGTATGGATTTTGCCTCATAACGCGATGTTCGAATCCAGTGATAAAGATGGAACGGCCACGAGTAGTGTCGTGGTCCAAATCTCGAATGTTATAAATTTCCTACGATGTTAACGGAGAAAAATAACTAACAAAAATAATTTTAGATTGTTAACCACTAACTATGCCGTAATTTTAAGCATGGCCCGATAGATAAAGTAGTGAATGCATATGGAATTTGGTATACATCAATTTTATAGAATTGGTTGATTTCATTTTTGAGTCAGTGGTTTGCAAGGCGGAGAAGTGCGTCATTCTCAATTTTATACGCGATGGCACAAGCTGATGAACTAACTATTGTTGCACAGCTACCGGCAAGACCTTGATCGAATGGTTCCAGAAGTACCAAATCATCCTCAAGATGCCACGACCAATCCACGAGCCAAAAAATTGGTTTTTTGGTTTTTTTCGTTGTCTTTATTCAATTTTTTTTTTTGCATTTGTTAGTTTTGCGTCAAGATTTTGTGGTTTCTGGATTTACCTCGTCAAGACGAATCCAAAAAGTATAAAATTATGGTCAAAAGTAATAGTTTTTTTAATAAAGCCTAAAATAAACCAAAATAAACCAATTTTTTAGATTATTTTTCGTCTTTATTCACAAAACTTTAAGTTTGGCGAATAATTTTATACTTTTTAGATTCCTCTCGTCGAGACAAGTCAAGAAACCACAAAAAATCGACTAAAAACTAACAAATGCAATTTTTTTTTGAATAACGACAAAACGAAAAAAATCAAAAAACCAGTTTTTTCAAATTAGCCAAGCCACGCCTAAAACGCTTTTTAGTTTGCCAAATATTACAATCACCAACTAATATTGTTTAGTCGGTGATTTGTTTATATTCAACCAACATTCTCTCACGATACATCACATAAAAAAGTATGAACACAAAAACCAAGACAATTTTAAAACAAAACTCCCTTAGTGGAACTGGGCCTAAATATTGGTTACTCAGTAAAAGCTTAACAATTGCCGATTAACTAAATTTAGTCTGTATTTTTAGTCGGGAATTGTGTATTTTATTGTACTGTTGCAAGGGTAAGAACTTGTATTAGTATGGCCATATTTCGTAGGGTATGGACGACAACTTGTATCATTAAGTACAGAAGCAAATGAACACTGCAATCCACAAACCAAAAAAACAGTCATTAATTAAAGGAGGGAGAGTTTTGTGACATACGTGGGAGAGTTTTGTAACATACGTACGCGAAAAGAACTTGCCATCTTGGTTTTGGAGTGGGATATGAGACTGTTTCCGGCTCGGATACATGACTGGTTTTGGGGCTATTTTTCTGGGCAGTACTAGCTCATCCAACTACAAAAATCTCGAAGAAACAACTTGAGAGCTAAGAAGTGAAAACCTCAAGGAAAGTATGTAGAGCTAAAGCTAACATTTTGAGTTGAAAGATATGTGAGAGAGAGAGAGAGAGCTGAAAGATAAAGTTAGGAAGGAGACAGATAAAGTTGGGAATGATTTTAGTTTGGTGAAATTTTGGGTGAGGAAAATAAGAACCAGAGGGAGACAAAAGAGAGCAAACAAATGGTTTTGTATTTGTAGAGAGAAGTTCCAACGGTAGAAAAATTTGAAATCTGAAAGCTTGAAGTGAGCTCTCTCAATCGTCCAATCCAAGATCAACGGTTTAGATAAATTGGAGTTAAAGTAAATGTAAAAGTGTTTTTTAAAGTCTAAGGTGATCCGGACCGTTGATCTCGGATCGGACAGTCGAGAGAGCTCACTACACGCATGTAGTGAGGTCACTCACTACAGGCCCCCCGGATCCCTAATTTGTGATGTTAAAGAGCAAGTGCACCAATCACCAACAAAAAATGCTAATGAATAGTGCATATTTTCTATTTTACCTACTCATATTTTTTCCCACACTCCACTAATGCTCTTTACTTTCCTCTCTATCTATATTAAATATTAAAAAATAATGTGTAGTAGGCCCCACAGAAGGAGTGTGTGTGTGTGTAAGGGGGAGAGAGAAAGAGAGAAAAAAAATATAAAAAAACCAAAGGCTTGTGAATAGTGTCTGGCCTCAACCACCAAAGGTAAAATGCTTTTGGCTTTACCTAGTCTGATGCATGCCACATTTTTGTAGTTTGGGGAGGTAAAATAACCAAATGAAGTGGATAGAGAGCCTTTGTGCACATGCTCTACACCACTAGAGATGGCCTTGGGTATCTCCTCTTTGAACCTTTTCATCAATAAGTTTTTAGAATTTGTACACTGGTTTTTTGAAGTAACATCTCACATTGGTTGTCTCTTAGTGTGAAGCCTTTCATAGAGCTTCTGAAACTGTTGAAACCATACAGGGAATTGAAAGAGAAAGATGAGCCAATGGAAATGGCTCAACCTATCACCTCTCTGCTTGGTGAATATATTTTACAAGTACCTGTGTGTTTGCTGCACAAATTGTGAAGGTCTGATCATCAGTGATGATCTAAGAAATTCATTTTCTAGAGAATAATTTATTACCAACTCTATAACGATAACTTCAATTAGATATCAGTAAGTATCTCATCAATGAAAACAATTTTTCAATTTTCAAACCTAAACATGACTGCCTTAATCACACAGTTATTTTTGTTTGATTGGGCTGATAATTTCCAGGACAAATTAAATAACATTCTTTACGAAATGAACATTTCAGATCATTTTTTTCTGTCACTAATTTTGGGTGTGGAAATACGGTATTGGTGAATAAGTTACGTATAAATACAGATTTTTTTCAGAGAAACTAAGAAAAAAATGATCCCTTTGGGGTTCATTAGAAAGTGTGATTATATTTCCCTGTCATTCCATTTCGAAATTCAGAAACTATACTTCTCTCTCATTATTTCAAGAATGTCATTTTCCCATGACTCGAATGTTGTCACGCCCTCAATTTTCAAAAGATAAATATATATAATCCACGTGGAAGTCAACGCCTCCCACGGTCAAAGTCTAAGTCTCACAATACGACTTACAAGGTCAAGGTTGACAATTTACAATAATCTACGGGCAACCGTACCCCAAATGAATTTTATAGGTGTTAAGTGTCATTACAAACCCATAGTAAAAAATGAAATCAAATTAAGTTACATAGTCATCTTATCAAAATGACAAATGCCAAGATGATGAAGCAACTCTTCCGTTTAGCTTTCAAAAGTGATGCATGCACACGCTTCACGTAAATCAATGTCATGCTCCTTTGTGCTGCGTACCTGAAAATTGATAGGTTGAGCTACACTAGCCCAGTAGAGAAAATTCTACCAAACCTAATTGCAATGTAATGCATGTGAGTGTCAGGCAAAGAAAGTGTAAGTTAGATGACGAGGATTAAGAAATTTTAATGGTTAAAGACCTTAAAACCGACACATGAGCTACTAGATCACATCTACCATCGTCTCTCGTACCCAACTGATATCAAATGCCTCTCATTTCATTCATTCATTCAATTCTTCTCCGGGCATGCCATATAGGCCCCGTGTCACTCCGTCATAAGTAATCTCAAAATGTTCATATCATACTTCTTATTCATTCTTTTCATTCATTATATTCCGGGCATGCCATAAAGGCCCCGTGTCACTCCGGGCATGCCATATAGGCCCCGTGTCACTCCGGGCATACCCTTTCGGGCCCCGTGTCATAATGCTTTATATTCACAGTTTCATTTAGCAAGTTCCAATCTCAAGCTCATGTCAATATAATCCATGCGTCATAATATAACCCACATTTCACATTATCTTTCCAATAGTGCCTCATACCCACTACTTAACATAAAACATTACCTTGCCTCATTCTACGCATTGTGCCCCCATTAAACCATTCAACAATCCACTACAGATATCGTCTCACGTTCCACAATCCTCTTTCAATGTCTAAGTGTTACCGGAATGAGAAATCAAGTTTTACAAGTGAAATATGTAATCAGGAACCAAACAAGTGCAATAGAAATGACATAAACACCAAAACGAATTCGTAAACACAATCTGTGAAAAACGCCCGAGCGGGTTTCAGACAACAAGCCAGAAACAACTCAAAAACTCAAATGTAGGGGAAACTTCACATGGACACCATTTTTGTTGCAACCAAGACCCAAAATCAATCCAACAAGCAACAGATAGGCTAAGTAACAACTAATTTAAGCAGGAGGTAAACAATAACCATAGATCAAGCTCTAATCAACTCAATGAGACTATAAGATGGGTTTCTCAAAGGGGTTTTTATGAAACAAGGGAGATTAATCACTTGTGAAAGCCATACACACACAATACATTCAATTACACTTAGGAGAAGTAGAAATTTCCCTACCAAGATGGGTTTTGAGCAAAACCCAAGAGTACCCAACTGATTTTGTTCCCAAACTCCATGAACAACCTCCACCCGAGCTCCACTACGCGTTCAAGAGACAAAATCAAGCCAAAAACGAGTTACAAGGGTGAGGTTTCACTCACAATCAAAGAGAGAGAGGGAAAAACGTGGGTGAAGCAAGAACAAGACCCAAATCAAGAGTTCTTACCTCCTTGAGTGCAAAATCCAAAATACAAGGGATAATCACGAATCCAACGAGTAGATCTTGAAGATTTATGGTGGATTGGGGTTAGAATCACAAGATTTGAGGTGGGGGTGAAGAGAGAAGGTAGAGGGGTGATTTTAGGGTTTTGTTTCGTGGTTATGGAGTGAAGGAATGGGTATAAGACCCTATTTATAGAGGGCTGTGTCGGGCTCAAAATCGCAGAAAAAATGCAGCTGGATACCGGTATCAAGAAAAAGCCATACCGGTATCTAGAGTTTCTGATATCTCAAAATGAAGCTGGATACCGGTATCAAGAAAAACCCATACCGGTATCTAGAATTTCTGATGGCTCAAAAAGAAGCTGGATACCGGTATCAATAAAAACCCATACCGGTATCAAGACCAAAAATTTCTAAATTTCTACCACCTTCACCAATTTGAACCCCGATCATTACTAACACATTTTTAACATCTCCAAACACCCACACAACATTGTAATACGTATTCGTACTATTTACTTAACCCTCGGTACACCGAGACATACACACCCATGTATTACTTAAAAATGAATAAAAGGTAAAAAGACTTTTATGGAAATTCCGAGTCTTTACAAATGTCATTGGGAGCGATTACTGTGTTCAACATTTGATCAAATACGCCTCGGATCCAGATCCTCTCTAGTCCATGTTTTGTACTGCAGGAACAACATAATCTGAGCTGTTCGTTGGTGAATTCAATGGTTTGAGTTTACTTTGTACTTTGACCCGTCAAAGTGTATAAACAAATTCAAATCATTAAATGAAATAAATGGACGGCTTAGATCACAATTGGCTGCTCCAGTCATTCCGTACGACTGGAGAGGATCTGGATCCATACACCTCATTTCTATTTGCATTTACACAATTTTCTTTTTACTTGTGCAACAAAACAAAACTAGAAAGGGAAAATTTCACTTACCTCTCCCCTGAGGTTTCTAACAAATACACTGACCTCCCCTCTGTTTTTTGAAATTCCACTGCTCTCCCATGCTTTTCAAATTAATTGTCACTTACCTCCCCTGCCGTTACTTTATGCCTAACGGTGTTAACGTCGCTGGTGAAATGACGTTAGTGCCTTTAACTTTGAACTTGATTTTTTTCCCCCTTATTTGAGATTATATTGCATAAAATTTTGAAAGGCGTAAAAAAGTAACTTAATTATTTACTTTTTTATTAGAATTTTCTTTTATTTGACTCAAAAGTATTATTATTTTTAATTTTTTTAGTTCCCATAAGATATATTTTCAATAATCACCTAAACCCACTGCTTGCATTGATGGTTTTATTATTATTATTATTATTATTTTAAGGTTTCTTTTCCTTTAAGAAACAAGCATTTCACGCCAAAAAAAAAAAAAAAAACTATTAGCATGAAATTTTTCGGATAATTTTTTTAACACCAATTCAAGGATCCCATAGAGAAAAAAAAGAGTCTAATTTGTTACCAAAAATAACTCACCGATTCATTGTTATTATTATTATTATTATTATTATTATTATTATTATTATTAAGGTACAACTATCCATTATTTGTGAGACTCTTGTATTATGCACGCAAAAAAGAGAATATACTTATTATTATGGGACAACTATCCATTATTTGTGAGAACCTTGCTTTATGCATGCAAAAAAATAATGTATTTATGAGTTTTTTTTTTTAAATAGACTTTTTTTTTCTCAATGGGATCCTTCAATTGGTGTAAAAATTACATGCTAATAATTTATTTTTTGGGTGCGAAATGCTTGGTTCTCTTAAATGGGTGTGCATATTTGGGACGAAGGAGTATAACTTTACTAAAAGTAATAAAGTGACGCTATCACACCGCTACTTAAGCAGGTAAATATTATTTTAGACCATTAGTACCTCTAATGTAAAAAAAGAAAGAAAGAAAGAGAGAACGTGGTTAGGTAAAATCGTAAAAAAAGAGAAGAACAAAGGAGTCTAGTCTAAAGCTTTAGATTTAGAGAAAGATAAAGAAATCTAAAAAAAAGTAAAATAAAATAAAATAAAACCATCAATGCAAGCAATAGGTTTAGGTGATTATTGATCCTCTTGTTTTTATTATCAAAATATGAAACTATATCTTATGGAACTAAAGTATAAAAAATAATAATAATTTTGTGCCAAACAAAAGAAAGTTCTAAGAAAAAATTAAATAATTAAGTTAGTTTTTCACGCCTTTTCAAATTTTTATACAATATAATCTCAAACAAGAAAAAAAAGAGTAAAGTCAAGTTCAAATTTAAGGGCATTAACGTCATTTCACCAACGAAATTAACACTGTTAGGCGTAAAGTAACGGCAGGGGAGATAAGTGACAATTACTTTGAAAAGCAAGGGAGGACAGTGGAATTTCATAAAGCAGAGGGGAGGTCAGTGTACTTGTCAGAAACATTAGGGGAGGTAAGTAAAATTTATCAATTAAATATTAATCCATTACATAAATTTCTATGAGCTTCTATGTTGGCCCCTTAAAAATTCCGAGACACTAATTTAGAAGCACCTAAGGTATATTAGAAATACCTTAGAGAATATTTGGGTGGACTTTACACTATAGAAAATTGCTATGGTGGATCCTATACCAACTCTCCCTACTTTTAATATAAATAAATGTTCGGATACAAATGTACTAGCATAAAACCCGTGCTATGCACGGGGTCGTGAATAACATAAAGTAAAATAGCAATAATTAACCGATGTGTTGCTGGAAATATAATAAATCTTTTGTATATGTATTTATTTGTTTAAAAAGGCATTATCCAGTACTAATTTATTAAAAATAAGAGAAGAAAATAGTACAAAAATGAAAATTATATCAATTACTCCTTCCCTTTAAATTGTTATTTTCTAAACGAATTTATTACATATACATTGGGATTGACAGATGTTACTAAACTTTTTTTTTAATAGCAAACAAAAAGTATATGCCATTACCACAAACTAAAACATACATAGGACACTACCGGTCTGAAAAAACAACAAAACAAAAAACCAAAAACCCGCTCAACTCCGATGTCAGACCTAGTACTCCGCTCGTGGAGGTGGGTGGATGGAGGATCATCAGATTGTGCTCCCGCCACAATGTCACCACTGGATTTGCCTTTTGACGCCTTCATCATCGCCACTGGAGAGCTCAAGAAATTATTGCCCGATCAACCTGCAAATTAAAAATTTAAGCTAACCATTTTATCATTTGACTCATTTGGATAAAAAATTAGATTTTCCATCAATAGTAAATCCAAGTTTTATATTTTTTCCTAATGAAATTAGAATAACTTGTGCCACTAAGTAGGGGTGGGCATAGAGTGGTGTCGTGTCGTGTCATCACGTGTTCGTGTCAGAATTCTCTCAACCCTAACCCGGCCTGTTTAGTTTTTCGTGTTATCGTGTCATGTCATATTCGTGTCAGAAATAGCTGACCCTAACCCGCTAACTTCGTGTCGTGTTCTCGTGTCATGTCAGAAATTCTCACCCTACCACTAAGAGGATCCTCACAAAAAGTGATTTCGTGTTAGTATAAGTATGCAGATATATTTTCAAAGAAGTTCACAAAAACTTCAAAAAGGAGAAAACCCGTAAATTTAGTCTTAATCTGATTCTGAGAAGCAAATTAAAAACTAAAAGCCGTCCCTTTTTAAATGTCCACTATAAGAATACGTACAATTTAAACTTCGGAAAAAATATATTTCTTTATACAATTTTTTAATTTGTTTAATACCGCATTAAACTACTCGATGAACACTTTAATTTGGTGCAAACTAATTTCAAAACATTATACTGAAGTATATTTTTTAACATCCACAAAAATACATGTTTCCCAAAGGGATATATATAAAAAACAGAGGGAGTATAAATGTGGACGGCCCACCGGGATTCGGCGCGATTCATGTTCGAAAAGATTGTGATTGTTTGAGTCGCCACCCGGATTTTAGGTCCGAACCCGAGAAACCGATAAAAAGATGACTCGTTTACCCATTTGAAAAAGGATTTCACTGATCTTGATAAAACCAAAGATTTCTCGGATTCGGGGGTTTGGTTACGAGAGGGGAAGGGTTTTACGGCACCCCTCTCGCCCGGTCCGTGAACCGGTCTCTACTCGATGTTCCGTGGGATTTTAAAGAATATTCAAAATTCGATTTATTCACAATATAGGGAGGTTGGGGATGGGAACCACATAAATGATAAAAAAAAAAACATGAAAGATATACCTAAGGTGGATGTTTGTGCTTGATGGTTTACATGAATGATGATGATGATGATAAATGGAATTATTACAAATATTTGCAAAGAAATGAGAAATTACAGAAATAATACAACAAACCCAGAAAATACAAACATTGTGGCCCAACAAACTGTTTTGCAAACTGGATTCCGGAATAGGGGGGGTTGAGCGCTCAAAGGCGGAGGCTTGAGCGCTCAAGCCCTTCAAACCAGCTTGAGCGCTCAAGGACCATGGCTTGAGCGCTCAATCCAGTTCCAGGCTCCTGTGAAACTACACCATTTTTGTAACTTCTTTTCGTGATCGATCACTTTTTAAGGACTTTTTAGGAGAAACAGATACAAATAAATTGATCAATCTCATAAAGAAAGATGAAAAGAATGTAATTTCGATGAATCCCCAAAGAAATGTTTGAAAATAGAAGGAAAGAGGGGGATCCAAATCCTGAGCACAACAATAATAACTCACACACACACGATTAACAAGTTACATCAAGATCCATCATTGAATCAACTAATAACCCATAAAACACCAAAGAACAGCTTGAGCGCTCAAGTTAATGACCTTGAGCGCTCAAGCCGTAAGTCGGCCTACCAGTTTCTGACTTAAAAAAGATGATCGATGATTCTCAGGACCTCAAACATTTTACACATGAGTAAAGAAAGAAAATCCAACCACCATTTTGCATTTAAAATGGTAAGTTCACAAAGGTTTTGGGCTTTGATCATCATAATATAGTTAATTAATACTCATGCATGTGTTTTTGAAATAGAAATGAACTGTTTTAAAGATATCATGAAACACAGATAACCATTGTATGACGATCGAAGCGAAAAGGAACTCGAGATTCACAAAAAGAATTTATCAGAATGGGCTTGAGCGCTCAAAGCTCGAGGCTTGAGCGCTCAACCCCCGTTGCAAATGTAATTTTGAAAATGGTTTTTGAACAACTCTCAGACCTCTGTGAGTTCAAGACAAGTAAAAAGAACTTGCTTGAACACACTAGTCTTCCTCAGAAGAACCAAAACAGTGAGACTTTCACATTTTGACTACCTTTCGGGAATACTTGAAGTTTGGACTTGATTCTGGGCTCGGGGTTGGATGATCGTGGATGATTTTGTTTGTATTGTGATCGAATTAGACAATGTGGGAGGTTTGTTGATGATCAAGGACTTAATTTCTTGGATTTGATGAGTGGTTTTGCAAACGGTTTTGATGGTTGGAAGAGTGGTTTTCTAGAGAGAGAGATGATCGAATTTCTGGAGAGTTTTTGAGCTGGAGTATGAGAATGGCTAACCTCCCAAAACCGGGGGTGGAGTGTGGATTTTATAGAGTGAGTGGGAGGGAAGAGAGGAGAGAGAAAGAGTGGGTCTTGGTATTTTGGGAGTATTTTTGGTGTATTTCTGGAGTTAGTGGGATGTATGTACGTATAGAGATCGTAGCAGATCATCCCCAGACGCTCCCATGCAGAAAATCTCATGATTAGATATTCTGCAGGTTGCTGACTGGATCAGAGTTGAGCGCTCAAAGCCGTTGGCTTGAGCGCTCAAGGTGCTTTCTCCTGGTTGAGCGCTCAAGGCTAGGGGATTGAGCGCTCAGGGTGCTTGATGGCAGATTGTTGGCTTGGCTTGGTTCAACAGTGTTTGGTTTGGTTTGGGTTATTTTGGTTGCTGCTTGGTTAATTTGGTCAAGTTCAAGTCAAACTCACAAGTTCCAGGTAATCATGATTGGTCCGCTTCATCATTGGAAATGCTCGAGTGCATTTTGGATTCAAAATTGGGGTTTCTACAATAAATTAAGAAGCAAAAAAGAAAAAGAGGATGACATACCTAGTTTGAAAACTGTTTCTTTCTCTTTTGTAATCTATATAAAACATGTACGCAAATCATGGAGGAGGAGTGGTTCCTTTGGAGAGCATTAGAGCACCCCTAGCCAATTGATCATCTTGTAAAGTAATCTTTTCTAGAGATGATAATCCTGCAATAACAAAAAGAAAAAGATGATGAGAAATCATGGAGGAAATTTAAAGAATGGACTTCTTTTTATAGACAAATACGAAAATTCAATAATTCGGATTCTAAGTATGGTATACTGCTACTTTTGTAAATGTATTACGATATAATATAGGCAATTGAATAAAGAAGGGATTAAAATTATATGGAAAACTATAATTAGGATAATATAGGCAAATGTAATCAATGTTTTGAAAATGCACAAATCATGGATCCAGGCAATTTTTTTTTCCAAAATCATTGCAAAATTATAAACGTGATTTATGAAATATAAAAAATTATGGATTATACCTACTATACTTGGCTTAATTTATCCTACTATCTTTTTTTATTATTATGAGTAGTTTACAATTTTAATTTTCATCTCAAGAGTTGTTGCTTTATGTACAAATTAAATCATTCCTTTTTTGTTGATTTAGTCGTTGATTGTTTGCAAACAATGTGTTGCTTCCATAAAATATGAAATCACTCAAAAACTCATTCCTTTTAGGAATTTAGAAGATGGAAATAAAACTAAAAATTGGATAAATTAAATGGACACGTGTCGTATCTACATGCATTCATTGCTGCCACATGTCGCATCCGTAGCTCTTCTCGCGAAAACCCATCCTGCAATAATATATAAGATTTGTAACTATCCAAAACATATGTATGTATACTACATGTATCATGTAGAGTCACGTGCATTAAATAATTCCATATGCATTCACGTCTCAATTTGTGTCAATAAGGCCTTGTTTGGATGGGGTAAATTTTTTGGAGGGGGTGTAAGGCTTGACATGACACATTTAGCATGGTTTTGGGTAACCAAAAATGCAAGGTGATAAATTTTCGCCCTTTAAAAAATAATCCGACTTAGAGGGATAGAGAGATATTCTTTTTAAGAACCCCTCCCCCTTGTCCAAAAGTTATTATCCCCGGGTATTAGCCAAGAGTAATACCCCCCCTCCATTTTTTTAATACCCCTTCCAAATCAACTACTTTTTTAATCTTCCTTCATAAACATCATATCAATGTGGGTCAACCCTCCAAAAATAATATCCTCTCTTATCTTATCTCCCCTCAATCGGCCCCTTAGTACTGCTCAAAATCTATTACTACTAAAATTTAAGACATCAAAACAATCGGATAATTTTGTCAGGGGTTGTTTTTGAATACTAAATTTTATCAAGATTTGATAAAATTAAACCCTTGATTTTATCCATTGGTGAAGAGATTTGATAAAATTTTGTAGATTTTTGCTATGGGAGAACAACCCCTCAGAGGAAAACCCTAGCCACCACTAATATTATTCTTCCTCCTTCCCCTCCCCCCTAGGGTTTCAATACCCATGGTGGTGGGAGGGGAGGGCCATGAAACTATTTATTTTCTTCGTTTGTTCTTTCTTTTTCTTTTGTCTCTCCAGATCAACGACTTGTCATTTGATCTGAGAGGGTTATGTCTCTCGCTTTGTGAGAGTTGTTAGTTTCGTCTTCGGACGAATTGTCGTCTACAGATCGGGTACTTTCAGGCGTGGTTGCTTTACAATGGTATCTGTGCCAACAGTGTTCTTACCCGACACGATATCGCTGGCAAGACAACTCGTGGTGGCTTTGAAGATCTGTAGTTTTGGGAGTTCATTGGTGCGAGAATGTTTGGTTGGAGTCCATCCGATCGTCTGGGTATTCTTTGTCTTTTATCTTTAACTAGCACTAAGTCTCTTCAGAGATGCTGATTCTAGGTATGAATCTTGTAAGTGCCGCTGTTTGCGTCAGACCATGTCTGGGTTAGAGTGAAACACATCGATTACCTTGTGCGTTTCTTGTTCTCTATTAAGATGATTAGTTTGGCTTTGTCCAAGATCTTTGTAATGAATTTCGTTTTTGTAAGTGCCGTTGGGCGTTCATTAATATAATCTTCTCATTTCCGTGTCAAAAAAAAAAAAAACCCCTCAGACCAAATCTCCAAGATTCACAAGATATGGGTACCCGGATCCAAATGTTTCTCACCCGACGTGACGATTGACGTGGCGAGATTTAACGGGTCCATTGACGTAACCACCGAACGTTGCGAAACACACGAGCCTCGCTATAAAATGGACGGAAACTCAATTACCATTTTATAGATCCCCTGTTCCTCCGAGATCTCTCTCTCTCTCCCCCTCCGATTTTGATCTCAGGCATGTTAGATCTAGCTCTTATTTATCTCATGCATCTCATCTAGTGTTTGGAATTGGCCCGTGTGTTGAGATTCAATAAAATAACCTAACTGTCGTTAATCATGATTTTTTCTTGAATTGTGTGAAATTGTTTGTGCATTTTGTGGATCTGTATATGGAGCTACATACACGGGCGTTGGTTGTGTGTTTTGATTTGACTTGATTTGATCTACAGGTGCTTCGATACAGCTCGTTTTGCTGCTGTTTCATCAGTGAACGTCCACTTCACTCCAATTGGTTCAAAATGGTAATTTTATGTAAATAGTATATATTCGTTGATCTGGGAAATTGAAATACAATGAGGGTTGAAGTTGCTTTTCTTGTTGTTAAAGTCTAATTATTGTAGGATAAAAAAAGGGGTCAAATTATAATTTCAGTCTCTATGACATATTTGCATTATTTTAATTATGGTAATAGTTTTCTGGACTAATTCATCGTATATGATTGAAATGCAGGTTGTGCTTGCTGCTTCTATTATAAGTAAATCTGGCAAAGGTGAATTTCTCTGATTTCTGTCATCCTAATTGCAATAATTTACATTCATGGGTTTTATGTTTTATTCCCGGTTATCTTATTCCTTTGTGCAACATGACCGATGCTATCTGGTTTATTACTGTGTTATTCTAGTTGTCCAATTGTGAGATTGGATATTCCTTAACCTGATTATTATGTTCTAAGAAGCACAGACGCACCAACCAGCCTAACATATCTGTGTGCGACCGATATCGGACATGGAGGCGATACACACCTAATATGCGTCTAATTTTTGTTAGATATTGCTTAGTGGGACACTTTGTGTACGCTTTAGTGCCAGTGTCCCATGTTTGACTTTATATTTCCAGAGGCTAATCCACGTTCAAGGGGTCATATTGTTTGAATTTATCTTGTTTAGTGTTTACTTTGGTTGTTTTTTCGTATTAGAGAGTTTGGCTATGGTCTCAGTAGACAGATTTAAATAGAAAAGGCTGCATCCATTTCGTAAGAGTTATGCTCCCACTTACAGTTGGGAGAGGTAGTTGGTAAGCACACCTTCACCCTCCCCTACTTTATTTAGTTAGAAGGATGATTCATGTGACTCATACCCATGCCACATGGTGGCTGTGGATAGTACTTTTCATCGCACCAGGTCAACTACAAGATACTGTCTTTGTGATTGGTTTGATGCTACCTATTATCAGTGCCTATTGAAAGTATGTGTGATACTTAGTCCTTTCTTCTTTCTTTTTCCCTCTGGAATGACTACTTTTTTATTCTTCTGCTTCTTATTTCGAAGCTCTTAATTCCCTTGAATTGGATATGATTCTTGGAATGTAGCACATTGCTACTTCTTTGATTGATCAATCCTACTATTTGAAAAACACCTAACTACCTACTAGTTTTATTTCATGGGGCAGTTCATATTACGGGAACAGGCCATATATATTTTCTTTCCATGTTACCTGAATTAGCTACTAGTTTTGTTTCATGGGGCAGTTCATGTTACCGGAACAGGCCATATATATTTTCTCCACGTTTATTTAAGCCCTACCAAGCATCTGTTTTGCACATCATTACTGGCTGTTAGTACTTCAAAGTTCGGCTTAATTTCGCTTACTCTTGCTAAAACTATATATAATCAGCCTCTAGAACATTTTTACCATTACCCAATGTAAAAAAAGGTTATACCATCATACTCTCTTGTTTGTCTAGTTTTCTCTTGATCTTAGACCAGGACTCATCCTTTTGGTGTGGTTTGTTCGACGTCTTTTAACATGCTTTCTTTCTTTTTTTTAATTGGTTTTCACACTCCGTATCAGTTTGACACAAAGCTAAGTTTCGTTTGATTGATGCCTTACATCTCCTTTCATAGAAGTTTTAGCGCATGTGCCGCTTTTTTATATTTTTTATGGAGGGTGTCATCCTGAACTTGGAAATTTAGAATGGCAGAGAACTTTATTGCCAAACTTGACATCTGTTGGATGCTTTATTGGGGCCATATGTCTTATATCTTCTGCTATCTTTTCTGTTTTGAATATTGAGGTGCAGCTCTAAATGGTCTCATAATACATTTTCTGCAGCTCTTGTTTCGAGACAGTTTGTGGACATGTCTCGCATCAGGATTGAGGGGCTTCTTGCAGCTTTCCCCAAGTTGGTTGGAACAGGAAAACAACATACATATGTCGAGACTGAAAATGTGCGCTATGTTTACCAGCCAATAGAGGCTTTGTATTTACTTCTAGTTACAAACAAACAAAGTAACATTCTTGAAGACTTGGAGACACTGAGGCTTCTTTCCAAACTGGTATACTTTCTAACCTTGTGTAGCTGTTTTTCGTATAATGACTGTTTTCTGGATACATGTGCCAATCTTTCTATATTAGTTGAGTTACATTTTTTTAAACAAGTTACACCTTGCCTGCTTCCGTTTAAATAAAAATGGTAACCTCATGGAGCCGTTACTGCTTTCTGTGCACCAAGTTTTTACTGTGGTGTTATACCAATGTCAATTGGGTTGACTCCTTCACCATGCACAGGTCCCTGAATATTCTGTTTCTCTGGATGAAGAGGGCATTTGCAAGACAGCATTTGAGCTGATTTTTGCATTTGATGAAGTCATCTCCCTAGGGCACAAGGACAGTGTCACTGTGGCACAGGTTAAACAGTACTGCGAGATGGAGAGTCACGAGGAGAGATTGCATAAGTTGGTCATGCAGAGCAAAATCAACGAGACCAAGGACGTCATGAAGCGCAAAGCTAGTGAGATTGACAAAAGCAAGGTACTTGCTCGGTGTACATGAAGTATTCTGCAGTGCCTCTCCTCTTATCATTTGTTTGCTCCATTTTTGGGAGTTATGTTCTAATGAAATTTTGACTTTCCGCTTTTTGCAGATCGAAAAGAATAGAAGTGAAAAAGGAGGGTACATGTCTATGCAGTCCATGGGTTCTGGTAGAATGGATAGTGGTTTTGGTAGCGAAATGAGCATATCTAGCAGTGGAAGTGGCTTTGGAAGTGGTTCTGGGTTTGGATTAAGCACTGATATGGAATCCTCTTTCAGCAAGTCTTCTAAAGGTTTGTCCTGTTCATCTTGGTTAATCCAGAAACGTGCTATTGATTTGAGTGTTGTATGGAGTATGAAATCTAGGAAATAAACTGCCTATGTGAGTTATGTTTCTTCTTTGTTGAGTTTACAATTATGTTTATCATAATTCAAAACATGGACTGGAATCAGTTTGTTAGATGATAGTCTATCTCCTGACGTAGATTTGTTTGAGGCTCTTTCGCTACTCCTTTCCATTTTTTTTATGTCCCCTCCAAAAATAATTAAATCACGAATTCCTATGTACTACAGATGGAAGGTTGAGCTAATGTTTGTTAGTTACGCAAGTGGTGTTGTAATTGCTAAATCTACGAGCATTTTCTGCTGTACCACTTGCCTTGTTATACTGTGGGACTCACCATGTCTGAGAGGCGAGAGTGAATTTGGGTACAGCAGGCTGTGGTTTTAGGCTTTTAGCAATATCATTTCATCCTGGCAAACCGTCTTTGACTGTTTGACTGCACGCTCTTTCCCTAGAGACATAAATTGAGGCCTTCGGTGAGTCCATCTTGTCTACAAAACAAATAATAGAATAATGAGATGCTGTTTCTTGTCCAAATTAGCAGTGATAGGTATATCTTAGTGATGCTGCATTTGACATCACCTTTGTATGTCTATCCAAACAATGACTAAAGGAAGAGTGGATGCAATGTAATTCCTTTTGTCCTCATATGAATATTTTGATACCCAATTTATGATAAAAAAATATGAACTTGTAAACACACTTTACCCGCATGATGAGACCATATTCAAGCAAAGAATTATAAAGCCCATTAAAATGTGAGGAGATCTTACAGCTTCCTATATCTCTTAGGTTGTACTAAGTGCTAACAAGTAAACAAATTGCATGTGGCATGTGCAGCATTTGGACTTGTCCATCTAGAGTTTATTTGAATACTGTATGCTTGATAATGGTTTATGCACTAAACTTCTGAGACATAGTTGCTACTGGCTAGTGCCGCTAGTCTTGCAAATTTTGTTGTGCCCTTTTTTCTATAACGAGTGTGTTGGTTGCCCCTTAATTAACCAAAGGTAGTTCCTTTTGGCTTGTGGCACAGATGATATCCACTACGAATGTATTTTGACTGTTTTTAGTTGCATCATTAGGTCGTGCGCCATCATCTGCCACTGCCCCTTCAAAAGGTCTTGGTATGCAGCTTGGTAAAACACAAAGGGCAAACCAGTTTTTGGAATCTTTGAAAGCTGAAGGTGAAGTTATTCTTGAGGATGTGCGCCCAATTTCTGGCCCATCCAGATCAGCTGCTCCACCACCCACTGATCCCATCACATTGTCCGTTGAAGAGAAACTCAATGTTACCCTAAAGCGAGATGGCGGTGTCAGTAATTTTGATGTTCAGGGAACCTTGGCTCTTCAAATTCTAAACCAAGAAGATGGCCTCATCCAAGTCCAGGTTCTCTCTCTCTCTCAGTGTGTGTGTGTGTGTGTGTGTACGCGCGCGCGCATGCTTGTGCCTTTCATCTATCCCTGTGCTTGCTGGTGTTTGTGAGCAGATGTAAGTTCCTATCTGTGCGTGCACAAATTAGTTGGCAAGTCCCTGTCTGCGCATGCACTGTTAGTTGCTTGTCTTTTGTGTGAAACATAGAGAGCTTGATGATTCTAAATGTGATATTAGTGGGTTTTTAGCAGACAGTTGTATTCAATTCGCGAACGAAATTTTCTACCTTATTGTTCTCATGGAGCTTGGGCTGCTCCATGTAAATGGCATTATGAGTTTTTATGTTGACCTGCCGGTGCGGGAAAAAATTCATTACAAGTGTGAGAGAATGTAATATTTAAAGTTCAATGCATTTCGATGACATTTATTAGCATTTTTCATCCAAAGGGAGCATCACCCTTGCTGAAAATAATTGATTCAGTAAAAGCATTGACTTCACTCTTCTGGGACTAGCAGTCAAGCTGCTCAAAGATCTTCTGATTTCTCCACGAGCTGAGAATTGTTTGATGGAATGCAAACTTTCTCGTAAGCTTTCCTCAAAAGGAGTTGTTGAAAGAGAGATTATTTAGCAGCTAAATGATTAGATTGTTGTATGCATACATTTAGGGTGAGTCAGGAAATTCTATGACTTAAAGTGGCCCCTAAAGTTCACAAGGTGGATGGCCTTTTACTGTGGATTTTAAACGTATACACCTTGAACTCAGCCATTTGGGAAAATAGCCACTTGAACTCAACCATCTCTTTAAGATGGCCAGCTGGCCGCCCAATTCCTGAATGGTTATTTATGATGCTGCATTTTTTGCATGTGGTGTTGATGTGGTTAACTGGGAAGGAATGGGCCCATACAAATCCAAGTAGAGTTTGGAACAGGCTTATAGATTCCCTGTACTTAAATTGTATTGTTGCCTTCATTTTATTGGTATCATTAAAGAAGATCAAATTTTTTGTACCTGTGAGAACTTTTTGGTCAACTCATATGTGGACTTTGTAAATATACATTCTGATTCCTTATTTGATGACATGCTTATAGTACTGTGCTTTACATTCAGGTTGAGACGGGTGGTAATCCAGGCATCCTCTTCAAGACTCATCCTAATATCAATAAAGAGTTATTCTCTAATGAAAATATCCTAGGCCTCAAAGATCCTAACAGGCCATTTCCCACTGGTCAAGCTGGGGATGGTGTTGGCCTCTTGAAGTGGAGAATGCAAAGTGTGGATGAATCGGTTGTGCCATTGACGAGTGGGTTTTCATTTCATGCTATATATCTTTCTCGTGTGTACGTTTCTGTTATATCTTTTACGGCCGTTTTATGTACTGAATTCTCCTTTTTGTCTTAGTCAACTGCTGGCCCTCTGTTTCTGGAAACGAAACTTACGTCAGTATTGAGTACGAAGCTTCGAAAATGTTTGATTTGCAGAATGTTGTGATTTCTGTACCTCTTCCGGCTCTTAGAGAGGCACCAAATGTAAAGCAGATTGATGGTGAATGGAGGTAATTTCTGTTTCTATATCTCTGGAAGGAGGTTGTCAATTATTCAGGACTGAGCAATTTATGAATGACTCTTTAATTACTTAGTAGAAACTGCTGATGTAGATTACATTGATATGGTTAAGAGCTATAGCATGCAAAACATAATTGAACGTTGATACTTGATGATAAGAAGATCTTTGCGATGGTAAGCCCATAATTGTCTTAATCGATGGACATTTCAGATTGTTTGGCTCTGTTTGGCAAATAAACATATATTTAACCTGGAAACTATTGTCCGGCCACTTAAGGTTGCTGGTGCAACAAAATAGTTTCTATAGATTAGCAGTTTCAGCTAGGGCTGAACAAAGGAACCGGAAGAACCGAACAGAACCGGCGAACCGGTGTGAACCGGTTATTTTGTTCGGTTCTTAAATGGACCGGTCCGGTTCTTGGTCCTGGAAATTTCAAAATTTTAGGAACCGGTTTGGTTCCGGTTATTAAGATTTTAACCCCGGTTCGAACCGAACCGAACCGGTTTTGTATATATAATACGTAATAGACAATATACATACTCAAAAAATGTGAGGAGTGGGAATTGAACCCCATCCGCTCGTGTAGAAGCATTGTTCTTTTCCGCTTGGCTAGCAGCCATCTGGTTCTAAAAGTGCACAATTAATTTATTTATTACATATTGTAGTTATTACCTATATATATATAATGCCCTTTACTGATCCCAACTCCTAAGCCATTATTTCACCCCATCATCAGAGAGAAGAGATGGACGCCGCCCCACCCCTCTCTCTCTACCATTATCTCTCACGCCGATGGTCTCTTTCTCACCTCGTGGTCGTAACTCCGTCCGAACATCGATCGCAACACCTCGAGGACGGCAGATCGAGAAGAAGAGGAACACAGATCGTCTCTCTACCATTATCTCACGCCGATCGTAGATTCCGTCGAAGGAGAAGAGGATTCGAAGATTTGAGTACTTTTGTTCACTCCGGCGCTCTCTCTCTCTCTCCCTCTCTTTCACGATTTGTACATGTGTGTATATATATTTATGTGTATCTATATTTATAGATCTGGAGATAAAAATCAATTTCTGACGTTCTGTGTATAAAAAAAATCGATCTGGAGATGAAAATCGATTTATGTATATCAATAGATTCTATAAAGATAGATTCACAACTTCAGATCGATTTTGAATGATCTGTACATGTTTATTCATGATCTCTGTTTCCTTTTCTGTCTTAAGATTTTCTGTTTGGTTTTGGGTGTGGGGAAGAACTACTCTCTCTCTCTGGAACCGAACCGAACCTGCGAACCGATCCGAACCGGAAGAACCGGAACCGAACCGACCACTCAAAAACCGGTTTCGGTTCCATGTCCTTCCAGAACCGGTTTTACTCGGTTCAGTCAAATTCCCTCCCGAACCGGACCGAACCGAACCGGTTACACCCCTAGTTTCAGCTATGCTGCTCAGGATGCCTTTTTAAGGAACTAGATAAACCTTGTCTATTGTAATTGATTAAAAATATAACTCAATGGTTCTGAATTTATTAGCTTGATTAACATCAGTCCTCGGCTCCTCGCATATCAGCATGAACACCTCCTTTCGTGATTTCACTTTTAGCCGACTTTCTTAAATGCTAGTTTAATTTGACTTGCACACTGAACAAACTTATTTCAGTTCCATTCTCTCCTTTCCCATTCTTTTATCCATTTCTCCTTTTTGTGGATTCGAGTTTAATAAACCTGCATGTTTTTCTGGCAGATACGACTCCAGAAATTCTGTTTTGGAGTGGTCCATACTTCTCATTGATAACTCAAACCGCAGGTCAGCAGAAGCTGAACTTTTTTTTAAATTTTTGGAACTCCAGTTTTTTCTATCGGATGTTTATTTTCTAACTTTGTAAGGGCAAACTTTGCAGTGGATCCATGGAATTTGTTGTCCCTCCTTCAGATTCATCAGTATTTTTCCCGATTTCAGTTCGTTTTACTGCTGCAAGTACATTTAGCGAACTAAAGGTTTGCCTCTCTTTTCTCCATTTATGGCTATTTTATGCGATTTTCTCAAGCATGATAATGGTTTTGGGGTTGTGAAAGTGCCTTTGCTTGACATTTGCACACGATGCATCTGAATGAAATTGGGATCGATTCAGAATTCGGGGAAATGTCTGTTCTGATTTTACAGCATAAAGTGATTATTGAGTTCTCTTCAGTTGCATGTTTTGAACAGTTCTTAATTTTCTTTGACTGGATTTCCCCTAGATAGCTGATAGCCCCTAACCCCACACCCCCAACAAACTCCACAATCACCATTTTTGTTGTGTTTCCTTGGTAAATATGGATGGACGTGTTGTTGAACCTAGGTCAAACTTGTTAGCTTGGTCAAGGGTTCAATAGTTTGTATACGGGCGTTAAGTATTCGTGGGAGGGTCCGTTGATTCTTTCAGTTTTTGGGTCTTTTCTCTAGCTTTTTCTTTAGGGGAGAGAGGTAAGGCTTTTACGTCCCCCTCACATGCGTACCCTATTCTTTTCTTGATTTAGAAAAAAAATTCTATTTGAAAGTAGAGCTTGTTACATGGAGTATTTGATTTTACATGTAGTGATACAACAGATCCATGGCATGCATAAAGAAGGCGATATTTAGCCATACTTTTCGCCATCTATACCATTATTGTTGTTTCACAGGATATTGAGTCCTTGAACATTTAGATGGGGTTTTCTTTCCTGGGTTCCACTTTGTCTGCATTGCGTTGTGTTCCATGTTTGAGGAACTTTATGCGTTTTCCATCGCAAATCTTTTGCAGGTCATCACTATCTTGCCCCTGAAAGGTGGACCATCTCCCAAGTTTGCGCAGAGGACGATCCTATCCACGGAGAACTACCAAGTGGCCTGACTTATGCCTCATATGATATACTTTTTCGCACATACCTTCGTATAAGACAGCTATTGCCTCGTCCGTTACTCAAATTTTGGGATGAATTGATACCGGATATGTTCGTTCGCTCTATTCTCCTGGAACTTATTTTTTTTTATTTCTGCCACAAAATCGGGTCTCTAGAATACAGACTAATATAGAGCTTGGTTGGAGAGCTTTGTGTCTCCATTTCGGAGTAACAATGAGTGATTGGAGCTGCTGTTGTAGGATATTTGCTGCAATTTGTGATGTTTTGGGCACCATTTGTTATTATCTACCTATTTGATGACTGTTGTATCTGAAATCATCTACAAGAAGTTTTTGGCATTTCTGTGTCTTGGAATTAGTGTTTAATTGTAAGACTCATCTTTGATGGGGATTTTTTTTATTTTTTTTTGGTAATGAAAAGTGTCCTGATGAACGGGACTAATCTCTCCAATCTTTCCCATAGCCATTTCCACGTATTTGCGTGACGTGAGGTAGCTTTGAGGACAACTTGCTGCCGA
The DNA here is from genome assembly GCA_016920895.1 of Vaccinium myrtillus. Taxonomy (NCBI): domain Eukaryota; kingdom Viridiplantae; phylum Streptophyta; class Magnoliopsida; order Ericales; family Ericaceae; genus Vaccinium; species Vaccinium myrtillus. The sequence continues at coordinate 25,679,734 of CM029278.1, read as the reverse complement.
AGGGAATCAATCTTGCGACCTTGATGGTAAGCCCTGCTGAGGCAAGTCAATTAACTACACTACGACAATGTCTTCGGGTTTTGGTTTAATGGAGGGATATGACAAGGGAAAAAAAAATGAAAAGCGTTTTCTTAAAGTCTTTTTCTCAAAATCTTTTTTCTCCTTTTTCCTGAGAATCTTCTTTATTTGTTTTCCATCTGCGAATGCCTGCCATTGACTAATTTGGATCATTGACTAATTTGGATCATTGACTAGTTTTGTGAAAAGGGTCTAGAATGAAATGTGTATTTGGATCATTGACTAATTTCCCCCCATTTTAAACCCTAGGTAGTGCACTCACAGCAGTAAATGCATGTGGGACTCCTCCGTATCGAAGAAAGAAAATAAATTATGATGAGGGGATCCGACTCCTCTAGATGATTTATGGGAATTGGAGATTTCTACTATATATTTTTATGAAAAATAGGTTTTGTGGCTGTAAAAGAACCATATCACTTAGTAAATTAAGAATGAATTTGCAAGTGGTGGCTAGCTCATGCGATAGAGTTCTTAGATATCACACACTGCATCTCGGGATAGAGTTAGATTAGAAATGACGAATGACCGGAAAAAACAATTAAGAATGAATTTCAACAACCGAGGGCTATGTTTGGTTATGACGCATGAGTACCTCGAGGTACATACTAGAAATTACAGTCCTCTCTCTGAAGTTTATATCCGTGTTACGAAGTGTTACGCAGACAGATTACGCTTATCTCCAAGGATGGAGCTAATAGGGGACAAGTGGCGGCGGTTGCCACCGTAACGATTTTCAAAAACTGTATATAGAAATAAAATATTTATCTCCAAATTATATATGCAACGCTAATAGATTTTTTTCATTATTTTTTTAAATATAGAAAGTCCTTGATGATTCATAAGATAGTCCACAGCTAAATTTGATGGGGCAAGTGAAATATTATGAAACATGAGGTCTAAATTAAAATAACCAAACTGCAAACTTTGTCTTTAATTAATGCAAAACTTTATTTGTATTTAGGTGTTAGATCAACACAAAATTAAAGAAACTTAACAAAAAAAACGAAGAGAGGAAAACAACGCCCGTGTCATGACGTCCACAAGCTGTAATATTTGCATATGACAAACATTATTTATTACATGCTTTAGTATGTTATGTTGATTTTTATCTAAAGTCGACAACTATTCATATCATAGTCCCTGTTCTCATTTGCTTTGATATACATGGTCGCTACCACTGAGGCAAAATCCTGACTCCGTCCCTACTATGCCACTATGATTTACTGCCTTTGTTCCAAAATGATTGTCCGGTCCTCAAAACGAGAACTTAAAATAATGCATTTTTGCCAAGACCCCTAACTTTGTAACTCGACAAGGTCTGATAGGGGCCGTAATGTATTTCGTGAACGTGGAGTGGGGAATCTATATTATTACAACCAAACTTGAGGGGCTGAGAATGAAATTTACACAATTCATTGTCTGTTGAAATTTTGTTTTAATGATGTGTCACGGCCACATGCTCAAAACGAATCTTGACTAAATACTAGTGTCTCCATAACTATATATATAGAAGGTTGCAAAATTTTAATTTTGGATATTATGGCCGACATCCGGACAACTACTACAATAAAAAAAAATTAAATAAGTAAATAACTCCCAAGACAAAAAAATTCCAAACCAAGGCTAGCTCCAAGACTATTCACTTCGATAAAAGAAAATCTCAACAGGTTCATTATAGGCACTAACACTTATATCAATAATTCTACAAACTGTCTTTCATGAGATATGTGGGACCTACCACTCATAATTGGGTTCCACATATTTTATGTGAGAGAGTTTATGTAATTGTTGGTCAGGGCCGGCCCTGAGCTAAAAATTTCGATGGGCGCGTCTTAAAAACCCCAAAAAAAAAAAAAAAAAAAAAAAAGAAAAAAAAAAAAAAAGGCCCCCTAATATTTCTTAGCACCAAGTATGTAGACTCATTTTAAGTGATGATGGTGGACGATGCTTTTGATTCTTATAGTATAATGTATTTTTTGGGTTTTTTCCGTGTTAAATACATGCATGTAGTTTTGAAACGGTGTTTATCGACTTTATATTTAGTTTCGCTAGCATTTTTAAGGATCTTCATTTTCAAACTCCGTCTTAGGCCCCTGAAATGTCAAGGCCGGCCCTGTTGCTGGTACAAGTGTTAGTGCCTCTTAAAAACTTTCTCGTAGCGGTCCCCCGCTAACCTCTGTAGGATTAATCCCTTGATTTTTTTTTTGGATAGTATAAGGATGATATCAGGCATGGTAACTGAGCAATCGATTCAACGGTTGTGTAATTGGACTTTAAGTATAATGAGGATGTTGACGCAATTGCAATTCTTATGAAGAAGTTTGGTGAAGGAGAGTGGGCTCCAGATTGAGTACCTCAGATTTTTTCTACATTTAGGCCTCGTTCAGTTGCAGGAAAGAAAAAAGAAAGTACATAAATATTTAACTTTCCTGCGTTTTAATGAGTTCAGTTAGCAAGAAAGTTATGGGACCCACATCTCTAACTTTCCCATTAGGATTAGTTCCATCAAAATATGTCCCGCAAAAAACACAAGATTTTGGAGGAATCTTTCATCTCCATTCATTTTTACCTAATTAAACTACTATTTTTCAACTTTCTCCTCATTTTCTTTTATGAAATGAACGCATAAAGGAAAATACTTCACCATAATTTTCTCGGAAATAGTTTTCCACCACTAAATTTTTGACAAATGAACGGAGCCTTAATTGGGAAAAAAAAACTCACTAAACCAATGGGAAATTTCGCATTGCAGTATCAACTAACTACTATATGTATATGAATATGTATATGATCGTGTTAGCAAGGAAAAATAGTCTCTCACAAGTCTCATTGTGATTCAGTTTTGGGCCACTTAAATAATCATCCTCCACTTACCTTCAAATTAAAGTTTCATCCTGTGTTTTTTTTGGAGTTATGTTTCCATCCTGTAATTTATTTACTTTTTCCCTTTATTATATATATAAATATATATACTAGGAGATTAAGGACTAAAAACAAATGTTTTCATCCAAAATTCTTTGCCTATGTTTTCATCTCAAATTTCTTTGCCTATCTATAGGGTAAAGATTTTTGGGATGAAAACATAAGTGTTTTTTGTTGTAATTCTTTATGGTTTAAAATCCAAAAATCTTTGATCCAGCAATCATGGTTACAATTTTTAAGGGAGCCGCATGCGCTGGGCAAATTCATAAAGGGGAGTGAAATAAAAGTTTTACCATGATTCTTGAATGTACTCTAGCGATCATGGTTAAAATCGAACCAGCAATCATGTCAATGGTTTTTGACATTTTTTTACCATGATTCAAGATATTAATTCAATAATTATTACCATGTTTACAGGTCATTAAGTGTTTTTTTTATCATAATACTGGGATTTGTTTTGATATTTTTAATCCTATGACAAAAAAATATGGTAAACAATATTTTGTAATATGGTTAATTCATGGTAACTATTATAAGATATTGGAGCCGCTGCGCGTGCCTATATAGATAAGGAGTATGTACGCTATCTTTGTACATACCCCTTATCTATGTAGGCCAGCGTAGCAGTTTTCTTATAGAAGGTAGAAAAATCAGAACAACAACAAGTTATATCGACATAAGGAAGACTAATATAAATCATGGTAAAAATAAAACATGTGTTTTTTATTTTTACCATAATGTTATGGGAAGGTATTGTAGCCATATCTTATTCCACGATTAAAGTTCTTGAGTCAATAAATATTACCACGTTTATTGTTCCTAGTTTGATTTTTTACCATAATGACCGGAATATGGACATTTTTTTTACCATGAGTATTCGTAATTTTATCATGACTATTGCTATTGAATTATTTTACCATAATGTGCAAGTGATCAGCCCCACTTATCTTCCCTATCGAAAATTCTGAGACAGGTCACTCTGAATTGTCCTACTCGATTCCCCTTATTTTCTGGTAGAAATCATCTCCAATTAGAATTAAATAATCCCACTCAATTTTGAATCTCCACCATTTTAAAATTTTCATGATTTTAGGCAACAAAATTAATCTTCCACCATTTCAAAAATTAAATTTGAAATAGTCAAATCAATCCCCCTTTATTAGGAAACAATATCTATATAAATATTAATCAAATCTCTCTTAATTAGAAAACCATATTTACATATATTAATATGTATTACTAAAAAGGGTAAACAATGTATTTCACAAATAAAAAGATGAAAACATAACCATTCAAACTAACAATGATGAAAACTTATGCGGTGTCCAAAAAAAGAATGATTATTTAATTACCTCTTAATTTTTAATGACTGCTGACATTATTATGATATCGTTAACTTTAGAATTTATCTAGTCGTTAGGTCCCAAAATTAGTCGAGATATGGATAAGCTGGTCCGAACATCCAGTTATTAAAAAAAAAAAAGTTACTGCCACCATTGCATTCTATATTTCTCGTAGATTAATGAACGTTGGATAAAAAAAGAATGGGGGGTATAATAGGCAGCATAATCATTTTTATGTATTGTAGAGAGTGGACATTTTTAGGGCTTTTGTTATTCTTTATTCATTTAATTGCCGGCTTATATTTTATTTAGAGTAGCAGCACCATGTCACATTCCACGTTATACGTACAATCTTCCAGATTTCAAGCCTTTGTTTCTTCTCAATTGTTTCACACATGCACCTTCACTATTTTCAACTAATACTTTTTGGAGGATTCAACCACCCCATGCACTGTTGACTGAGACTTCATCTTCTCATGTCTCTTGGGGAAAATTATCATATACATGGAACATATAATGTGACTAAGGCCCCGAAAATTTCAGGACCGGGCCTGAATGTTGCCCTGTCCCCCTCATCACCAAGTGGTTTGGAAAGAGCCACTAGCGAAGTGACTCAGTTTTAGGCGTAACCATAGAGGTTCATAACCACTACGTACTAAAACAATAGTCCGGATGTGGAACCGTAGCGTAGTGACTCGGGGACTCTACTATCCCTATGGGTCGATAAGCCCTGCCAACTGCATGTGGAACCGTCCGTTTTGACAATCAATAGTCCGGATTGAAGTTTGTAGGACCTGCCGACCATGCGAACAGCAGAGCCGTACGTTCCTCTTTTACATGTCCACTACCCCACTAGCCATAGTGACAATTCTAACAATCACATCATCTCCAAATCTACCCTCCTAGCTAGAAACCTCATCCATACTTTCTTTTCTACCATGTACTCCGTGTTTTCTTACCTTCCATCCCCCATCCTTTCTTCCTCCTCGCTAGGTCCCACCCTCCAAAACCTAAACTACATGTGCATATATATAGTTATATATACATACACATTACACACACCTCAACCTCCCCTACTTCCTCTACCCCTAACCTCTTTGCATTGGGGATTGATGTATAGCCTCTAAGCTTAGCCCTGTCTCGAGGGAAAAAAAAAGAGAAGGAAATTGATACAAGAAAAATGAATGGGTATTCCAAAATCAAGTTCCTTGGCTCCACCAAATCAAGATCCATGGATTTCTCAGAACCCATATCCAATTTGCCTCAAACCCCCAAACCCATTACAGAATCTTCCCCAAACCACCCTTCCAAAACCCAGGAAATCACCAAACAGCCCACCAAGGCCTCCAACACCCCTTCAGATTTAGAAGGTGATCAAGATCATGTCACAAATGGGGAGAGATCCGGTCCGGTGCTGACCAGGAACCCATCTGTTTCCTCCACAACATCATCAAATAGATTCAGATTTGACAAGAAATTAGGCCCAACAACATCAAGCCTAGAGTCTGCTGTGAAAAGGGTGTTCTCAATGAGAAGATCTTCTTCTGTTTCTGAGAGGTATTGTAGGATCCATGACCAGTTGGTGACCATATCATCACCCCTTCATGGTGATGGTGAAGAAGGCATGGATAATTATACAGTCAGGGCAAGATCTATGAAGAACAAGAAGAAGAGCAAGTATAGTGGAAAGATCTTAAAAGCCTGTAAGCGCATTTTTGGATTTTAGATTTGAGGATTAGATATATGTTTATGTTCTTAATTTCATGAATTTTTAATATTTTGTATGGTCAATTTTTCTATATATGTATTGCTGTTACATTTACACAATGTTGCTGGAGTTCTTGTTGAGGGAAAGTGAACTGGGGGGCTGGACATTGACTCTGTGACTGTGAGCAGGGGCGGAGCCAGAACTAAATGTCAGTGGGGTCAAATTCTTAAAGCAAAATAATAGAACAAAAAAAACACCAAAATGCGAAATAGAAAGGAGTTAAGGTAGATATCTATTAATAAGATATAATTTCATTTACAATTGATCTCCCAAAATATACACTGAAATGCCAAACAAAAATTAGCTTAGATATACAACCTATAACCGCGTCCACAACCAACCACAAAAAGGTACACTTGAATGCCAACAAAAAGTAGCTAAATAGGTATCAATTTAAATCCTAACACAACATTTACAAGTGACCTCGGCGATTTTTCATATTTTGAAATTGTAGCATAATAGCATCATTTGTGATATTAAAAATCTCCCTCTCAATATACACAATCAAGCTATCATGCAACCATTGATCATACATTCGGTTACGAAGTCGATTCTTCACAATCTTCATGGCGTAAAATATTCTTTCTACTATAGCTCAACCTTAAGTGAGAAAGCTAAATCAAAAGTCAAAAGCCTGAAAACCAATGGATACCCTATATCTTTCGGGTCTCAACCATCTTTCGAGAAACATCACGAATTCCTTTCAAGTTTGAAAACTCGACACTATACCACACATCAATGATGAAATTTTCAAGGTGATCCGAAAGTGCCAAAAGCTCAGTCTTGGAAAGTCTTTAGGATATAAATTCCCATTCGCCAAGCTTCGGTTCAACTTTTGGTTGTCAAAACTTGCAATTAAATGAGTTGGACGGACTTAGACATGCAACACAAAGAATCAACTTGATGTTTACCTCACTCAAGCTATTATTTAGCTCTTGGAGTTGCATATCTATGACAGTATACAACAACTCGACGCAATTGGGTGTGGTAAGGAGGGCAAGTAGTGGTGAAGAGAATTAGAGAGTTCCAAGGAAAATTATTTCGTGTGGTCAGTGGTAAGGAGGGCAAGTAGTTGTGCAAAAAATACCATATACAAGGGGCAAAAATACAAAATTCTAAAAAATATTATACCTATCCTATTAAAATTTGACACCTCAGTGGGGTCAAGTGACCCCGCTTGACCCCCCTTGGCTCCACCCCTGTCTGTGAGTGTTATTATGGATATTTTTCGGGCTTATTTTGATGATCGAAATGGTTCACGGTTCACGACGTCACACATTCTGGGCTCTTTGGAAATATTAGTATGTATAAAAGAATCATGCTGATTGGTTTTTCACTAGTACGAATTTAGTATAACATTTACCGTGACCAAAAATATATCATGACACTAGATCGAAATACATATGTTTTAAGATAAATGTGTTCTAAAAACATAACGAGCAAAATCCAATCGACATGATCATTAATCCACTCAATCTCGACGTACAAAATAAACGATTTAGATGATCAAAATAATAACAGCTCACAATAGCCTCAAGAGGACCATTTAGTACTTGGTGGATGGTGGTGATCCTCTTCCTTTGTTGGCTTCCATGATAAGGTTGTGATTAGTGTTAAAAGTCTTGGAGTAGTTGTAGTTTTGCTCTTTTCAACCTTAAAAGTGAACCCAGAAAGCTAAATCACATAGAAGTCAGTAACATTGACCAATGGACATTAATATATAACGGAAGTCTACAAGCCTTTCATTAATCACAGAAAAAGACAAAACAAATACATCATTCACTACACTTTTTACATTTTTCAATACACTTTCATCAACTGTTATACAATTTTCACACATTTCAATACACTTTTTAAACCTTAATAAAAGCCCACTGGGCTTCTTTTAGCATTTTCCTTAATCTATTATGGAATTGAATCCATTGTTTGAAAATATTGTAAAGGAAATATGCTCCTACACTCCACATTTTCTTTATGGGACTCCATGTTTCTTTAGAAGGATGGATTAATTAAATTAATTGTTGTCTTTCCAATGCTTTTGTGAATGTGGCATGTCTCCTTTAAACTAATTTGAAAGCAACATGTTTGATAATAACCTCCCATTTGAGATTGTAATCCACTAGTAACTTTTGTTTTCTTATAACTCAGATATTCAATTCAATGACCCCAATTAATGTGGAATGCCAATTCACCACCTACTAACGGGGGCAATTTAGACTGCTCCCAGTACAGTAGGCATATCAGAGTCGAATTCCGAATCAAAAGCTTTTTAAGATTCCTCGTTGCCAAGTGACTACTGCACCAATCCTCGAGGGTTGAATCAACTTTTCTTTTGAGGTCTTTCCATGGTGTTTTGGTTTTCATTTCAATCGTTAGACTTTTCATGGACTGCCATGTTAAATATGTTATTATAGCCAGCTAAAAACATAGTAAAAAATTTAAAATGTAAGCACAACATTCCGTATGAATGGGGGATCCCATTTTAAGCAAGAGGCTGAAATGAATCCAACCATATGAAGGCGAGTGAAGAATAAAGAATTTGAGGGGCAATAACTTGTAAAATTGGTCATGTAGAGGCTTTTTTTTTTTTTTTTGGTTAACTCAGGTGTCCGGACTAGCTTACATGCACGTCAATTAATTTTGGGAGACCAATTTCAACGTCCATTACATTGTCCACTAGCGGAGAAAGGAGACCCAATTAAAGCCGGAGTAAAGCCACATATGAACTGACTCCAAAAAAACTTATGGCGCGTGAGAGCCAAGAGGTTTCCAACCTAGACCTAATTAAATTGGTCCCTTATGTTTAACACTTCACTAAAGTTTTGATGCTTGATGAATAGAAAAATGATTTAATTATTGAGAATGCATCATTTCAGCCACCAAAAACTACAATTTAGTTAACCTAGACTTGAGTCATTGAGTGCAACTTGGGCATAAATTTCACCAAACTCATTAACTTAGAAAAATGTATACCTTTAAATTCACTTCAAATATAAACCAAAAATCAATATACACAAAACCTCAAAGCATTTTTCTTTACTATTTACCTGGATTACCCCAATTTTAGGGTCGTATAATATTCCCGAGATTTAGACCCTAAAACAGAACTAGTGGGAGGTTTGGGGTTTAGGGATTCGCTTTGTTTGGTTTCCAGTTTTGGAAATTTATCTTTCAAAGTTTTCACTGTTTCGTCATCTGTGTTTTTTTTTGTCTTTAATGAATTTTTATCAAATTATTTCGTTGTTTTTTACTTTTTGGATGTATATTGTGTTTTTCTATTCAAAAATTAAAAAAGTTTATTAAAATATTAAAAAAATTGTTTACAGACGAAAAATACACAACCCTATACAAAAGTATTATTATTTCCATAACTTAACTCAAAGCTGTCTGACACAAATGATTAATAAGTTTAAAAGATTCAGAGGGTGTTTGTGTGCCAACATTTGATACTTGAATAAACTTGTATGGCATTCTTAATCGGACGCGAACATAGCGACTGCTTTGTTTGGTGGGTAGTTTTGAGTTAAGTTATGGAAATAATAGTAGTTTTGAGTTAAGTTATGGAAATAATAGTAGTTTTGAGTTAAGTTATGGAAATAATAATAGTAGTGTTGGCTTTATAAGTTTATTCTCTTTTTCATGTTTTGCCTGTTTGGGCGCCTAGAGCAAAAACAGGTTCTTTGGTGTTCACCAATTTTCACTTTCCAAGCCAAAAGACAAAAACAGGTTGGGACCCCTATTTGATTTCTAGTTCTCCTTTTCCATCCAAAAGCCAACACTACTATTTTTGCAAAATACATTATGCACAATTCTCTCAACCTCTCCTCCCAGATTTAAAACTCATTCTGACAATAATCTAAAAAGCTAAAAAACCAAAAAGTTAACAATGAAAGACTGAATAGTAGGCTCCCAAACACTCCTCAAGATGTAAGTGGTGGCTAGCTCATGCGATAGAGCTCTTGAATGCCTCACACTGCATCTCAAGATCGAGTCTCATTTCCCCTTCCCGTATGTAATAGATTATGAATGACAAATGACGAAAAAAAAAAAAAAACCCTAAAGATAGAAGTGTTTTCGTTCGAGTGTATGGTCAATCCAGTGCATGAGTGCACAAATATTCAAAAAAGAAAACAAGGAGAAGTTTCATTGCAACCTTTACAGGAAAACAAAAGAGACAGCTGTCCCCCCTTTTCCGGCCGACTAGCAAAATAGGCACAAGAAAAAGATCAATAAACCAGACCAGACTACAAAAACGACTCAACACATTAGTTTTGGCCAAGCACAAAGGTAAACCAACTGAGAGGTGTGTGGCAGATTCAATTCTCTCTCTCTCTCACACACACACACATTCTTTTGTAGCTGTGGTAAGATGTTCATTCGCGTACGTTCATACTTCATTGGAGTCCATTTGATCGTCTGTGTAGTTGTTGTCTTTTGTCTTTGGCTAGCACTTTATCTCTTTTGAGACTGCTAATTCTAGATACGAATTTTCGACAGAATATGCGTTTGGGCTTAAAGACATCGACTTCCTTCTATTTTTTTCGTTTTGCATTAATTAGATGGTTGGTTAGGATTTTTCCAAGCTAGATATTTGAAATAAACTCCATTATGATGTAAGTATGTTGGACTTTTATTAATATAATCTCACTTGGCGACACAAAACGAGGTAAGATGTTTGTCTATTAATTAGTCGGATCAAGGGGGGTTGATACTGCTCCATCAACTCGAACTCAAGACCACACATCATAAAGTGATGCTCACGACCATTAGATCAACTGTCTTTGTCCGACATAAATGTTTTTTGGGCAAGCGATACAATAAGTACATTTGTATACATCAAGAGAATTATAACAGGACGATATATCAATTATGTGATGTTTGCAACAACTAGCTCGAACTCAATAGATCGCAGCGATTTGAGAAATAATCATCTAACGGAGAAGAAATAAACCACAAAAATATATACTCTTTGAAGAAAAAGTCCTAACCACTCAAATCTCAATTGAGGACTTTCAAAACAAGAAAAATAGAGAACCCTGTGGGACAACCCTGCGACAAGTCAATTAATTACTGCGAGCTACTCAATTAGTCACCGAGACGAGTCACGGTAAGCCCACCGAGATAAGTCAATTAATCAATGTGACAACTCTGTAGGGTTGCCACATTTTGATTTTGCCACGAGTAGGAATAGAATAACAGAGGGGTTGCTCACAACGGGCTTGAACCCCATTTGTTAACTAATATCGAAATCATACAAATTACGTTGGGCCTAGATGGGCCACTGGTCCGCTTATTTATTTGTGAACTTCCTTAGGGGAATAAACGAAGGCCCAAGTATTCGAACATTAATTTTGTATTTTGGTGCTAATTCATATGTGGAGTAAAAAAAACTGTGATACCATTGAGGACCTGGGGTGGCTGCTGCGCACAATCGCAGCCATCCGTTTGCTTGGATGTACGGTCTAGATTTCAAACAACAAATACGAATTGTTCGCGCGAACAATTTGTTTTCAATCCGAACCGTTAAAAACACTTATGGACGGCTGCGATTGTGCGCAGCAAATGCTGTGCAGAGACTGCACAGCAGTAACCCCGCGTCATACCATTGAAGGATCCGACTGAGGCCTTGTTCTTGAATGGATTTTATGAGATAAAATCTAATTTTGATAAAATATAGTTTTGTTTCAAGGTGTGATAAAATGACATTGTTTTCCCAATGGATTAAATCTAGAGTTGATAAAGGTGTTTTGTAAATGATTTTGTGAGATAAAATCTAGTTTTGCTAAAATCCGTTGAGAATGTTAGATTTTATCAAAACTAAATTTTATGAGATAAAATCTATTCAAGAACAAGGCCTCAGTTGTTTATTTGACCCAATTGTGGTAAGGCGGCCTTTGAGAGCCTATTTTATGTTGCATTTTACAAGAGGTGTAATTGGTTTGGTTAGGTGCGATCTGTTTCTTTTTTTGACATTTTTCGGGACCAAACTGAACATTTTTGGTTTCTAAATATATAAACCGAAACAAAACCATTTGATATTTGATTTGGTTTGGTTCGGTGTTGACCAGTTTTTCTAGTTTTATTGGTTTGGATTGTGAATTTTGGTTTATGGTCAGAATAGGTTTTGAAGTTGTTGTAGAGTTTTGAAGAAATGTGTAGAATAAATTTTGTGACAAAAATTGTGTTTGGGAGTACAATGTGGAAAATAGATTATAAGTTGTTATTTGTAGAAAATAGATTAAGATCCGAACCATTAATTTTTTGAAATGGACGGTTAAGATGCATGCGTAAGGATAGACAGATTGTTATAAGATTTACTACTAATGGTGTATATAAGGGTACAATGGTCAATTATTCAATTTTAGAATGTAAACATAATTCGCGACGATATTAGGGATGGGAACATAAGTAGAATTGTTATAATTGATGCCTAATTAAATTTTCCCTACATTAATTACGCTTTTTCAGTATAAATGTTTTTTTAAAAAAAATTTATTAGTAATTTTTTTATTGGTCCTTTGACTTTTGTTGGCATATTTTTTGTACTTGGGAAAAATATACGGAAGATAAGTTTTCTTCCATTATTCGCACAAAGTGCGATCAGAAATTTGAAATAGATAAAAATAAATAAATTAGTAGATTCGTAGGTGTTGAAAATATATTATTGCTATTGCATACAGAAACAACTACACCAAACCGAAAGAAATCACAATAAAGGCTGAGACAAGGACAAGGATGGAATTTGCTAAAAGCCTAAGGCCGAATTTCCCGTTTTTAACGTCAATTGCTAAAGTCAATTTTTCATAAAAGAGTTAAAAACTAAGGGAAGAGCGGATGCTGCTGCGCAGCGTGTGCACAACACCGTGCTGTGCACATCCGAGCCATCAGTTTGTCAGACATCCGAAGCCATCAGTTGCTCGGATGGACAGCTTAGATTTCATCTTGCACGCACGACAACGATGCCGAGGTGAAATCTGAGTCGTCCATCCAAGCAACAGACGGCCAAGATCTTGGAAGAGTGATTCTCATAGTAGCTTGTTGTGTGACTTTGAGAATGAATTAAGACAAAATGCATTTTGCAATGCAGCTCCCAATTGCAGGCAAAATGGAAAATTGCAAAATCTAAAAAGGATAATGGGTCTCACAAGCAGCACTTCGGTGCTGTGCACCGTGCGATGCAACCCTCAGCCATTCGATCGTGTTTTGGACGGTCCGGATGTATTCTGTAATTTTGATTTATTTTTATCGATAAAAAATCGGCTTATTTATACGTATGGTCCCCAAAGTATTTTAAAAATGTCAATTTGGTCCCCAAACTGTAAAACGTGTCTATCGAGTCCCTAAAGTAAACAATTCGCGTCCAATCGATCCTGACCACACACGCCGTTTCTATTCCGTCCACAAAAACACCCTTTACCAACTTGCACCCACTCACTCCCTCACTGAACCTTTCCCAGTTCTTCTCCTCTGTTCCTCTCTCTCTCTCTCTCTCTCTACAAAACCAGGCGATCGACTGGAGTTGGAACTGTGGAAAACACCCTTTACCAACTTGCACCCACTCACTCCCTCACTGAACCTTTCCCAGTTCTTCTCCTCTGTTCCTCTCTCTCTACAAAACCAGGCGATCGACTGGAGTTGGAACTGTGGAAAACAACGCTGAACCCTCCATCTCCAATCCCAAAGAAGAAGAAGAATATAGGTACGAGCTGAAGTTTGATTATCGTGCTTCTTGAAACCGCAAATCACTTCGCATGAACTTTTGATAAAAGCGAACTTTTTTTGAGAAAATCTCTGTCTCTATCTTCTTTTTGCATACAATATGCACGAGTTGTTGCTTTATGGGGACCCATCCCGTATTTTATTGCTCCATTTGTCATGCATAGTTTGTTTGTTATAGTTTTATAGTCTGTTTTTCAAAACGGTTGTTGTTCCCCACATATATAATCTTGTTTTTACTGGCCTACAGGTGCTATGTCTACTATATTCTCCATAAAAGTCCACCATGGTAGTGTGTTTACCAGTGGACAAAATAAACAGTATATTGGGGGTAAAATAGATGTAATGGATAGCCTTGATAGTGATCTTTTGTCCCTACATGAAATGGATTCTATTTCCCATTTCTTAGGGTATGGACCACCTGTTGCTTTCTATTTTGTGGTCCCTGGGCTTAGCTTGGATATTGGGCTTGTCCATATGAAGGGTGATGATGATGTTAGGGCTATGATAGCGTCAGTGACTTCTTCTAAAATTGCTGAATTGTATATTGAGCACATAGGTGGGGTCAATGTTTTAGAGAGAGAAACAGATGATGGAGAGTTTAACACTGATGAGCTATTAGTAGATGAAGATGTGGGCTGTGGTGAGGGAAGTAATTTAGATGAGGATGATGACAGTACTGATGATATTATCTATAGTGATTCATCATATGACATGACTGATGATGATGTGTTGTATGAGACCTTTGTTGATGATGATGCACAATTCATGGGATTAGGTGAGAGTAGTAAAAAAACAACCAACACTGTGGAAGAGGGTCCTGTGGAGAATGAAGAAATTATTCTCAGTGATGATTACTATGAGACAGAAGATGAAAACCCATATATTTCCTCCTCTGATGATGACAATACCAAGGTGAAAGAGCATCCATTCAAGAAATTTAGAAGTGAAGTTCATATGGAAGACCCCCCCCTTTGAATTGGGCATGAAATTTGCTTCAGCTACTGTTTTTAAAGATGCTGTCAAGCAACATGCTATAAAGCATAGAAGGAATGTGCAATTTGTCAAGAATGATAAGCTGAGAGTGAGGGCAACATGTCAGAAAAAATGTCCTTGGAAGATATATGCACGCAAAGTACTAGCTGAGGAATCTTTCCAAATTAGGACCTATAACAGCCAACATAAGTGTGGTATAAGCTTTACCAACAGGAATATCAACTCAAGCATGATAGCCAAGAAGTACATGGGGGATCTTAGGAATAACCCTTCAATGCCTATCACTGCATTTAAAGAGAGGGTAAGGAAGGAGCTGAAAGTTGATGTCTCAAGGTCCCAACTGTACAGAGCAAGGAGGAAGGCAGCAAAGCTGATTTATGGAGATGACATTGCACAATATGGAAGGCTATGGGACTACTGTGAAGAGATAAGGAGATCAAACCCAGGGTCCACTGTGGTGATGGATGCCCCACTGGATGAAGACACTGGACAACCAAGATTTAACAGGTTGTATATATGCTTGGCTGCATGCAAGAGTGGATTCATACATGGGTGTAGGAAACTGATAGGGGTTGATGGATGCCACTTGAAAGGGCCCTATATTGGGATATTATTGACAGCCATAGGGGTTGATGCAAATGAGTCCATGTACCCAATTGCATATTGTGTTGTTGAGACAGAAAGTACAACCACATGGACATGGTTTTTTCACCTATTGGGGTTGGATCTAGGAATTACTCCTGCAAATGAGGCTGAGTTCACCTTTATAAATGACAGACAGAAGGTAATAATGCTTTGCTTTGATATAGTTGATTTGTGGTTTACTATATGTTAAAATTATCACTTGAACTGAATTGGATGATGTTAAATTGGCAGGGGCTGCAAGCTGCATTGGATGAAATTTTCCCAAGGGCAGAGCACAGACATTGTTGCAAGCATCTGCTTGCAAACTTCATGAAAAAATTCAAAGGTCTGTCTCTTGAAGAAAAGTTCTGGAACTGTGCCAAGTCCACTAATGTCCCTCAGTTTGAGCTTGCAATGGAGTGCATGAAGGAAGAGGATGCTGAGGCTTACCAGTACTTGATGGATGAACCTGCAAGGTATTGGTCTAGATCTCATTTCAAGGAAATTGTGAAATCTGATATGGTTTGCAACAATATGTGTGAAGCTTTTAATAAGTCCATACTTGATGCTAGAGATAAGCCTATAATTGAGATGTTAGAATGGATTAGGTCATACCTTGTGATCAGGAGGGTACTTAGAAGGGAATGGATTAGGAGATTGACACACCCCATGTTAAGTAACATATTCCAGAAGTTGGAGAATTGTAAGGCTACCAGTCATGAGGCTATTGCTGACTAGTGTGGTGAGCTCATTTTCCAAGTAAGGACAGCTTTTAGCCAATACACTGTGGACTTGGGAGGGAAGACATGTTCTTGTAGGAAATGGGATCTGTGTGGGATACCTTGCAGGCACACTATTGCTGCAATTGAAAACAGAAAACATGACCCTCAGTCTTATGTTAATCCATGTTATTCCAAGGAGGCATATGCAAGAGCATACCACCCTTTGATCATGCCAATCAATGGTTACCAAATGTGGCCTAAGACTGGCTTCACACCTGTGTTGCCTCCATTGGAAAAGAGGAAACTTGGTAGGCCAAAAATGGCTAGGAGGAGGGATCCAAGTGAATACATTAACCCAAAAGATCCAAGCAAGCTTAGGAGGATTGGCCAGAATTCTGTTTTTTGTAGAAAGTGTGGAAAACATGGTCATAATAGGACGACTTGCACATATGATGGGGATGAGGAAGACAGGGGTACCAATTCAGTGGGAAGGGGCAGAGGAAGGGGTTCTACCAATACAGTGCCTAGGGGCAGAGGAAGGGGTTCTACCAATTCAGTGGGAAGGGGCAGAGGAAGGGGTTCTACCAATTCAGTGGGAAGGGGAAGAGGAAGGTGTTCTACCAGTGAAGCTGGCATCCAAAGCCCTGCAGCAAGTGATCCAGTTGACAAAACAAGAGTAGCAAGGGGAAGGAAAGTGAGAGGTCAAAATCCTGCACGAATGAGTTCTAGCCAACCAGTGGGGGGTCAGATAAAAGGCACAAGAGTTGTCATGAGAGGAGGAGCCATTGGTGGCAGGGTTCAATGGAGAGGTCATGAGGTATGCTTAGTTTTTAATGTCTTTCTTTATACATAAATAGGGATGCATGAATAATTACTCATACACACCATGCAATGCAGGCTAACATTCCTACAAACTATGCACAAGCTACCCAGTCATCACAAACTGCACCTGGCTCAACCACTACAAAGTCCACATCGAACCGTTTCTATGGAGGCCAGAAATTTGTCAATATTTCTGCTCTTTAGTAATTAACTAAGAACTTATTTTGACTGTTCCTGTTAAGTTTGGTACTAGTTGGCCATTTTTTTGGGTTTTACTTGGCCATTATTTTGGGTTTTAGTTGGCCATTATTTTGCAAATCACCTGGCTCAATATTTCTGCTCTTTGTTGACAATGGTGGTTTATATTTTGGAACTGTAATATGGCCTTAGTTTTGTCATCTTATGCACATATAAGTTGCTCTGTTATATGCTCTATGAAGATATATGTTTGTGGAACTATGTTTGGCTAACAGGTGACCCAATAAGTCATTCCATTTCCAAGACCACTAATGTGATCACTACATTTTGCATTTTCCAGTACACAACTGCCATTGTACCATACTACACAAAAACTTGCACAAAAGACACATTTCATTTGAGATACCAAATCCCAACCCCTACAAACAAAACCCAGCTTCCCATAAGTAGAGCTTTGAACATTTTCTCCATTTGTTTGGCCCTTTTTGCTTCAGCTTCAGTCCTTCGTAGTGTTCTGAGTAGGCCGGGGATTATCATCTTCGATCTCGCACACATAGGACGATCATACCAAACGAAGAACCCACATCCACTGTCTTCTGTTGGCTGATAGATTAAAAAAAATAGGCATGGGTCAGAATATAATCAAATAGTTAGGAATGACAAAAAACTTGTCTGGAGGGTATACCTTCCATTGCTCACACCCTATGAATCTTCTTCCAGGGTTGGAATCAGTCCATGAGGTTCTCATTTTGCCCATCTTGTTGCAGTAGCACATGGTTTGCTCAGCACTTGCATTATAGTCGCTCATTGCCTTCTCTTCTTCTTCAATTTTTGGCTATGTTTTTTGTACTCTGTTTCTCTCTCTCTTGCTGCTGGTGTGCATGTATAGCAGGTGTGGTGTGTATATATAGCAGGTGGTGTATACATTTTGGCGGGAAATTTCCCTCCAAAATGGAAGACATGGCAGAGGGAGTGAAAGGATATTTTTGGACGGAATAGCTAACGGCGTGTGGGGTGAGGACCATTTAAACGCAAATTGTTTACATTGGGGACTCGATAGACACGATTTGAATATTGGGGACCAAATTGACACTTCGCGAAAACTTTGGGGACTAAAAAGGTAAATAAGCCATAAAAAATCAAAGCACAACCGGATCGTCTAAAATACGATCAGATGGTCAAAGGGTGCACATCACCTCCCCGGATTCAATTTAAGTGTCGATCTCTCCTGAGATTCTTCTTTATTGCCGAAAATATAAGTTACTACAACCCCATTGGACAATATGAACAAATCAAATTCTAGGTCGCTGTGTAACTTATTCTATTCTTTTCTATGTGCACGTTATTCATGCAAAAAAAATTAAGTTGATCGTGCATCTGTATTCACTAGGGGTGAGCATGGACCGGATTGGTTCGGATTTGTAGTAAACCAAGAACCAAACCACTACTTACGGATTATGAATTTGGCGAACCAAACCAACCCACAAAAGGCATCGAACCAAACCAATCCAAACCATTAAAATACGGATCGGATTCGGTTTCGAACCACGGTTTGCTAAAAATTGAGATATTATTTCCGTAAAATATTTAGAGTACTTACAATTTAGGTTTACTACGTTAGGTTTATATATAGAATACGAATAGGTCCTCATATATAGAAATTTAGGGTAGTTAATCATGGTAATGAAGGAAATCATGGGATAGGAATAGGCTATGACCGATTCATGTATAGAAATTTGAAAAAATTGAAATGTGCCGTGGAATCAAAATTAGAATGGAGAATTTCATCATCGAATTTATTTGCTATGACTAAACCACTATTGGTGTATTGGAATTAGGGGAATAAGTTGTGAATCTTGGGCAAAATAAAATCTTGTTAGAGAATGAATAATGAATAAATTAAATTAGGAAGTTAGTGTACTATAGCTTATAATAATAATAATTGGTTCGGATCGGATCGGATTGGAAACGGAACCATGAAGGTAAATCCACAAACCAAACCATTGACTACAGATTCTAATTTTTTTAAACCAGGACCAAACCACGCTACTAAAAATCCGAACCAAACTAATCGGTTTGGATTGGTTTGGACTGGATTCACGGTTTGACGGGTTTTCTGCTCACCCCTAGTATTCACTTAAACGAACCACCTTCATTTACTGTACGCTGCAATAGATTATTAGAATTTAACCATACATTGGAAATGTCTGAACAGGTTGAATTTTTACAGAGAATAAAAAAAACCTCCCTCTCTCTCTCTCTCTCTCTCTCTCTCTCTCTCTCCACCTTCACTGTGTAATTTATGTTTATTATCTTTTAGTCTGTCTTCTCTCTCTCTCTCTCCCTCTCCTCTTATGTCTTTCTCCGCCCTCTCTCTCTCTCTCTCTCCCCCCTTAAGTCTTTCCCCAAATTTAGATAATGACTTGGGGCATTTTAGGGAGTGAGGGATGCCATCTACGATATTAGGGAGTCAATTTTTGTGCAGCAGAGAGCATTTTTTGAGTTTTTCTTAGTTAGATAGGTAGGGCACGTTGGGGTACTCTCAGGGCCGGCCCTGAGTTTTCAAGGGCTTAAAGCGACAAACAAATGGGCCCTTTACGAATTATTAAGATAGGCATAAAAAAAACTAAGAACTTTTCCTAAACAAAAAAGCATCAATAAGAAAGAACATCAAATATAATAACCGACTCTTTCAATATTTCAAAAAACATCATTTAGATATCACATTATCACTAAAGTCAAAAAGGTAATCAGTTCAGTTGACTAAGGCATCACTTGAATATCACCTTTCTTGCAGTTTTAGCAGCAAAAGTACTAATAATATCCGCACAATCAATCTTATCCGCCATCTCATGTTCAATGGATAGGATGGTTAATCCATTCAGCCTTTCTTGTGACATAGTTGAGCGGAGGTAGTTTTTAATTAGCTTCAACTTCGAAAAACTTCTTTCTCCGGAAGCAACCGTAACGGGAATAGTCTACTAAAAATTTAACACTACTCCCAAGCAATTAAAAAAACTCAAGAGATTAAATTTTTCACTTTCCCTAATTCACTGATAAGTGATGTCCCCTAAGGTCCTACCAATAGCATAAACAAATCTACTCAGTCAGTCATCAAGCCCAAGTAAAATTAAACAATGTTCCTAAACCTCATAAACAAAACAATTAATTTCAATACCCTAAAAAGTAGCATCAAAAAAAGTAGAATCAATACCTGAAATTAGCTTGAGATTTGTGAGAATGAATAACATTGAACACTAATTGAGCCTTGATTAATTTCAATATGCCACTCTATTTTTCTTCGTGATTGAATCTGAACCGAACTTCTTATTCGTCTTTCTCGAGACCGCAGTCTCCAGCTTTCCAATTTCAAATGGAAACCAAAAGGCGGTGTACGTATACAAGGGTTGGGAATTGGGATGTTCTTTCAAAATGAAAAAAAGGGGCCTATTGATTCCAAAACTACAATTCTGACATTGAGATTTTTGGGCCTATTTCATTGGATAATAGTTTTTGGGCCTTTAAATTTAAATTAAGGTGGGTTGGGCTATTTTTTTGGGATATATATATATATATATAGAGTAGTGATCTAGTCCGGGAGTCCCGGATCCGGGACTCCACCTTCCCGATATTTTTTTGACGATCCGAGCCGTCCAATGTGTTCAAAAGGTGTTTTCAAGGGTCCACGCGGGAAATCTTCAAAAAAAAATACGGGGAAGAGCTTGATCCAAGCAGTTTTCGCAAAAACTTTATATTTACGCTTTTTTGCGAAAACTACTTGGATCAAGCCCTTCCCGTATTTTTTTTTTGAAGATTTCCCGCGTGACCTTGGAAAACACCTTTTGAACACATTGACGGTTTCATTTCCCAAAAACAATTTTTAAAAGCATCAAAACACCGAAAAAGACTTCAATGGAAATCTGGGATCCTTGACAGGATCGCCGGTGTATATATATATACGTGGAGGATCCTGTCAATGATCCCGGAAATCCCGGATTGAAGCGTTTTGAAGCCTTTAAAAGATGTTTTTGCATGATCCGAGCCGTCCAATGTGTTCAAAAGGTGTTTTCCAAGGTCCACGCGGGAAATCTTCAAAAAAATATACCGGGAAGGGCTTGATCCACGCAATTCTTCGCAAAAACTGCATATTTACAAAATTGCGTGGATCAAGCCCTTCCCGGTATTTTTTTTTGAAGATTTCCTGCGTGGACCTTGGAAAACACATTTTGAACACATTGGACGGTTCGGATCATGAAAATTTGATCCGGAACTATGAGTTCCGGACCCAAGGGTCCCGGACTAGAGAGTTCCTCTATATATATATATATATGGGGCCGGTTCTAGGGACACAACAAAAAACACATAATAAAACACACGCTTTTGTTCTGGGTCATATTGTAATGATCCAAACCGTTCACTTTGTTTAAATGGATAAAATAGGAAATGTTGTAAAAATTCAGCCCAATTGAATATCGATAAGTGCTTGATCCGAACAATTTTTCAAAAAACATGACAGGAACTGGTGTTCTTAGAATTGTCTGGATCGAACACTTACTGATATCCGAATAAGTTAATTTTTTACGGGTATCCTTGAAAACATGTTTTAAACAAGTTAAGCGGCTCGGATTATCAGCGTGGGGCTCCTAAACATGTTGTGTTTTTTTATGTGTTTTTTGTTGTGTCCCTAGAACCGGCCCCTATATATATATATATATATATATATATATATATATATATATATATATATATATATATATATATATATATATATACATAACACAACTACCTATTGACTATTGAGGGCCCTAAAAATTTACTAATTTTGGTGGGCCTAAAGCCCGGGCACCTTGGGCTAGGCCGGTGCTGGGTACTCTATTAGGTAAGGGCCATTTACAGGCCGGTCCAATTCTCGAGTCCTAATTCCCGGCAACTCTTCTTCCAACCCATAAATGTACCAATAACTCCACAACACTGACCGTGATTTACGAATTCAATACAGAAACTAGGCGTAAGAAATTCCTGATGTAAATCCATGACATTTAATTATATCATCTAGGAACAAATTTTTGGCACCTCATTAAGTAGGCGTATCTAGGGTACCCTATGAAAATGTCTAAATCTAATCCCTAGCGTATCTTATGAAAATGCCTAAAATTCTAGGGTACCCTATGAAAGTGTCTAAACCACTAAAACCTTATAATAGAAAAGTGCACCCTAAATCTAAATTCTAGGGTACCCATATGACTAGGGTACCCTACGACTAGGGTACCTCTTTTTCTTTATTTTTTTTATTTTTTATTTTAAATTTTGAACCCCCAACCGTATAAAAGTGCCTAAATCTTAGAGTACTCTATGAAGTGCCTAAACCTAAACCCTAGGATACCCTATGAAAATGCCTAAACCACTAAAACCCTCTAATAGGAAAATACACCATAAACCTAAACCCTAGAGTACCCTATGAAAGTACCTAAATCATAGGGTACTCTATAAAAGTGTCTAAACCTAACCCTAGAGTAACCTAAATTCTAAATGTACGGTCTAAATTGACTTTTAATATTTTGGAATATATTGTGTTAACGTTCATGTATATTTGGTGTGTGCATGTACTTAGTCATATGCATATTTGAGGTTTATAAAATTGAGCAAAATTTTAGTTATATATACATATAAATATAAAAAATATAAAATTTAAATTCTAAATGTACGGTCTAAATTCTAAATGTACGATCTAAATTCTAAATGTACAGTCTAAATTCTAAATGTACGGTCTAAATTCTAAAATGTACATTCTAAATGTACGGTCTAAATTATGAATGTACATTCTAAATTCTAAATGTACGGTCTAAATTCTAAAATGTACATTCTAAATTTAGGGTACCCTAAACTTTAGGGTATCCTATGAAAGTGCCTAAACCTAAACCTTAGGGTACCCTATGAAAGTGTCTAACATCCTACAGCCCGTTTGGATGCCGTATTAGATTGAGAGGGATTAAATAGTTAGGGGAGATAAAATAGTATGGGTGATTAAATAAGAAGGGTGGGTCCACATTGATGTGATAGTTAAGAAGGGGGGATTAAATAGTCCATGGTTTGGATGAGAGATTAAAAAAGAGGGATAAAGAGGATAGATGATGTAAAAGTCAATCAAATGTCAATTTTACCCTTGTGAATGTCCATATTAAATTATTGCATTTAAATAATTATATAAGTATGAAAATTAATTATTTTGCTATATTTCTCACCAATCATTAACAATTAAAAAGATATTACTCCTATATTCTTCTTTTTTTTTTTAAAAAGAGAAAAAGATTGGTTCCAAATTTCCAATCTGTTAACCACCCACTGCCCAACATTAAAAACAAAAAAAGACTTGCATTAGGTAGAGAGAGAGAGAGAGAGAGAGAGAGAGAGAGAGAGAGAGAGAGAGAGAGAGAGAGAGAGAGAGAGAGAGAGAGAGGGGGCCATCTGTCTTATTCTTCTTCTTTGTTCTTCTTTCTCCTCTTTTTCTTCTTTCTTCTTCCTGTCAACAAACCCAGAAAACCAGACAACGTGAACAACGGTCAATCAAGGTCCGACGGGAACAACGGCGATGGAGATGGAGGTAGTCGACGACATCACCCAACTATGTTTTCTTTTTTCCTAATAGCTTGTTTTTTTGGAAATTCCTAGATCTGAAAAATTTTGGGAATTTTTGCTTGAAACTGGTTTGTGTTCTTGTGCTTCAGTATTTTTTGCTTGAAACAGAGGGGCATGGTCGTCATTTGGTCCCGGATGAGGAGTCGGACTAAATACAAGCACCCCCCCTGCTTGTATTTAATCCGGCTTCCCCCTGCTTACTTAGCCGCCGGCTATTTAGTCGGGGGCTGTTTTTTGTTGCCAAACGATGGGCTAAACGTCTAATCAGATGCTCATCCGCTCGGATTGCTTCATCCGGCTTCTGAATACTGCATCCAAACGACGCCCTAGGGTACTCTATGAAAGTGCCTAAACCACTAAAAATCTTGTAATAGAAAAGTGCACCCTAAGTGTCTAAGTCCCAAAAAAGAGTGATTGACCATAATGGAGTTAGTGGTAATTAAAAAGAATGATTGGAGTTAGTGGTAATTAAAAAGAATGATTGGAGTTAGTGGTAATAAATATTTATTTTTTGTATTGGCCTGTAATAAAACTTTTAGGTAATGTACTAGAAATTCTTGTTAATGTGGATTAATGGGAAAAAGGCGGGGAAAAAGACAAAATAAGAAACGATAAAAAGTATACAATTAAACACATAAAATAATAAAAATATCAATGCACTTTCACAAAATTTAATTCAATTTTTTTTTTGCACGTTTTTTAGATATGTTCGTCATAGTACTTCTCTTAATACTTCAATCATGACTATTAATACACACATACGTAAATCTGTCTATACTAGGCCCTCTTAATATTTTGAAAAAAAAAAAGGTATAGGAAAATTCAAGTTATTTTCAAACCTCTTCCATTTTCTATCACCTTTAATTCCTCGAACCTTCTTTTTTGTAAGTTTCTTGCTTTCCCGAGTAATTATGGTCAATATGAGTATTGACGATTCCTCCTCACCTTTTTTTTTAAAGACAAGCAAGAAGTGTTAGTTGTTAGGTGGTGGGGTTAGTGGGAATTACTTCCTCTTTTACTTAATTTACTTTCTTTCCATTCCAGAGGTTTTTTTTTTTTTTTTTTTCGTTCGTCATTTGTAATCTATTACATGGGGGATGAGACTTGATCTCGTGATGCAATGTAGGACATCCAAGAGCTCTACCGCATGAGCTAGCCACCACTTGCGAGGTTATGTGTTCAATGTACTCATTATTTACAGTTCTCTATTTAGGGCATGTTTGGGCGTCACATTTTTACATTTTCCCATTCTTGTTTTTGCTTTTTGGCTGTTTGGGCGCCTCATTCCCAGAACCTGTTATCCAAAACTCATTTGCCATTTTCAACGTTAGATGCAAAAACTCAAAAATCGGTCGGACCTTCCTTTTGCATTCTCGTTTTTCCATTCTGCATTTTTTATTCTCCCCTCATTTATCTCTTTCCTTATCTACCCTTTGTTTTACATTCATCCTCTTCCACACAAGCAACGAACCAGAGAAAGAAGGAGAGACGTCGTCAGAAATCAAGAGCAGAAAGCAGAGAGTAAAAGACAATTTCTTACTCAAAATCAACAGATTTCTTCCACAGAGTTTTTCAAAGTGAAAACACATCTACGCACAGAATTTTGATTTTAAAAAAAACTCAAGAAATCTGTCTAAAAATTGGGTTTTCAACTTACCAATTGGAATTTTCTTATGGATTCTCCATAAAAAGCATCTCCATGGCTCTATGGGATCTTCCCTGGGATTTTCCGTGGGTATAATTGAGCATCGATTGTCAAATTGAATGGGTTTGTTTCACCGAAATATCAAGCAGAGAGAGAGCGAGAGAGATAACACTCATAGCAGTAGAGAAAGGAAAGTAATATCACAGATTCCTCTAGTACCTTCTTTTCTTTCTTTGGGAACAACGAAACATGAAAATATTTTCAAACAAAAAACAAATGTAAGGGACAAGTTTAAACAACATAATAAATAAATGAGGGCAAAATGGTAAAAAATTAATCCATAACTCATTTTCATCATTCTTCTCCCAAACACTTTACTTTTGCAAAATACATTCTGCACATTTTTCCCAAACACTCCACCCAGATTCAAAACTCATTCTGGCCATAATCCAAAAAGCCAAAAAGCCAAAAAATTGAAAATGAAAAGCTGAAAAATAGGCTCCCAAACACCCTCTTAAAGGAGGGTGTTGGTATTTGGTATTGGTATTTGGTAATGCCTTAAAAACATAGTTTAAATATATTTTTAGTCAAAAAAAGAAATCGATAAATATTTTAAATACATAATGGTTACGTTCTTTTTAAAACTATGTTAATGAGAGAACAAACACTATGAAATCATTTTACAACCACCAATCATCCAGTGTCACCCAGACTGATGTGGTGGAGTAGTGTGTCTCTAGCATTATTGAAACAAAAATGCATTAACTTCCTCCTCACACTAATAAAACTTTATACTGAGCTAAGTGCCTTTTTTGGGACCTTAGCCTAACTGTCCGTTTGTTCAAAGGCTTTATATTTTTTTTTAAAAAATTTGGATATTAGAGCCAGCTTGCATATAACTCGCTAATTTCGAGGGCTAAATGTAAAAACCGGCAAAAATCTCAATGGCCCCAAGAGTTTACTGAAAAGAAGATATCAAATCTAATACCTTGGTCTTGAATGAGAGCAAACCCTTAAGCGCCAACCAGGGCCGGCCCTGGGGTAAGCCCAGCAAGCCCCCGGGCTTGGGCAACCCACCCAGGCCGGGGCAAAAAAAAAAAATTTTTTGCGAAGATATACATATTATAATTTAATTATTCCAAGTCTAACTAAAAGATAATGTCAGCAATGTTGGCGAGTGCACGCCTATTACAATGATTGGGCTGGGTTCAAGTCTCCAAGGAGTCATTTTCTTTTTGCACACCATCCATGTTTTTATAGTAAATGTTTTTCTTTTGCCTCTCTAAGTTTATTTTAGTTTTAGTTTTATCTTTTCAAATTAAATTCACAAATATATAAATGTTGACAATAAATAAACCAAAATAATTTATTTCTACTCAACGAACTTTGATAAAAGAAGATTTAAAATAAATAATATTTATCGTTAAACTAGTATTTTTTTTACGAGAGTAAAGTTGATAACATGATTTCCACATCAAACTTTTGATAAAAAGATTTAAAGTAGATAATCTTTAACTTTGATAAAAGAAGATTCAAAAGATTTAAAGTAGATAATCTTTAACTTTGATAAAAGAAGATTTGATAAAAAGATTTAAAGTAGATAATCTTTAACTTTGATAAAAGAAGATTCAAAAGATTTAAAGTAGATAATCTTTAACTTTGATAAAAGAAGATTTAAAAGTTTGATGTGGAAATCATGTTCTCAACTTTCGTTTTTTGTTATCAATTTTTTTTCAAAACTATAAACAAAATGTGTTTGGTAATTTATTTATGTTTTTTTGTTTTTAAACGACCATAAAATAAGGGAAATCACCTTTTTGTGTTTTGAAAATTTTCAGCAATTTTGAGAACGTTTTTAATAAACGTATACCGCTCATACTTATGTTTTCTCTCACTAATCTTATTATCAACTTACTTTTTGTATAATATTTTTATAAAAGTTTATTTTAGTTAAATTACGAAACTACAATACCATATTTGATTTGTTTACCGTCTTGGATATATTAAAAACCAAAAAGAACTTGCTTCAAAAAATACAAGGAGAAGTTTTTTTTTTAATCTGATCGTGTTAATCATAAAGCGTTATAACTGGGATTACATTTTGATTTTAATTTTTTGATGTAATTCAAGTTAAAAGAACAATGTGACGTAGATATATATATTTTTTTTTTTTGACTTGTATGTTTTTTTTATGACTTCATATTAAGTGTTAGGTCAGGCTTGGGCAACCCAAATATCAGGGCCGGCCCTGGCGCCAACCCATTCTCGTTTTGTTCAAAGGCTTTTTTAGGGACAGGAGTCACAGCACTTCCCAGCAGTGCACCGGTGCACGTCTCTTTTCTCTCTCTCTCTCTGTGCCAGCCACAGAATTCTTCTTTGGAAATCAACGTAAACCCTTATCTCTCTCTCTCTCTTTCTCTCTCCGTGTATGGATTGGGTACCGTGTGTTGGCTGTCTCCCTCTCGTGCCTCTTCTCTCTCCGGCGATTGCAGCGACTGCTAAACATCGCAGCTATCTTCCCGCTTCGGTGTACTAATAATCCCAGTTTCATTGGGCGAGAGTTGAGTGGATGGCTTTGCTCTTCAAATTCACTCTGCTCATGAGCTCTCTTTTTTTATCAACACAGAGGTACATTTGCACATATCTTTTAATTCCTTCCTCATTTCCCACTTCATCAATTACGTTGTATACAAATTACAACCCCCTTTGTTTGATCTTTTTTTGCTTGCCCACCCAATTTTTTTTTAAAAAAAAAAATTAAGTTTCTGTTGAATAGGAGAGTATATTATAGCTTCTTTCTTAATTGTCAATCGTTTCTTAAACCGAAAAAAGAAAAAGAAAATAAAAGGAAACCACTCTGCATCCTCTCTTGCTTTTTAAATTAGTTATTTGGTCTGCTTCTTCTCTGTATTCCCATTTGGTTTTGAAGTTTTTTTTTTGTCTTCTTGTCTCGTAAAATTACCAAAACATATACTCTGCGCCAGGGGCGGACCCAAGGAGGTGTTTGTCCCGCACTCCTCTCAATTTTCTTCCTATTTGTGGTACACTTTTGGATTTTTGTGATACATTTTTTGATTTTTTTTTGTAAAATTACTGAAGGTGGTCCTGCAAACAAAGCCAAATTGATAATCCTGCGTCCTACAGCGCTGTTCTCCTTTCCAAAACTCCAGTGCTGACTAGTAGAAACGCCCCGTGTTCTCTTCTTCCGGTATTACACAACGCAGAGAGAGATAGGGGTGAGAAATGACTCTCGATTGTGTTCTTTCCATCGGAGGGAAGATTGCAGAATATCTAATTGACCCAATTGGACGTCAGTTTGGTTATCTGATTTACTACAAAAGCAACATTGAAAGCCTAAGAGATCAAGTCAATAAGCTAGAAAACAGAATACGCGAAGTGCAACTATTGGTTAACGAGGCAAAAAGAAAGGGAGAAGTTATTGCTCCTGATGTTGAGGCGTGGATGGCAAGATTAGATGGATCCAGCTGTGAGGCCAATCGCATTCTCGAAGAAGGGCATGGAAACAAAGAGTGTTTGAATGGGTGGTGTCCAAACCTGAAGTCACGCTACTCACTCAGTTGGAAAGTAAAAAAAAAGGTTGAAGAGGTGGCTAAGCTGCTCAAAGATGGAGACTTCATCCGAATATCGTACTCCGCGCCTCCACCCGGGATAGAATCCAGACCCACTGACGGTATTAGATGTTTTGAATCTAGGAGTTCAATCCTCGAGGAAGTCATGGAGGCACTCAAGGAAGATGGCGTCAGTAATATGATTGGGATATGTGGGATGGGAGGTGTTGGTAAGACAACACTGGCTAAACAAGTTGCCAAGAAAGTAGAGGAAGAGAAATTATTCGATGGCGTTGTGATGGCGACAGTTTCGCAAAACTTTGAGGTGTGGAAGATTCAAGGTGAAATCGCAGATATGTTGGGTTTCGAATTTCATAAGGAGAGTGAATCTGGAAGAGCGGATGTGTTGCGTGCCCGCCTCAAGTGCAGAGATAGAATTCTCATCATATTGGATGATGTTTGGAGGAGACCTGAGTTGAATGACATTGGGATCCCATTTGGAGATTCCCATAAAGGTTGTAAAATTTTGGTGACTTCAAGAAGCGAAGAAGTTTGTAACGATATGGGGGTTCAAAAAAAAGTTAAAGTTCAAGTATTACCTAGAGAAGAAGGATGGAATCTCTTTAGAGAGAAGGCTGGAATTTCAGGAGACGACTCTAGTTTCCAATCCACGAAGATGGCAGTTGCAAATGAATGTGGAGGCCTACCGATTGCTATTGCTACAGTTGGGAGGGCACTCAATGGAAAAGATGAGCCTTCCTGGCGTTTTGCACTTGCACAATTACGCAAGTCCATCGGCAAAAACATAAGGGGATTAGAGGAGAATGTGTTTAGAATTCTTGAGTGGAGTTACAATTATTTGGAAAGCGAGGAAGCCAAGGCATGCTTTTTGCTCTGTTCTTTATTTCGAGAAGATTCTGACATTAACGTAGAAGATATTGTTAGGTATGTGATTGGACTAGAGTTGTTTAAGCGGATTGACAGCATCGAAGAAGCAAGGGACAGAGTACATGTCCATATTGATCACTTGAAAAAATGCTTTTTATTGATGGATGGTATGCGTGATGGATATGTTAAAATGCATGACGTTGTACGTGATGTCGCTATATCGATCGCATCAAGGGAGGAACATTTGTTTATGGTAAGATGTGATGAAGCGCTTACAGAATGGCCAGAGAATGAACAACGCAGAAATTACGCTGTAATTTCGATGAGATGCACTCGTATGAGCGGGGGACTACCTCATAATTTAGAGTTTCCGAAGCTCCAGCTCTTATGGCTACAGTCCGAGTGGCCAGGAAAACTCATAGAATCCCCAGAGAGTTTTTACCAAGGGATGAAGGAACTCAAAGTGCTAGTTCTGTCACACATTTTTATGCGAACACTGCCGACGTCAATCCAATGCTTAACCAACCTTCAAACCCTGTCACTGTTTTGTTGCGACCTTTTTAATGGAGATTTATCGGTAATCGGAGCACTAAAGAATCTCGAAACTTTGAGCTTTACTGGATCTAATATTAGGGAGTTGCCAAGAGAAATATGTAACCTTACCCGCTTGAAGTTAATAGATTTGTTGCATTGCAGAGTTAAATGGATTCCTCATGGGGTTTTGTCTAGTTTATCCAAGCTAGAAGAGTTGTATCTTGGGGAGAGCTTTACAGGGTGGGAGGCTGCAGAAGAGGGAAAAGATGTAATATTAACCAATGCGTGCGTAGCTGAGCTAGACTCCTTGCCTAATTTGGTGGTTTTGGATATTCATGTACCAAAAATTGAATGTTGGGTCAGGCCAAGAGAGATAACAGCATTCAATATATCTTTGGGGCAATCAAGTAGATATCATGGGGAATGTTCGTATCGATCAGCAACTCGATTGGCACATCCTTACCTCAGTCATGAATGTTCGTATCGATCAGCAAATCGATTGGCACCTGCTTACCTCAGTCATGAATGTTCGTATCTATCAACAAATCGATTGGCACCTCCTTACCTCAGTCATGAATGTTCGTATCGATCAACAAATCGATTGGCACTAAAAAGTCTTGACCTCAGTCGTGGTGTAGAGGAGATACGTGGGCTTAAGATGGTATTGAAGATCACTAGACTTCTGTTCCTAGATTCAGTAACGTGGGGCGAGCACAACATCCAGAATTTGGACGAAGATGGTTTTAAACACTTGTTAGAGCTGCAAGTGGTACGTTGTTTAGATTTGGAGTGCCTCATCAACACAAGCGATGGCAAGCTAGCAAAGGAGGCTTTCTGTGCGCTAAAAACTCTGTACCTATCTCACCTGCCTCAACTGACGCACGTGTGGAAGGGTCGCACTCAACTTGTATGCTTCCGCAATTTGACAGATGTAAAATTGCATAGATGTCCGAGATTGGAATATTGTGTGTTCTCACTTGCCATCGCTAGAAATCTAGTGCAATTGCAGAATATTAGCATACGATATTGTGATCAATTGGATGTGTTTGTTTCTGATATTGGAGGAGGAGGAGAGCATGAGATAGCATCAGCACGAGAAGAAAATGAAATTCAGTTTCCAAAACTGACATCGATGAAGCTTAAGTGTCTGCCAATTTTTTCTAGTTTTTGCAAACCCATGGATGCAATTAAGTCGCTACAATTGAAGCACTTGGAACTTGAATATATTCCAAAGATCAATTGTCTATGGCCTGCTTCAGAGACTAATTATGAAACCACCGTTCGATCACTCTTCAGCAACAAGGTATATATGCTTTCGATCTAAGAGCTCAACTCCTCTTTTTTATTTGTGGAATGACTTAGGCTTCGTTGTTGGAAATTATCAAAATAAATGGGTTTTTATTTGGGGTTTTATCAAAATATTCCTTGTGCCTTTTAGAAAGCTTTTATTGCTGTGTTTTGGTTTTGTCCCACATTGGCTAGTGAGGAAAAGGTTGAGTGGTATATATATGGGAACATTCCTATAATGTTCACATAGTGTTAAGTGGCAAGGCACCTATGGTGCTACGTGCATTACCGGCGTAGCCGGTGATGGAACACACTGATACGCACCCGCGCGCGCGCGCGCGTGCGTGAGCGTGGCAGTGGGCTGTGTGGCGCTTTGATGGCGCACTTTGCACTTAGCGCAAGGCGCCCTTTCTTATTGCCCTTTGGCGATAAGGTGTCGCTGACGTGGCATACGGGTCGGAACAGATGGGTATCGATACCCCCGCTTAGGTGTATCGATACCGGTTGGCTGTTTCGCGAACAGAAGGTTTGGGTATCGATACTACTGATTAGGTGTATCGATACCGGTGTGTTTGGACACGGATTTCAGACACTAGTTCGTGAACGGCTGCAACTCTGAACGGAGGGTTATGACCCAAACTCAAGTCTATTCACTTAGGGGCGTGTCCCAAAGTGAAAGGGTACATTTGGGTCTACAAATAACACCCAAATTACTTTCACAATATACGGAATTCTAGCCTTGTTACTCTGCCAAAATTACTACAGATTGCTTTCTAGTTTTGCTGTACCGTTACTGCAGAAACGGTGCCAGCAAATCCTTGGTTCTTTCGATTCTTTTTCGACTCGGTATTCTGTCTGTCCTTCGTTTGTGCGGACGCAGGCAGAAGATCATTGAATTGATCGGGCTTCGTTGTATCCTCGGACAGATTCGCTATCAACCCGGTGCACACCAAACGGTGGGGGCGAATACTGTTTTCGGAAAGCGACATAGTAACGTGCCTCGAAGCAAGTTCCATCATCAACAAGTTCAGTTTCCCGAAGACTCCCGGATTTTGCACCAACAATCGTTTGTTTCGACATAAAATATTTTTTGAGGAAACGTTTTACCCAATTTTTGGTGTTTGGTGGGATAAATATCAAGTAAAATGATTTACATGATCGGGTGGAAAATGTTTTACTTCCGAGTATCCCGCAAGTCATTTTTGTCCAATGGCTGTCGGCTTGTAGCTCATAAAAGCTTCCCACTAGAGTTTTTTTTATCCCTTCCACAGATTATAGACCCATTTCACTGGGAAAAATGGGAAATCGAGATTCTCAGCTTCGTTGTTCTCTCTACAATTGGCAGTGATTTGAGCTTCAAAAATACGTATACTTCTACATGTAATTGCTGGGGGGAAAGTGTTGCTCAAAATATTTGTTTTGGAAAATATTTTTCAGGTGTTAACCAAACACCGGAAAATAAAGTTTTCGAAATTGTTTTCTAGAAAATCATTTTACACGGAAAATGTTTTACATTGAAAAATATTTTACATCGAAACAAACGGAGCCTTCATTTTTTAATTCCCTACAGAAAAAAGGTTTAAGTCTAACGTTGTGATGGTAATTGCAGGATACACTGAGTAACATCGAGACATTGAAGCTCTTTAATTCGGATAACCTCATAGAAGTATGGCCTGGGGGTCTTCAAGCAAAACTAAGGCATATAGAGGTTGGCTATTGTCAAAAGCTGTCGAATATTCTTTTTCCTACGAATTTGATCGAATGTATGCAAAATCTAGAAGTACTTAAAGCATTCGACTGTGACTCAGTGGAAGCAGCATTTGATCTTTGTGGATATCCGAATCTGGGAGGCAAAGGCGAAGGACCTAGAGCTATAGCAGTACTCCCTTGCTTAGCTGATTTGAGACTGCATGATCTACAAAACTTGACGCGTGTTTGGGCAAATTATTCACCAACAGCTCAAGGCTTTCAGAATTTAAGATCCCTAACTGTGCATGGTTGCAGCAGTTTGAGAATTTTGTTATCACCTCTCGTGGCCAAACTACTTGTGAACCTACAAGGGCTAGAAATATTAAGATGTGATGCGATGGAAGCGATCATTGCTTGGGAAGAAGAAGAAGATGCTAAAAAGGCAACAGATTCTACTATCATTTTCCCTCTGTTAACTTCCCTTGTGCTTCAGGATCTGCCACTCCTTGCGATTTTATGCCCCCAGATTTGCACTTTCCAAGGGTCATGCCTGAAAAAAGTGGAAATTGAAAATTGTCCTGCAATGATGTCACTCCCTTCAGCAGTCCAACACGTGATGGGCGAGCAACGGTACGTTTAAGAATCACGTAGATATGGCCTAACATTTATCTTGTCTACGTTGTTAATAATAGTATTCATCCTAATTCAATGTAATCCAATAGTCATGAATTCATTATACCAGGTGAGCTGGTTGGTGATGCCTTCTGGTAGGAGGAGCCAGCTTTGTTGTCAACTGTTTTGGCTTTCTTGCTTGGTGTTGGCGGTTCCAGCTTCATTAGTGGTTGGTTTTCAGGTGGATGTTTTGCTGGTGTGACTTTGAAGATTGAGACGATGAAGAGACCTGTAGTTATTCTTTTTATTATTCATTTCATTTCGTATTGAAATCTGAAGTTGAGAAAATAATGTTACGGGGTCATTGTGCGAATTCCTGTTAATTATGTAGTCGATGCTCTTGTGATATGAAACATGTTATTACGTCGATTGTATTCTCCAGCATTTCTTCTCCTGTAATGCCGTAGAAGTCTTCTGCAATATCTGCGAACATTGTTGCTTGGATTGAACCAGTTGAATCAGTGATTTCGATATGGAATTTGATTGCATGTTTGGAATTTTTGTAATTCAATTGTTGAAGTTTATTGAGGGAGGTTTTTTTTTGTTGTGAATTGAGGTTATGCCTCAGCAAATGTTTTCTAACTGAGGATGAATATAATCTTTCATTTTGTAATGTCAAAGTAAACTGGAGTTTATAAAGGGTTGGGACTTCGGTTTTAGCATTCGGACTTTCCCTGTGCTTTTGAGTGCAGGGATGGAGCCAGAGGGGGGCCAGTAGGGGCGGTCGCCCCTGTAAGAGGGGAAAAAAAACCTTCCTAGTATTATGTAGAGAAAAAAAAATTGTGAATTATATAGGCTCGCCCCTGTAAAGTGAAAAACCTTATTTAGCTAATCACGATAATCAATGCAATCACAGAAAATAAACAATAATCTATGAACACGCGATATACGTGGAAAACCCCGAATAGGGTAAAAACCACGGGAAGGAATCAAAACACTATAAAACAACGTTGTGCGATTACAATCGATCTATACTTACATTTGAAAACCCTCTCAATTGACCCAAGACCCGATTGCCGAATCCACGTTCATCGCACCAAGTGTTCAATTGCCGCAAGCCTTGAATTCTCAATCCTTCCAAGATATTTCCAGAAATCCACCGGAAGAGCCAACGAACGGTTGATTAAAAAGTTGAATAAACTTCTTGGAGTATTTGATTATATTGCCCAATCATCCTTGAACACTCCAAGACCCAACAAAACCTCCCAAAAGAATTGCTCTCTCTCTCTTTTTAATGTGAAAGTCGGCTGCACAAGATGTAGCGCTTTAACCCTAGCTGCTGCCCTTTTATAAGATGTTTTGGTCGCCTGCTTGAGCACATTGAAGTTGCTCGAGCACTTTCCTAACAGCCTACTTGCTGGACCCGAGGCATAAAAGTGCTTGAGCCCGATGCTAGACTTTGCCAACAGCCAAAGTGCTTGACATGAGATAAAAATGTGCTCGAGCACTAGTACAAATACAACATGATTCCTTCCACATCCTAAACAGACGCATCTAGAATAATGAAAATAAAAAGTACAAGTCGATATTGTGTCATGGAATTGCCAACCGAAAAAGGAGCTCGGCCTATGGAGCTTACAATCTCCCCCTTTGGCACTTCCATGACAAAACAATTAAAATGAATGATGACCACCTGTAAATCTGCAGCACAGCACTGAAACAGCCAATAAAATTTCTCCCCCTTTTTTGTCACGGAAGGACAAAGGATGAGTTAGATAACTCAAGTAGCATAAAAATGAATAGGGCAGGGAAATTATTATGAACATAATAATGCATAGGCCAAAATTTCTCCCCCTTTTTATCCATAAGTCAAAATATCAAAGTGCCATCTAAGCGCGAGGTACTTAAACCGGAAAACCAACATAACTAGAGAATTAATAGGAAACAGACTCAAACTACCCCGTAGGCCGTAGAGAGCATTGCGAAAAAAGGTACCAATCAGCAAGCTAAAAAACATAGTAAAGGACAGTCTTGAACTCTTTTGAATGAATCCAAATAATAATAATAATAATAATAATAAATAGTTTAAACAAGAAAAGCCCACTGTAAGTCCAACATATATATGATTTTTACTACGGTTATGATTCCAAAATAAAAAAAAATAAAGAGGACGCAAGCAAATTTCAAATGTTGTTAAGAAATGAACACAATAGATTGGCCCATAAACTTGCTTGAGCCACTTTAGAAAGTAGTAAGACCACAGATGAAAATGAATTGAAAATGCCATCGAGTATGAAACAAAAACTGTACTCTCCGAAGTCTCAGTTTGCAACACACCATCTTAAATCATGTTTCTTGGTTATGAAATTTGATGAACATGCATATTTGTAAACCAACATGGACAAAATAGAGAAATTCATTCATGGATATATCAAGAGGACAAAATGCTCATTCGACACGAATCCATGACAGAGGTGTGTGTGTGACACGTGAACGGCCTTCAAGATTATCAAACCACTAACCACGAAGTTTCTCATATATGCTTGGGCTGTTACATTTTCTTTCTCCCCCTCACGAAGTCAAACCACGCCCAAACGATAAGACAAATCAAACCATAGAACAACAATACTCCCCCTCAATTCAGTAATACTTCCCTTCAATCAATTTTTTTTAAAAACATGGTATTCTCTTTTACCCCACTGCCGTTTGACGCGAACATACGGACTGGATAGAGCTGGATGATCCGGTTACTAAGCAAGTGGTCCAATACAAAAAAATGCCTTCACGAGGTCTATTCACCTTTTGACGCGAACGCTTAGGGGGAGAGTACCTCACCCCCAATTGCTCGGTTACTCAATGAACGCCCGGATAAGCATATATATTATTTGCTCCCATCAATATTTTATATATATCACTCACAAAGGCCACAAGTCTATCATTAGAGCGCAACCGGTCAATCGCGAGGGAGTAAAGAAGACAGATTAGCAAGGTATATGAGAAATTATCATGACTTAGTGTGCAATCCATCAGACTATCACGTGCAGCAGTGGAGATCACAGAAACATGCAACATGAGATTCTTGACATCCCAATGTTTGCCATGACTAAATTTAACCATATTGTGCATGCAGTATCACAAAAGAGCATATCCACAATTCCAAACCAATGCATGAATTCTAGAGGGGGGTCACAGGAAACTAAAAAATCTTTTTGATTTTGATTTATGACTTTTTTTTTAAAAAAAAACTTTTATGTATAAAGAAAACACATGAATGTTTTTTTTTTTTAATTTTTTTTATTTTAAAAAATATGAATTTTTTTTTTTTTTTAAAAAAAAAAAAAAATAAAGAATAAATGAAAAACCAACAGCAACAAAAAAAACTTCAATCCATAGATCTAGTACAAGATAAGCAATGTAGACTAACAAGACTATTGACACAAGACCAAGCCTTAAAAGGCAAGGTCAACACCTCCAGATGCTCGCGTGTCATCTAGAGAGTTGGTGGACAAAGTTGTATGAGGTCTGAAATCTGATCTCCTCACCCAAATATGTCTAGTCTTGACCTTCTCAAAATTTGCAAAATGTTTAGACGCATGTTTGGGATTGACACTCATGCTCTTTTCATGTGGAGTCACCCTAAATCGAGGATTTTGGTTTCTACCCCCATAATTATTAACATAGTGATAGCATGGTGATTCAATAGGGTACCCATGAAGTTTAAAACAATTAGGTCGAATGTGGCCTCTCACTCCACAAAAATGACAGGTAGGAACAAATTTATCGATTTTAGCATTCCCAATAGTATGAGTTTTGCCAACATTATTCTGAATACTAGCAGTAAAATAAGATTTCGAAGTTACCTCTTTAAGCTTTTCGTTGGTTTTTCCTCCGTACTGTTGGGACGATGAAGCTCCATGAAAGCCAAGACCTGACCTATCATTTGTTGATCTTTGAGCACCAAGGATGTCATCCAATTTCTTTGAACCTGTATTCAATCGCTTAAAAACACAATCAACACTATCAAGATCAATTTTTAACTTATCTATTTTACCTTCGAGCAAGGAGTTTTGATCAATCAAGGCACTGTTTTTTTCTTGAAGATTCACAACTTCTTTTCTGAGCGTATCTCTTTCTTCTGTTACCAAGTTTAATACCCATTTCTCATCCTTCAATTGATTTTGCACTTTTGCCAACTCCATAATTGCATTTTTATACTTCTCTGCTAGTTTGAGGTTGGCATTGTTAATTTTCATACTCTCATTATAAAGAATGTCATACTTTTCTCTCAACTCCTGACTATCCTCAAACTCATCTCCTTCTTCATCATCACTATCATCGGATGATTCACAAACACTAGCATTTGAGTGCAAAGATGCCCCAAAAGCAATGAAGTTAGTATTTTTGTTGTGCTCTTCCTCAGACTTGTCTGGTTCACTATCATCATCCCAAGATATATTTGCCTTGAAGTTTGTCTTCCTTTTTAGTTTATTGACACATTCATGTGCTAGATGACCGTAACCATGACATTCAAAGCATTTAGGCCCGATGGTGGTCCTTTGATCCCCTTCTTCTCCTTTCGATTAGATAATTCATCTTTTCTTTTGTAATTAGATTTTTTATTTCTAAAATTATCTTCAGTCGGTTTCTTCCGAAAAAACTTTTTAAATTGATTTGTAAACAAAGTCAGCGCTTCAAGGTCATAATTATCATCGCTATCTGAATCTATATTCTTGCTTTGAGAACTAGAAAAAGCAATCGGTTTAGCCGAAGGTTTTGTTTTTGCTGCAATAGATTTAGATTGCAAGATGTCTGCTTCATATGTTTGATGTAAGCCAACAATTTCCTCAGTAGATTTTTCTTTTAATTTTCGCTTACCTTCAAGCATAGTGACTTTCGTTTTAAAACGTTCAGGCAAAGATCTCAAAAAAATTTTAATGACACGAAAAGAATCAATAGGCTCACCCAATGTTTCACAACTATTGACAATTAAGATTAGCTTGGAGTAGAATTGATTGAATGTCTCCTCCTCTTCCATTCTAATCATTTCAAACTCAGTTGTAAGCCTTTGTAGTTTAGACTATTTTACCTCGTCGGTACCCTCATGACAAGTGACTAAGATATCCCAAGCTTCCTTAGCTATTTCACAGTTTGCTATCTTACGGTGTTCATTCACATCCACAGCACTAAACAAAATATCTAAGGCTCTATTGTTTGCTTGTAATTCAGTTTTTTCAGCAGGAGACAATCCAGAACTAGGTTTGGGTACTACTAGATTGTTTACTGTATGGGTAGGATACGTATAACCATTAACACACGACTTCCAAATTTCTTCATTTGCTGATCTCATTATGGCTTTGATCCTCGATTTCCAGTAATCGAAGTTTTCACTGTCCAAAATAGGGGTACGACTCGAGAGGTGACTCATGCTTGTATTCATCGTGAAAGCAAGGATCCACTCAAGGAAAAAATTCCTACTTAACGGGAGTGACCCGCTCTGATACCACCTGAAAAACCTTATTTAGCTAATCACGATAATCAATGCAATCGCAGAAAATAAACAATAATCTATGAACACGCGATATACGTGGAAAACCCCGAATAGGGTAAAAACCACGGGAAGGAATCAAAACACTATAAAACAACGTTGTGCGATTACAATCGATCTATACTTACAATTGAAAATCCTCTCAATTGACCCAAGACCCGATTGCCGAATCCACGTTCATCGCACCAAGTGTTCGATTGCCGCAAGCCTTGAATCCTCAAGCCTTCCAAAATATTTCCAGAAATCCACCGGAAGAGCCAACGAACGGTTGATTAAAAAGTTGAATAAACTTCTTGGAGTATTTGATTATATTGCCCAATCATCCTTGAACACTCCAAGACCCAACAAAACCTACCAAAAGAATTGCTCTCTCTCTCTCTCTTTTTAATGTGAAAGTCGGCTGCACAAGATGTAGCGCTTTAACCCTAGCTGCTGCCCTTTTATAAGATGTTTTGGTCGCCTGCTTGAGCACATTGAAGTTGCTCGAGCACTTTCCTAACAACCTACTTGCTGGACCCGAGGCATAAAAGTGCTTGAGCCCGATGCTAGACTTTGCCAACAGCCAAAGTGCTTGACATGAGATAAAAATGTGCTCGAGCACTAGTACAAATACAACATGATTCCTTCCACATCCTAAACAGACGCATCTAGAATAATGAAAATAAAAAGTACAACTCAATATTGTGTCATGGAATTGCCAACCGAAAAAGGAGCTCGGCCTATGGAGCTTACATAAAGTATTCTGGAAAAAATATTCGCCCCTGCATAGTGAATTTTCTGGCTCCGTCCCTGTTTGAGTGGGAGTTCTTTGATTTTGTTTGCATTGGCTAGACACCTGAGAAATTGTGTTTTAAGTAAGGTTTGACGAATCAAGTTCTTTGGTATTCGTGGGAGCGAATAGAAAAAGGGATTCAAATAAATATATACGTAGTGCGGTGGCTTCTGGTATTGGAGGATTGAGAATAAAGATTGTTGAGTTTCGTGTTCCGAGCTCAACACTTGTTTATCGGGAGAGCCGGTTTCGAATGAGTCGACTTTGAATCCATCTCGAGTAGCTTGATTTTTTAAAATTTTGACTTATTTACATAGCAAACTGATTTCAAATGAGCTTTTAACAGCTAAAACAAAACTCAAACCTAAGTAACTTAATTTGTTCATCAGCTTTATTATCCACCAAAAAATGGATTGAGCATCTAATCTATTAACCGTGGTTCTTTCCAACAATCTCAACAGTCTTAATTAAGAGTTCTCCAATTACCTAAAATTGGGTATTGTCCTCCAAACCAAAAATAAAAAGAGAAGGACCATAAAGGGAAGGAAAAAACTATTGTATTTATGCAATCTCAACGATTAATTATGCAAAATGATTTTTGTACACTTTTTTTAATACTCAATGCTTCTTTTCGTATATTTAGTCATGTAAAACTACCCCCAAAAAATGTCACACATACATAAATCCATAAAAACATAAGATTTGGAAAAATAAGTACAAAAATCATGTTCTTTCATTATTCCAAAGTCTCCTATTGCATGGGAGTCCATCTATGATACTCCGAAGTGTGTTGTACCCAAAAGTAAGTATTCCAGATGACGTTGTAAGTATTCCAGATGTTGTGGCAAAACATAGCAAAACAAACTTGTTTTATTCGAAACTACTCCGTTTTTTGGTGCCTGGTTTTCATCATCTGAAACACTTAGCACTGCATATGAAATACTTACCACCACAAATGAAGCACTTACTTTTGAGATACCATACTCCAAAACTATTTTTGTGTATGTTTACTAAAAAGCTCTGTTCTTATTGATAAGAACTAAACTGATGGAATGGATGCTGGAATGTGTGGAGTTTGGTTTCTTGCCGTATTTCAGGACTTCTCTAGAAGCAAACAAAGGTTGAAGAATAACAAAACAAACTTTATTAAACTTCGAAGGGGTACAATCGATAGAACTCTATGTTACGATCGACATGGAAATTTTGTTACTCCTACTCCTAGAAAATTCTGTAAACTACAAGAAAAGTAAAAACTGATAAAATAAAGCCTTTGGGCGATTGATCGGGGGCTTGAATTGTCATAACTAGTTGGTAATTTATAGGTTTCTTCTTCAAATTTAAACTTGAGACGTTTTCCCTCTTGAATTTGAACAAGAAAGTTATTGCAGTCTCTCTCTCTCTCTCTCTCTCTCTTCAGAGAGAGAGAGAGAGAGACTTGTGGTGTGCGTGAAGAGAGGAAGGTGAGTCATTGCATATCCCCTTCTCTCTCGGATTTTATCTCTCCCCATCTTTATCGGCATATATTGCCACTTAATACTCTGTATATATGTATAGGCAAATTCCCCTCCCTTGAAAAACACCCGGATTTATCTCCCTCACGTTAAAATTCACAATAAGCTAGACTTAAATTAATTATAATACCCCAATTGTTAAGAATCACCTCATAGAAATCATTCCTCTCGATTCGTTTGGATTATTAAGAAATTCAAACGAATTTGGATTACTGAAGAAAACCACATTGCAATCGAGAATTTCATTTAGTGCAACCAATCGCGTACCGTTGAGGAGCTACGGCGGAGATTGATGGGGGCAGAAGAAGTCATTGTTTGTGGTGGGGAGGAGGAGACAACGGCCGCTGCCGTCACGACGGCGTCGGAGTCAGGGTCGTCGGCGCCGGCTTCGCCGAGGAATAAGGTGAAGTTGTTGTGTAGTCATGGCGGGAAGATATTGCCGAGGCCCACCGACGGTCATCTCAAGTATGTTGGTGGCGAGACTCGCATCGTTTCTTTCCCTCGTGACATCAATTTTTCTGGTACTCTATCTCCCAATCTCTACGCTGATGTGTTTTAAATTATTCCACGTTACGTAACGGTTGATAATTGCATGTGTATCGGTCAATTCGCATTCCGTATTGGTCCGTTTTAAATTCACAGACATACTTGACTGTTTCGGGTGATTTACACATTTGAAACTTATTTAGTCCAAAATTGTTCTTAAAAATTCTTAAACCAATCTTGGATCCCTGTATGCGTTACACCGCGATTGTAACGGTTAGGTTACGTGTTCCGATACCGTTATGCAACCTTGAATCCCTGTGTACGTACACAATCTTAAACCAAAATCTCCCACTCTGCTTTCTTTCGGATTCATTGTTGTCTAATTAGGTGTAAGAATACACATTTGAGGGTATGTAATTCATTTTTTATTTGGCTAATCGCAATGTGACATTTTAGAGTTTCTCAGGTTTGGCAGTATCATGATGACAAGATAAGATTACAGTAATTTTTTTTTTGTAATGAAACGATTTCGTTGCTAAAGTATCAAATTTTTTCGCCAAAAGTATGGTGATGAAATTTTCCGTCACCACATTTCGTCATCTAAAGATCGTCACAAAAGTATTTTCGTTGCCAAATTATCTAAAGATCGTCACAAAAGTATTTTCGCTGCCAAATTAACATTTTTTACAACGAAAGAAGAGTTTCCCCACAAAAAGGTACCTGTTGGAGACAAAATTTGAATTTCCTTGCCAAAAGGGTGCCTTTTAGCAGCGAAACTTAAGTTTCCTCACCAAAAAGTAAACGAAACGAGTCGAAGAAAAACCGATTTCCTCAGCAAAAAGTACCATTTGGCAAGGAAATTCAATTTTGTCACTAGGTTTCCCTC
The DNA here is from genome assembly GCA_016920895.1 of Vaccinium myrtillus. NCBI lineage: Eukaryota > Viridiplantae > Streptophyta > Magnoliopsida > Ericales > Ericaceae > Vaccinium > Vaccinium myrtillus. Next base: position 25,636,485 of record CM029278.1, on the reverse strand, counting down.
ACCAAAAGTCTCTCTTTTTTCTTCTTTTTTTGTAGTTTATAAAGATTCATTACAAATAAATCAGCAATATACACCAACATTGAAATTGCATGGTACGCTAGCGATGTTTTCGCTTGGGTTTTTGTTCATTCGATTTTGTTCAAAATTTGGGCCTTGGGGCGATATAGGTTTGTCACAAAATTGTGGGCTCAAATAAAAAATTGCACTACAAAAAGTAAAAATTTCTAATGCGATTTAGAAGCCACTACGTGCACTGACTTCGGTTATATTAACATGACTCCGCTGTTAGGATGTCAAGTTTTATTTTTATAATCCCAAGTGGTTTGTCCGCTTGTCGCAGTAGTTAATCGACTTATCTTAGCAGGGTTTACCACTCCAAAGTCGCATGGTCGATTCCCCTCTGCACCGATTTATCCGTGGGGTCACCTCACTGCATACAAACAGTCAATCTCTGAGAAACCACGCATTCCAGCCCTCTCCTTGACCCTCTAAGGGAAGAAAACCCGAAGAAAGGTATTGAATTGATCACTGTTTTATCGATCCCAGTATACAGTGAATTTTGTCTTGCTAACACAATTGAAATTTGGTAGTGGTGGTGATTTTGGTGGTTGTTGCGAATTGTCTCCGAATCGTGGCAAAATTTTGCGTACACAATGAGAATGAATGTGAGTGTAAACATTATGGACATGATTCCAATTACTACTTCCAGGCTTGGTTGGAAACTATTGCATCTGCCGGGTGGAGACAGGTTAGTCTGGCCTAAGGCTAATGTGCTTGGACATAGCAGAAAATTGAAAAAAGTACAATGAGAAAAATCATTTTATTCATTGGAAAATTTTGAGGCTTGAAATATGTTTTCTTATTGGAAATGGTAATTGGTTTTCCACAAGAAAGTGTGAATCTTTTTGAAAAAGGAATGGCTTGGGAAATTTATAGGTAGATGTAATTACAAACCAATATCAAAATATTTACATCTACCTATAAATTTCCCAAGGCCACTCTCTCAAAGATTCACACTTTCCTGTGGAAAACCAATTCCCACTTCCAACAAGAAAACATATTCCAAGCCTCAAAAATTTTCAATGAATGAAATGATTTTTCCCTTTGTTTCTTTCAATTTTCTGCTATGTCCAAGTAGATCAGCCCTAGGCCAGACTAACCTGTCTCCACCCGGCAGAGGCAATAGTTTCCAACCAAGCCTGGCAGTAGTAATTGGAATCATGTCCATAATGTTTACACTCACATTCATTCTCATTGTGTACGCAAAACTTTGCCAGGATTCAGAGACAATTCGCAACAACCACCAAAATCACCACCACTACCAATTTCAATTGTGTTAGCAAGACAAAATTCACTGTATTCTAGGATCGATAAAGTAGTGATCGATTCAATACCTTTCTTTAGGTTCTCTCCCATAGAGGGTCAAGAAGAGTGTTGGAATGTGTGGTTTGTCTCTCCCAGTTCGAAGCCACTACGGAGAGATTGACCATTATACGTACACAATCTTAAACCAAAATCTCCCACTCTGTTTTTGGATTCATTGTTGTCTAATTAGGTGCACGAACACACATTTAAGGGTATGTAATTCATGTTTTTTATTTGATTTGATAATCGCAAATGTGACATTTTAGAGTTTATGAGGTTTGACAATATCATGACAGGAAAGATACAATATTTTTTTATGACGAAACCGTTTTGTTGCTAAAGTATCAAATTTCGTTGCCAAAAATATAGCAATGAAATTTTTCGTCATCACGTTTCGTCGCCTAAAGGTCGTCAGAAAAAGTATTTTCTCGCCATATTAACATTCTTGACGACAACAAAAGAGTTTCCCCAAAAAAGGTACCTATTGGCGATAAAATTTGAATTTCGTCACCAAAAATTGCCAAAAGGATGCCTTTTAGCAGCGAAATTTACATTTCCTCACCAAATAGTAAACGAAACGAGTCGAAGAAAACCCATTTCCTCGCCAAAAAGTTTCATTTGATGGCAAAAACCGAGTTCCTCACCAAAATTACCATTTGGTGAGGAAATTCAATTTTGTCACTAGGTTTTCCTTGCCAAATCTTTTTCTTTTTCTGGTAGTTAATGAAGATTCATTACAAATAAATCAGCATTATACAATATACACCAACAGTAAAATTGCAGGGTAATCTTAGATGTTTTCGCTTGGGTTTTTGTAATGTTCAAAATTTGGGCCTTGGGGTGATATAGGTATTTCCCAAAATTGTGGGGTCAAATATAAAAAGTTGCACTGCAAAAAGTGAAAATTTCTAATGCGATTTGGTCCATTTGGAAGCCACTGCGTGAATTGACTCGTATTAGCATGTCTCCACTGTTAGGAATTAGGATATCAAGTTTTATTTTTCTAACCCCAATGGTTGTCGCATAGTTCATCGACTTGTCTCATCAGGAATTACCACCCCAAGGTCGCATCGTCGATTCCTCGGCAGAGATTTGTCTTTGAGGTCATTTGACCTCATGCAAACTCGTGAAAAGGGCTATGGGAGGGGCTAGATAGATTAGTCTGATTGATCAAGACACTCTTCATTACCAAAAATTACAGGAGTATATATATAGTATAATTGATAAGCTCTTGATCAGTTCACCTTTCAAAATAGATAAATATTAAAGTTACAGACAAATTGGGAGGGAGTGCGTAATCAACAATTAAAAATAGGCTGCCATTTTTACCCTTTCATTTTATTGGGGAAATGCTTTACAATTAAATGAACCAAAGTTTGTGCACATACTTGTAGCATGGACCAATGGGCATAGGCATTTGGAATATGAAACGATCCCCACCATATAATATGATTTGGCCAATTCAGGTACAATGTGATCGTATAAAATAAAATAAAATTAAAAAAAAAAAAAAAGATTTTCTAACACACGTTAGTCTGTAGAGCACTACCCTCTATGAAAAGCACATCAATGGTGATACGTATGAACCAATAAAAAAAAACAAATTAAACGATAATTGTTGGAGATCGGAGATTATACACATAAAACAGAACAAATTTACGTGGTTTGACCGGAATGCTTGCTCCAAGTGTGAGCTGTAGGCCCGGGATTACTCACCCCCAAGTCTTATACCCACTACTAATGCGCCAGCCAAACGAGCCGTTACATGGCCAATCTTCAATTAGCCTCCGAAGCTTTTGTAGTTCCAGTTAATGAGAAAACTTGTATTTGTAGATCATGAGCATTTTCAAACCATACCTTGTTTGCAAAATTGCATCATCAACTGAAATACTATCTCGCTTTCCTTTCTTCTTCACAGACCTAATGAAGAAGCTTGCGAGTGTATCGGACGGCGACATCATCCTCAAGTATCAAGTAATCCCCGAAGATCTAGACGCCCTAGTCACCGTGAAAACCGAGGAGGACCTCCGCCACATGCTCGACGAGCACGATCGCTACGAGAATGCCGGAAACCCGATGCTCAGAGCTTTCCTCTTCCCATCAAACCCAGTTGTAACGGAGAACCGGATGATGAACCCCACCGAACACCATGTAATGGAGCAACGCTACATCGATGCCGTCAACGGCGTAATCCGATCAATCACCACAGTGACCCCTGCCGTAAAAAACCATGTCATCTCCGGAAAACCACTTTCGCCAACCGGAGCTTCCTCATCCAGCTCCTCTCCAAAATCGCCTGAGAGCTGCAACATGGAAACTGTTTTCCAGAAGAGTAGACAACTCCATATGAATCGGGTCCACAGCTCACCAAGCATATCTAGTCTCGGCGGCCAAAACCACCACAGCACCACTACTGCTCCCATGCCCCACCACCACCAGCACATCCAGAATTACCATCAACTTCAACGCCATGGGTTTCTATCTCCTAGAGCACAGGCACCAGAAAGGCTGGTTTCGGTTAGGTCAGTGGGGAGAGAGGACTCCTGGAAATACCAAGCGAGTCCCAGCCCACCGGGTAACTATTACCCGATGGCAATGGCCAGACACACAAGGGGACGTGGGTGCTACAGCAGCAAATACATGCACTCCGATGAATATGGAGCTTATGTGAATCGAAAGTTTGCTATAGCAGGGAGCCCCTTTAGAAGTCCCCCTCTTCCCGGAAGCCCGTCGTGATTCCCGTTAAGGCTCGGTTCTAAGGGGAGGCCGAAATTGGCTTTAACTGGAGGGATACGGATTCAGATAACTTGTTTTTTCACTCACTGTAAATACTTGAGTTGAGACCTTTGGTTTTTGTGTTTCATGAGACTGTTTGGTGTACTAGTATTAGGTTAAAGGATGTCACACTGAAGAAGAATCAGAATGGCATTGTATATATAGCTAACAAATATTCTGTAAAGGAACCTACAAGTTTTTCTATGGACATTGAGAAATAATACTGTATATGGTTTTATCATTCATATCGTAGACAATGAGCTCATATGTTTCTACTTTCTACATCAATAAGAATGCTCAGCTGTTATCAAACTTTATCACCCCTACTTATGAGGAAATTGCCGGGGTTTCTACGTAAAGTTCCAAACACGACAAATTCATCATGCACGCGCACAATTTTCTCATTTTTATCACGCAAACAATGGAAATGATTCACAAGAGAATAGGAATGTTTCGCAGGAGAATAGTTTCTACTTAAGTAGGAATGTTTCGCAGGAGAATAGTATAACACCATAAATCGAAAAATGCAAAGCGCAAACTTCTTATTTCAAAGTATCTCCCATTCGTAACAAATCAATCAAACAGCAGTTCGAAGGGTTGAAAATCCTGAAGTTTTTAGTACATAAATCCTCTACTATTCTAGTGTTTTCCCTCAACCATCTGTAGATCCTGCAAAAGTGACTCCCAGTATCTCATCCAATCTTCCCACAATAAATACTTACACATTAGAAAACAAAAACGGGGGAAAATCAGCTGACCGGCGATATTTATCTTCTGATATTCTGAAATCACTTGCTATCGGTAAAATCTGCATCAATGACATCCCCATCAGGTCCTTTGCCAGATGATTCTGAAGGCCCAGTGCTGCCACCAGGTGAAGCACCTGCACCACCGTTTGCCGCCGCATCACCACCAGGTTGGTTATAGAGGGACTGGCCAAGCTGCATAACTTCCTGATTAAGGGCAGCCATGGTATCCTTTATGGCTTGAGTTGAGCCCTCTGAGATTGCATCCTTGAGCTCTTTAAGTTTGGCCTCAACTTTCTCTTTCACTGGAGCCGGAACCTTTTCTCCCAATTCCTTTAACTGCTTCTCTGTTTGGTACACAACCGAATCTGCTTGGTTCTTCGTGTCAATGGCTTCTCTCTTCTCCTTGTCTTCCTTGGCAAATCTTTCCGCATCTTTAACCATCCTCTCTACCTGCACAATGTCAGACTTATCCTTAGTGTTATTCTACTACGGCCTAAGTGCCTGTTTAATTGACCAGATTAAACATGAGATAGGATTACAAATACTGTGGAACCGTTCCGGCATCCTTCACTGAGTGTAGGGATAAGACATCCGCTCAACAATCAAGCAAATAAAACATGGGAGATCTGGTTACGGTGTAACCCCTCACTATAAGTCCGATGGGATTAACCACCGCACGAGATTATACACCCGCTCATAAATTGTCCGACCAATCACGGTCTAGGAGCAGCTTTATAAAGTTGTTATCTACTCACCTAATCAGTTCACTAAATAAATGACCTAGGTATTGTTACGGACAAGAAGCTTGATAATGCAAACACTGTCCATGCGGTTTAAAAACAGTAAGCATCTACAAAAAGACATCAGCTACCCACTGAGAGTCAAATGTGAAGGCTTCGGGTCCATAACGAGACTAAACTGACCATATCTGAGCAAAAATCTCACCACCAGAAAAATGGTTGTATAGAAACACACAAGATGAGGCACAGGATGAAATCTCTTCTTCATTTTCTACTATCTTTTCAACTCTGGTTTAAATGTTCTGAGGTACACTAACCCATCTATACTACAACTCAAGCTACCACTTTTTAACTTATTCAGGTTCAGTTAGTGTTTCCCTTGGCCTTCTGGTTATTGATGGAAGCCACCAATAAGAACTAAAAGTAGAGATGCAATAAAAGGAAGCAAAGGCCAGCACATAATGAGGAAAAAAAATAAAAAATTAAGAAACACAAATATCTATATTGGGACTCAAACCAGCAGACTTAAATATTTTCCTTTCCCAGTGGCATGAGGTGGAACACAAGCTAGCAATCAAACATAACATTATATCAAATTATATACTACATGGATTACTTTACCAAATACCAAAAGCTTACCTCATCAGTAGGCAATGTGCTAGCACCAGTAATGGTAATATCTTGCTTCTTCCCAGTGCCTTTATCAACAGCAGCAACAGAAAGGATGCCATTTGCATCAATGTCAAACTTGACTTCAATTTGAGGAACTCCACGGGGGGCAGGTGGGATTCCATCTAGGCGGAAGCTTCCGAGAGATTTGTTGTCCTTGACAAACTCTCTCTCTCCTTGGAGAACACTAATCTCCACACTTGTCTGCCCATCAGCAGCTGTCGAAAACACCTCTGATTTTGATGTGGGCAAAGTTGTGTTTCGTGGAATAATTTTTGTCATAACACCGCCTAGGGTTTCCAGACCCAAAGACAATGGAATCACATCCAGAAGGACTATGTCACTCACATCGCCTGCCAGAACACCAGCCTGGTACAAAATTTAATAAATACACAGAAGTTCAGTCCACAACCAAAAGCTGAAATAAGAGTTCACCCCGAAAAATACTACATGTCCACTTGGATACATGTTAGTTTTGAATAAAGGACTCAGCCTTATTATCCTTCGAAAACCCAAATGAAAAAAAATTAAGAATCGATAGCATCATGTTGATTTCGACTTTTAGTGTGGGAGCTTTAGCATGATGGATTTCGAATTACTAATTTTGGCGTTCAAACACTAATTTATAACATGCTAAAATGTTGAAAATGCTAAAATTTGGCAATCTTGATCCAATGCAAGAAATGCTGTTTTTCAGTTTACTTAATGACAAATCAAAATCCAATGGCATTTGTGGGTCCATCAAACGAGAGAGAGAGAAGGGCATAGGCTGTATGGCCAAAATCTGAAGATAGGCAAACTAAATGTCAGTTACGGCCATTCATTTGGGTTGACCAATGCCAAAATTTACATTGATTTTGCCATGCATTGAAGCTCCCAAAATTGGATGGTGGCCAAAATTTGGCTTTGGAAGGTTGTTTAAGAGCTCATCGGACTTGCTCTAAAGACTATGATCTAAAGAAGAATGCAACACGAGGATCCCAACGAAGTACACCTCCTCGACAGTTCTAGTCATAGTTCATCTCTCTAGTCAGAAAACATGGAATCTCTTCATTTGAAACCACATATATCCAAATGGAGTCCTAAACGGTCCCAGTCTTCCTTGGGTTTGGTCACGTACTCAAGTTATGGAATACCAGCAAAGGGTGAAAGCACGAGCGCGGAAAAAATACTACAATATACAATGAATACAGGAGCATAAAAGAGTAGGATCGACCTGAACAGCGGCACCAAGGGCAACGACTTCATCAGGATTTACAGTAACATTAGGTTCCTTTCCAGTCACTCTTCTCACAAGTTCCTGAACAGCTGGAATACGAGTTGACCCACCAACAAGGATCACTTCATCTAGATCACTGAAAGCGAGTTTTGCATCCCTCAAAGACGTTTCAACTGGTCTTTTAAGCCTAAAGCCAAGAACAAAATTAAGAGCTGACTCAATATATATTGATCCAAAGGAGAAAATAAAACAGGAAAAAAAGGAGACAAGCATTTGGCTTCCTCATGCAAAATTGTCACCAGCAAAAAATATAGAGCACCAAATTAATTTAAAATGATGTAATGAGGCACGAGGCTTCTAATTAGACAGTCTAAAATGTAATAGGTACCTGTCAAGCAGATCCGAACATAACTCTTCAAACTTTGCCCTTGTGATGGTGGTTTCAATGTGTTTGGGTCCATCTGCAGTGGCTGTAATGAAAGGCAAACTAGGGGGGAAAACAGTGTCAATAAACTTGGAGAGAGAGGATGGGTGGGGAAGAGACTCATTCAGAGAAACCACAAATACCTAATGTTTGTCTGTGTCAAGGAAGACAATTCCATTTTTGCTTTCTCTGCTGTCTCAGTTAGTCTCTGAAGAGCTTGTTTGTCCTTCAAAAGATCTATGCCTTCATCTTTCTTAAAACTAGCAGCAAGCCAATCTACGATTCTCTGCAAGAAGAATACTACGTGAGAAGTAATCTTCAGTGATAACGCCACCTAAATATACAGTAGAGTTGAATTAATTTAAGTGGTTTATTGTAAGGCATTCACAAAGGATGCAAACCTTATCGAAGTCATCACCTCCTAGATGTGTATCACCAGAAGTAGAAAGCACCTCAAAAACTCCATCCCCAACCTCAAGAACTGTGATTCAAGAATACAGATTTGCTTAGAACATAGAAGAAAACATACTTGCTTTCACAAAGATCTAACACCTGAAAGATAAAAACCGATAACATAGACATAACCAAATTTATTGGAGCAAGATGAATAAGCATGTCCGAGTGCCATCGTTTCAAGAAAGTGAGCTTCGAGTATAAAGCGATGATAAGACTAAGAGTTATCATTGGAGAGGGAAAACTGATACACAATAGCAAGCTATAACAAATGAAATCCATGCCTGTCTTTTTCTCTCTCCCCTTTCCCTTAGAATCACAAAGAAGATTGTAGAATATACCAAGTCAAAGAGGTGAGGGAGTCAAGGTACCTGAAACATCAAAGGTACCACCTCCAAGGTCAAATACCAGAATAGTTTCGTTGTTCTTCTTTTCAAAACCATATGCCAACGAAGCAGCAGTAGGTTCATTTATAATCCGTAAGACTTCTAAGCCAGCAATACGACCAGCATCCTTTGTGGCAGTCCTTTGGGAATCATTGAAGTAAGCAGGAACCGTGACAACAGCTTTAGTAACTTTGTCATTCAGAAACTTTGATGCATCATCCACAAGTTTTCTCAAAACCTGTATTGGACGGAATAGTTATTATGAAGCTACCATTGGAATAAGAAAAGAGAAATGAATCATAAGAGTCCTTTTGGTACACTTATGGTTACTAGTATTTTTCTTCTTTTTTAGCTGAAAAGGTACAAACAATACCAACTACAAACATATGTTCTGGCGGAAGCCTATCAGGAACTTTCAGCTGCTATTAGTAAATCTAGCTGGAAGTATCCCCAGGAAACTATTGTTATACTCTATCATGATATGAAAACTCAGGTCCATCAGTATATATATGTGTGGCATTTGATTAAACCAAGTACTTTAGAAAGATTTTTTAATTGTTCTCATGTTTCTAAAATCAAGAAAGAAAAATTATATAAAACAAGACCAATACCAAATAGTCCAAGATATACAATTTATCAATTAAACAAGTAGTCATTTATACAGTATGGAATACAGAAAAGCAAGAAGACAGACAACAAAAATGTCAAATGGGCACGCAAGCATCAAAAAAATCACCTGAGCTGAAATTTCCTCAGCAGCAAACTGCTTGCCCATGGCAGGGCACTCCAACTTAACATTCCCATTCTCATCCCTCACCACCGTATAGGACACCTGCTTCGCCTCCTCGTCCACCTCCGACATCTTCCTTCCAATAAACCTCTTCACCGAGAAAAACGTATTCTCCGAGTTCACCACCGCCTGCCGCTTCGCAATCTGCCCCACAAGCAAATCCCCTATCCTCGTCCATGCCACCACCGACGGCGTCGTCCTCTGCCCCTCAGAGTTCGTTACGATCACCGGTTTTCCTCCCTCCATCGCCGCCACAGCTGAGTTCGTCGTGCCGAGATCGATTCCAACCACCTTCTCCGCCACCACCCTCACCGGTCCCACACCAACTCCTATGACAATATTAAATTTCAGTTTCAAAAAGATTATCCGGTCCGTACAATGAGAACTTTAAAAAAATGCATTTTTGGTCAATGATTTCTTACAATTTATCAAAAAAAGTTTGAATATTTCCCGATAAAAATGCATTATTTTCAAGTTCCCATTTTGCGCGGACGGGACAATCTTCTTAACTATGTATGAATGAAACTACCGTATTTGAGTGGGACCATTTCAGACTTTACATTGCACTACAATATTTTGAATCCAAAAAAGTACTCACTAAAAATTATTGGCACATCCAAACACATCCTAATAACAACACAGCAACGGTAAATAACGAAAATAACAAGAGAGAGTTTAGCGTTCCAATAACAATTTCCAAACCTCTCCTGCTCTTCCTCAGCTTTGGAAAACTGAACGCCGCCGCATTAGCAGTGCTCAGTCGCTGGTTGAAGAACACCGCTCGAGGAGAATTTCGACTCGAACGAGACGAAGAAGCTGACGGGAAGGATTTTGTGAATCCACCGAGAGCGTGAGTCTGAGTTGTAGACGTCGCCATCTCCTCAAACCCTAACCCTAGAAGGGATTGTGTGTGTAATTCTGAGGGTGAAGTTAGGGTTAGGGGGAGGCTTGAGGTTGAAGAAGATAAGAGGTAGAAGAAGTGGGGTTTTAGGAGAGAGAGAGAGAGAGAGAGGAGTAGAGGGTTAGGTGATTCCACGTCTGACCGGTTTTTAGGTTTTACGGGCAGGGGTGTGGCGGCCGTTGAATTGGAGTTTTGGGCTGCCCGTGGTGGAAATTCCGAGGCGGCTTATACAGTATGTTTTTGGGTTGGATTTTTGGTTGGGCAATTGAAATTTGAAGGGCTTGAGGAAACCTGATTGGATCAGATGGGCTTCGAATAGGCCCAATGCCCCGAGAATTAGTCCGTTTAGTCCAGGCTTTTGGGCTTTTTGTTGGATAATTCCCGGAAAACTTGGATTTTGGTCATTATTTTATACATTTTCGATTCCTCTTCAAGACAAATCAATAATTCACCAAATTTTGGCGCAAAACTAAACAAATTGCGAAAAAAAATTAAATAATGGAGAAAAAATGGCTTCTTTTTTTTAACCCCAATGTACTTTTTTTCACTTTCCTATACACTTTCACATATTTTTATACATTTTTCAAACATTTTAATACATTTTTTAAGCCTTAAAAACAGCCCATGGACTGATTTTAGAATTTTCCTTTTCTTTTTTAGAAACAGCTTGAGTAAAAGCTAAGTGCTTATAGTCACATTGGCTTTAAGAATCAAAACATTGTTCTTTATTCGAAAAAGTGAATATGCAAGTGGTACTATTCAGTCAAACTCTAACCACAATTCTTTATTTTTGTCTTCAATTTTCAAATAACAAGCATAAAACTTAATCATCTCTCTTTTTCCCTCCAAAATTTAAATTTTGTAACCAAAGATATTTAACGTTGTCTTGTTTTAATCTTTTAATGATACTGCTAATTTTCAACTATTGGGTCACAATGTTTTGTATGAATGTATATGAAGAACATTCTTCGTAATTTGAAGGAGTCTACATATATGAACAAATAAAAATAGTTCTTCATTTTAAAAGAGAAAATGAAGCATGCTTGAAGATGTTTAAATTTTGAAGGAAAACTAAGTTTTTCAGAGAAACGAATGAGATTTTAAAAAATAGAGATGGAAAAAAGAAAAAAGAAAAAGAAAAAGAAAAGAGGAAACGCAGCTGAGATCCACCCGGTGCACTGAGGGTGAGCCAAGGGCTGAGATCCACTCGATGCACTATGCACCAAGTGGATCTCAACAGTCGGCTTTCGTTTCTTGTGCCGTTTTTTTTTTTATTTTATTTTATTCCCCCTATTCCAAATACTTGCCGAACTGGATATAGATAGTGCAGTAAAAAACAAACAAATCATTCTCATACATGGTTCATTAACCATCACTTTTACACCTCCTTACAACAAAGGTCCTTTTAAGTATATATGCATTGTACAGAGTCTCAAAACAAAATCACAAGAAAACACTCCATCACTGGCAATCAGACTCAAAGCCTCTCACCTCTCCCAAATTGTCCTCAGAACTCCATATCCTCAGGAAGTTTGGTAACTCGAGCAATTTCTCAAGAAACTGGAAAATCTTTCACTAGAAAAGTGGAAACCGATTTACAAATACACGGGGCAAGGAAGTTTACATAGGTTTATATGAGATCAAACTGTTGCTGCAGAGGCGACTTAAAAAAGACGCAAACCGCTGAACAGTGACTATGCGTTCAAAGCCATGAACAAATTCTGCTTTCGAGCATGTTCGGGTATGAGGCGGTGGACAACATCAGCTGGAATCCCGGAGAGCTCTGTCACAAGGGGTAAAACAGAGTACATTTAAGCTTCGTTTGGACTGGTGGATTCAAAATGAAGGGATTTGAGGTTGAAAATTATCAAATTACAGGAAGTTTTAACTCCTGTTGGTATATTGAATTCTTAAGTCAAAGGTTTCGATAGAGATACTAGTATAGTACTCCACTTGTTTGCTAAACATATGTCCAAGTCGGATCAGCTTTGGTCGGATTTCAAATTTTAGCCACAAAGTTGCTTCAATCTAAAAATCCATCAGCTGTGGTCGGGTTCGATAGAAATAACTTTCTAAAAAGGGTCTGACAATAGTTTCAGATCAAGTTTTCATATATATGATTGTTTGATTTAAAGTAGAGATTGGCAAGCCAAGTAGCCCATATTGAGATTATTACGAAAAAGAAAAGAAATGAAGATGAATGGAAGGAACATACCTTGGGATTTGAAATTAAAGAGCGGAGGAAGTGGGCGGCCATTAGGAAGGCGAGTGCTGGGGTCTCTTAACTCATCAAAGAAAGGGTGAATACAAGCTTCCAACTGCATTGCAATACCATAAATCAACTTCTAGAAAGCTATTTCTCCACCAGGGCAATAATAGATTATGTCATAGATGAAGATAGGACTTACAGCCGTGCATCGCAAATTGGGGGAGTACTGAAAAAACCTACACACCAGGTCAACAGCTTCTGGAGGCAAACGTTTCTGGAAAACCTAGAATACGAGAAAGAAGTTACAGTAAATCTAACACCCAGGAGGGCCAGGACATCTTTGACGGAAAAACAATCTAGAAACACATCTCTGAAAAGTAATTATGCATGTACACACAAGATAATTCATAGCCAGCGACAGCCAGATTTTTCAAATCCGGGGACTGAATATAGGTGAGGAATAAAGTTAATACCAGAGGGCTTAAAGAAGAAATTGATCAAAAAATCCCTCAAATTAAAAGAAACTACATATAGTTTACATAACTTAAATTTGGGGGAGACGGTTGGGGTTTGGGAAGGTGACTATATGCGGATCAAGAACTCAAGGCATTCACAATAGAAACCGAGTAAATGTGGACTAGCAAATAAACATAAACTACTGCTCCCAACAAAAAAAAAAAAAAAAAAAAGGAAAGGAAGGAAAACCCACGTCACAATAAATCAGCATGTTAAGCATGCATTCATCAAGAAATTTTCCAACTCAACAAACTATTCTGTTTAAAATTCTATGCTGGTAGAAATTATTATCAAGCACACTAGAGCATTTCAACTTTCAAAGATATTCTTTTATAGACAAGGAGTCAAAAATACAATTGAAGTAATAATATAGTTAACTGTTAAGAGTACCTTGTGCCATGGATGAGGCTTTATCTGCGGGAACTTAAACTCAGTATAGTTTGGGTTCATGCATTTTATCTCCTCCCTGGTAGGTGTTCCCAAAACCTGCAAGTTAAAGAGAAAGAAACAATATCTTAAAGTTCTTTAGGGAATAGTTCAGTCAAATCTTTGTTACTAGAATCTTAATAGCTGAGATGAGAAACAATATCTTAAAGTTCTTTAGGGAATAGTTCAGTCAAATCTTTGTTATTAGAATCTTAATAGCTGAGATGAAGCAGACTCTTTTGGGTTAATCGCAAGCTCAAAGACTATATTTTCCTTTTATGTATTTATGATGCTAAATATGCCATTCATTTTTCCAAGTCAATGCCTCAATTAATGACAACTTTCTGGGCCAGAGAATTAGCAAAACATCCGAGCTGAGAAGATACCTTAATAATCTCAACCAATTGATCAACTCCACTCTCTCCAGGAAACAAAGGCTGTAAAACATGTTGGCCAATGTTAAAGATGAATTACTACAATGGATAGATGGAAAACTAAAAATTTCATGAAACAAGTATACATAAACACACTCAAATCAGACAAATAAACTACCTGGCCAAGAAGTAATTCAGCCATTACACAACCTGTAGACCATATATCTATAGCAGTTGTATACTCAGTTGCACCAAATATGAGTTCTGGAGCACGGTAGTATCTTGAACAGATGTATGAAACATTAGGCTCTCCTTTCATCTAATGCAATAATAAGACAACTGAGTTCAAGTTTAGAAAAAAGACACAACCAGCATTATCAATATAATCTTAGAAAACAAAACTTACCAAAACTTTTGCACTTCCAAAATCACAGATTTTCAGCTGATGCGTGTGTGGATTCACCTGATCAATGTTTAGGGATTTAGTCTCTTAAATCATAATCATGGAAATGTCTACACAATACCACCATGGAATAAACCTTCACTATATCATTTCAGTGCTTTTAATTTTTTCACTTTAATACTTTCTATTTGGTCTATCCCAGCGACGACCCAGAGTTCACAGGAAGGCCGCAACAATTACCTATTAGTGAGAGCATTGGAATTTCGCATAGACACAAAATTAGGACTTAAACAAAAATTGGATAGAATGAAAGGTTTGATGGTTTCAGGCCCAGCACCGATGCAAGTGGTAATATGAATAATATGCATATTCTCTTGTATGTGGATTCACCTGAATGCAATGTTTAGGGATTTAGTCTCTTAAATCATAATCATGGAAATGTCTACACAAAACCACCAGGGAATAAACCTTCACTATATCATTTCAGTGCTGTTAATTTTTTCACTTCAATACTTTCTATTTGGTCTGTGCCAGCGACGACCCAGAGTTCACCCGAAGGCCGCGACAATTACCTATTAGTGGGAGCATTAGAATTTCCCATAGACACAATATTAGGACTAAACAAAAATTGGATAGAAAGAAAGGTTTGATGGTTTCAGGCCCAGCACCGATGCAAATGGTGATATGAATAATATGCATATTCTCTTGTATTAAACTGTAAGAACATGCATATTCAGACGTGATACTATGCACACACTATAAAGGTACAAATATCAAATCCTCCAACAAGAAAAAATATCTTACAAGCAAATTCTGGGGCTTGATATCACGGTGACAAAGACCGATACAATTGTGGATGTAAGCAAGAGCTCTGCATATCTGCACCCAAAAAGAGCCGATAGCCTCAGAAAAGTAAATCATCTTCTAACCTTCCTATAACATATCAATTACATCTAAGAAAGAGGGGAAAGATGTTAATCCTTTTGCAGATTATTTGACATTGGCATCCCAAGTCTGATAAAACACTGAGGAAAAAACAAAGGTCTGCACATGCAAGCATTATTTCATGCAGAAAGGAAGCTTTAAAACCTATCTAAACTTCTCCCATGGAGCATAAATGAGTGGCATAGCCTTTAGTGGAAAGCCAAATTACAATGAAACTCAAGACTCTCACATTAGCATGCCAAGATAATATTTTTACTCTGTAATTTCAAAGAAAAAGAATCAGCATATTGACTAGTATTAATATTGACTGGAATTACACAGGAATAGGAATAAACTCAAACTGCTGAGAAAGTAAATCATCAGCCATTCAGCCTAGAGCACAGATACCCAATGGTCCCAATCCAAAAAGGCATAGCTAATTAAACTGGAAAGCGGTCCGTATGCATGGATGTCCTAAAACACTTTTAATAGATAATGACAGAACACAATATCAATTGAGCAAGTCTGGCCAAACTGCACTCAAGTCAAATTCTATGGTGACCCACCTGGGCATGCCATTGATGTGCAATATACAAGCGTGAAGACATCCTAGCCTCAATATTAAACTTTTTTCATTCTGACACAAAACGGTGCAACAGTCACAGCCCAGATCTGTTAGCATGTGTTGACTGCCACATCCAAAGTTTGGGCTTTGGTGTAGGAAAAACGAACTCAAACGATATCACATTAGCTACCATTTTTGGGAGAGCTCCTGACCCCCATAGTCTGTGTGGATTTGGGTTACTCCAGCATGGCATTGCATAGAATTGACCACAAGCTGGTTGCATCAATCGCGCTTGAGTGGGTCCGATACTAGAACACGAGGGGTAAATGAAAAGATCGCAGCAATTCCAAGTCAGGTCCCATGTTGGTTTGTGTGGAGTTTTGCATCACAAATTTGCACGACTTCTAGGTTGCAGGAAAATAATTTCACAAACGACATCCCATCGTCAAGCTCTGGGTGAGTTTCCATAGTGGTTGCTTACCCTGTGCAAACCTCATACTTAAAATGCCATAAATAAAAGAGTAGCAGCACATTGGTAATTGGTTGACTGAAGGAAAATTGACCTATAAAATAGTTGGAACCTTCATTTTATGCTTTTATCAATGTTTATAGTTGCATCTACAAGATATTATCCACATCTAATACAATAACCGTAAAGATAATGGCTGGTAAACAAACTAAGTTCATGTCTCGAAAACACCACTCAATTGCTAGCTTAGAGCAACATATCAAAGGCCTGCATTCTTGCATGAGCAAAGAAAACACATTTAAAGATGCAAAAGCAGATAGAGTCAGGAGATCCTAGAAGCAAGAAGTTATTAACGTGTACCAAGTTTCAAATACAAGTACAACTATCATGCAGAAAATTATTACATGCCTGGTAGGTATAGAGTTTGACATATAACAAAGGCATTCGCTGGTTGACCCTGGTGTACTGTCTTGCGATACGGTTAACAGTTTCAGGAACAAATTCAAGTACAAGATTGAGGTAGAGCTCTTCCTTGTCGGTCGTTGAAAAGAAACAATGCTTAAGGGCAACAACATTAGGATGATCCAACATTTGCATAATCTGTAACTCCCTATTCTTGTAGCGCTTGTCTTGGAGAACCTTCTTGATAGCAACAATCTCCCCTGTTTCTCTGCACTTTGCCTTCAAAAGACAACTAAAATCATCTCAATAAATGTAAGAGAAATATACAATATATAATCCATGACTCAATACAATGTCAAAGATCAGCTTACTTGGACGACAACACCAAATGAACCAGTTCCAACCACATGCTCTGCTATGTAACTAACAGCCTATCAATAAACAAAACTCGCTTCTATAGTGAGAATAATTCACCATAAAAAAAAAACCAAAGAATAACTGATGGCACGCAAATATGTATACATCTCAAATCAATTTTTTACCAACCTGCTTAGATTGACCATTTCGACCACCAATAGTCGTTCTTATTACATGTCCTGCTTCAGCACCCACACCATCAATTATATCTGGTTCACTATCCTGGCATTAAAAAAAGGGTTACTATCAACTATCAATGCATCAGATTGTACATGTTCCCTATCTCAGTATAGCCTTTCAAAAAAATGAAAAAAAGTGCCCCCCTTTGGTCCGGGAGATGTCTGGAGGTGGCAAAGTTATACATTGGGATGTTAAATAAAAAGATGACACATAAAGGAAGAATTAGCACCAAGCATAAAAGAACAGATTATATCCGATATAGAATGTAGAAGCTCACTCTGTCATCATCATGGTCCACCTTGTCCCTCAATTTCATTTCAAGCATCTCTCTGCCCAGCCAGTCAATTGAGCTAGAAGAACCCTTGAAGCCATTAGCAGTCCTGGAACTGCCACTTCCTCCATGCCCTAAGCTGGCAGACGCCATATCAAAAGAGTATCACCAGATGCTAATAACTGCTATCCTCCATAAAACTCACTGGGCATTCCATTCTATCCAAGCACCTGTCTTCCTAATACAGCAGCAAAATTGTTAATTCAGCGACAAAACCTGACAAAGTAACAAGAGACAAAACAGTTTGTACCTGTCCCTCCCGTTTACAAATATGTTGTTTTTATTAGCGGTGAAATTGCATGAACTTCTTTTTTTTGCTCAGCGGAAGTCAATTGTGTTGGTAGTAGTCAGTGATCGGGATACGTATAGTGTATCATTTTTTATTTCATAAATCGTATCGGGAAACGTGCCGTGTATCATAAGATACGTTAACCATAATAGATATACGACTAAGTTATACCTAATAACACCAACAAACTATGCATGTAATTAAAGAAAAAGATTTTTAGATGCAAAATTTTAAGTCTCTTAACTGTGGTCTATTACATTGAGACTTCCTGCTGCCTTAGTCATCAAAAATGAAGAGCCCTTATATAATTAAGGCAAAACACAATCAAAGTATGGTTATTTCTTCTATTTAAACCATACATTGAATGTCGCCATAATTAGATCAAACGCCTTAGATTAATGTGTTCGGGGTTCCGTTTCTTAAAATGAGGTCCAAACTTTTCCGAATAAGTAACCGTAGGATACGAACCGAGTTGGGATACATCTAGATATTGTAGGATATGCCATCATATCCTAGGATAAGCCATCGTATCGTAGCATTTCCATACAAAAGATGTGGGGTGAGATACGTATCGTTTTTCGCAGGAGACGATACAAATCGTAGGATAGGTATCTTGTATCGTAAGTTTTTAACAACTATGGTTGTAGTTAGTGAGGCTAGGTACATGAACAAGTTAAATGTTATGTACACATTATAATCTAGGTATCAGTTGGAAACGCGAACATTGGGGAAACAACAAGAAGGAAATGTATGATGGGACATTATTAGGAGTTACAGCCCCAAACAGTATCTTCCTTCTTCTTGAAAGCACCTTTATTTTTTGCAAATTCGCAATGCCATGCTAACTAAACCATACAATGGCAAAACTGCGCAACATCAGGAGCATGCCACTCTTTGTTTACCTAATGCAACAACAACGTTGTGCCCCATAGAAACTTCAAAACAGCGCCTAAGTGCGGCAAGTAAGGAACAGAAAGACAAGAAACATGCTGGCAAATAGAAATTGATCTTGTTTTTTTCCCGGGGAGGGAGAGTCTGTAAAGATACAAGTTACCAAGGTAGAGTAGATTTCATCTATTGACACCTAACTTAGAATGCCTGCAATCAGGACAATGCAAGTAATTGATAGAGCTTGCATTGTTGCACAATTACATTAGTCCTCATAAAGGCCCTTTCTTTAGTTCATTTTCCACAAGTATAAATTACCATTAAGGTTAGAAATAAATATTTATTACCATTAAGGTCAATCATTTTTTTTAATTATTATTACCATTAAGGTCAGTCACTTTTTTGGGGGGTTTAGGCACTTAGGGTATCATACGGTTTCATAGGGTTTTAGAAGTTTAGTCACTTTTATAGGGTTTTGAGGGTTTAGGCACTTTCATTAGGGTACGCTAGGGTTTAGGTTTAGGCACTTTCATAGGGTACCCTAGGGTTTAGGTTTAGGCACTTTCATAGGCTACCCTAGGATTTAGGCACTTTCATTTGGTTATAAATTTAGGCACTTTCATATGGTTCGAGGATTTTAAAGTTTAAATGTAAAAAGTGGAGTTATTGGTGCCTTTTGAATTTTTTGCTGGAGTGCGTGGGAAATGGCACACCAAAAGTGGACCGGCCCATACATTACCCCTTCCACAACTGGGAGGTTAGTCATAATGAAATCCCATACGTGCGCAAAATTCTGCAAGAAAGCGAGCCAAAACTACACTATTCTTAACAAATTCCTTCATCTCAACATACTTAGATTTCTTGCATTTGTTATTTCTCGTCTACTTTACTTCCCTACGTAATGGACTTTCTCTAAGTTATTCTCTTCCTTCCGATCCAACAAAGATTTCCTTTCGTGTTCGACTTCATAATGAGCACATGAATACATGCAGCGCGAAGAGAGGAACGGCCATGAACGGCATGTACATTAAATGAGTTAATGGGTAGATGGAGGATAACTATGTTCTTTTCTGACGGCCCCGATGCAACTGCATACTATAGAGCAACAATGCTTCATCAAATACAACTATTGCAAACATTGACACCACGAGATATTAAATGGACATGGTCCATGAACAAGTTGCAAAACATACAAACAAAATTCCGTCCTTCTATAGCCTACTCTGCATGCTCATTGAACCATCACCAGATGACACTTCATCTGACCACCATTCCATTTCCAAAAAATCCTACCAATTCTGCAACAAGACCACTCATGCCCAATAACACGAGAATTGTTGCATCACTTATTCTTTGGCTGTTCAGGAATGACAATTTCCCTCATGGTAGTGTACGACTTCCCTAACGAGCACCAGGAGAAACCAGCCTCACAGAGTGCTCCTTGATGATTAATTTGCCTAATTTCAGGGAAAATATACTCCGTAACTCATTCTTTATCGAGTGATCAGTTATGTTGGCAATTATCTAAACCATGCTGACAGACAAACAGGGTAGCAAAACGCAATCTGATCATTCAAGCTCCTGAAAGAACTTGATTCGGATATCAAAGAAGAAAAGTTTCTCTGCCAAAATCTCAGCTCGAACAACAATATATTGAAAGGTAGATAGTGCAGCTTGGTTCAGAGAAGGCAGAATAAGGGCCAAGATTATGGAATTCTCAAAGTGCACATATAAAATAGAGCTAACAAAACCTGAGTCCCACTTTAAATGTTTTTACATTTCAATTAAAATGAATTAAAATCCAAGAAATCCTCCTAAACTTACTCCTCTTTTAGATTCCTTGCCCCTTTTCAGCTTCTCTACTAATCTAATCTGGCATACGCGAAATCTGCTAATTGAGTAGGATTGTGAAATTAATAGACAAGCTTATACTCGCATACTTAATCATGCTAAACTAGTGCTTACAAAACTTTGCTTCAGTAATTGATATGTAAACCAGACTCAAGACCACCACATGGTTTCATTGTTTAGAACAATAAAATGCATGCAGTACTTATCTACCTGAAAACAGAACTGCAGAAGTCCATTTCTGACCAGATAATAGATTGACAAAAGACACTGGTTTATAACCTTGAATTGCATACAAAAAAGGCTCACCATTATGTTCTTCTATGTGACGAAGCTGTTGTATTCCACTTAAATACATGCAAACAAGAATTACCTAAACTGGTTCTGAATGTTATGAGAAAATTCAACCATCTGCAGGCAGTTGCATATTATCTGAGTCCATACAATTACGCTGGGGATTCAAATTAAAGCCCCTCAGATGCAAGCCCTTTACATACTTACAGGTACCCATCTGCTACTCATGTTTCTCAAGACACGTACCCCATGGAGTGGAAATCATCAGAATCAGAGCATGCTTGTATCTACTGCATAAATTCAGGTGACCCCTGATAAACAAATAATTTCGCTACCTTTCTCTTAGCTAATTCAACAGACTTGAAGTCGGGTTTTATTAACTTGGACACCAAACCCAATAAGATCCATCAATAGAATTCCAAGACTCCTTATTGTCTCCAACCCTGAAATTCTCAGCGACCAAACATACGGTAGTAATATTGCCCCGGAATCCCTCGCTCAATTTCACCCAATAAGCCTTCGCAATTTTAATCTTAAAACAGATGGTAGTTATACTGCCCCTGATATAAACCGTTGATCAATTCAACAAGTTAGCTATTTAAGGCATTTAGAGAGGTGGAGAATCTTTTTATTTATGTTTCGGCCTCTTTCGGCCAGCTTTTTGACCTTTTGTTCATCGCTTTGTGGCATCGTCCGCGTGAAGCCTTTTCAATAGATTTATTACTCACAGAAGAAAAAAAAAAATACCTCAAAAAGAAACCCCGAATCAGAATAGGATTCAAGCCGAAAGCTTAACCCTAAAAGCAAATTCCCCTCCTGATCAGATCTAGGGCCAAATTACTCCAATTTCATGCACATATTGTTCCGAATTGAAACTAAAAAAAAAAAACCTTTAACCTACACCGATCATCCAATTACTGATAAGAGAAACGAAAACGATCCTTAATTAATCCAAAACCCCAAGTACACCAAAACACAGAAGCATTCATACATGCACAAATATATACAAAATACACAGTTTCTGCCCCTCACCTGGACTACTTTCGAGAGGAATTCGAACAAGGGTTCGTGCATTTCGCCAGTCTTCAGTTGTGAAAGCCTCCTCAATTTCAACAAAAAGATTTTCGAAATTGATGGGTCTGGAGTGTGTGAATGGATGATTCTGCAGATGAGTTGATTGAAGATACGGATCAGTCCAGGGGTAGAACTGCTGATCTGATGAATTTCTTGAATGTCACTCTCTCTCTCTCTCTCTCTCTCTCTCTCTCCTCGTTTTCTACAGTGGGTGGGGGGTATTTGCACTTTTTTCAACACTTACTACTGACAGTCTTTCACTTCTTTCTCTCTCTGACACCATTCTTTCACCATTCAATTCTCACACATACATCTAATGGGATGTATTCAGGTGTCCATGGGTCCACCGTAGATTGGTGAATCCCACCAATCAAGTGGCTCTGGTTCGTTGGGACCACTAATCCGTCGATTTCTGGAGTTTCGCTGAATTTGGACTTTGGAGTAATTGTTCGAGCACAGTCACGTAATGCTCCTGATTATTCCAAGCTACCAACACTGAACATTTACGTGAGATTTATAAGTTATGGGTCCTACAAGAATATGCGGTGTTGATTGCTTTGGTGTTACAGCACCGTGTAATTGTGCTATGGGAACACTGGAAATTTAGAGAAAAATGCTTAAATAAGCTCGGTGGACTTATGTTAAGATGTAAAAAGAATGTGTGAAAAATATATAAAAAAATGTAAATAAATGTATTGAAAAGTATAAAAGGTATTTTTTTTTTTTTGGCACGTATTGAAATTTTTGAACTTGAGGGAAGCGGGTGTCCCCCGTGATTCCAGTTCACTCCAGTATTGTTCCGACAATAGCGTGTTCACTTTGAAGGGCTCATCAAGTAGAACAAGTGTACCAAAAATCAGTTCAATCGGGTATCATTAAATGTCTAATCGAAACATTTTTATCTTGAAAAGAATGTATCCAAAACACTATAGTAAACCCACCGAAACCCATTATTGCCAAGTTATATATATACCGATCAAGTGCTTAACGATATCTGATCAAGCTAATTTTTTGCATACTTGTTCTACTTGACAAGCTCCACGTAGTGATTGTTTATGATCATCGGAGCAACGCAGCTCCTCCTTTGGACTTGTACAATTCTTTTTACTATCTATACTTCGGTAATACTAGTTTCAAATTTCAACATTTCTACTAAAATTTAAAGTTTAATTTCAAAACATTTTTCATAGTTTTGTGGTTATAGTAATTTTAGCTCAATATTGTGTTTTACAATATCTTACGGCAAATATTTTAAACTCATAGTATTTTTTTGGGCTTAAAAAAGCCTAAATAGAATGTTCAAGCTAAAAGAATAATTGTAATTGATATTCTTCTACCTTTTTAAAGTAAAATGCAGTGTTAGGACTAAAAGCTTAGTGAATCTATTTGTATATTTATTTTTATTTTTTTAAATTGAGAGTTTTTTTTTTTGGGTGAAAGAGAAATAATTTATTTCACGAGAAAATGCTACTACAAACTACTAAATACAAAGACAATAGTGATAAAAACAACATATGCGAGAAGAATATAAAAACAGAACCAAAACAAATTTAGAGTGTTTGGTAATTCCTTTGCAATAGCTTAGGCCATCTCTAGTGCACTACCTAAAAAATGCTCCCTAAAGTGTACACCTAAGCACATGTGGAATCCAATTTTGTTTGTTAAGAACTTAGTTATCTAGCTAAGAAGAAATTCACTTTAATGGGGCTCCCTAAAAATACTCCTTAAAGTGTATGTGAGACCCATTTAAGTGGGCCTCATAACCAAAAAAACAATGGCAGATTCAATGTTATAAATGCAAGCAACTTTCTCTCTCCTCTTTCTCTCTATCTCTCTCCTCTTTCCCTCTCCTTAAGTCCCTCCCCAAATTTAGGTAGTCACTTAGGGCACTTTAGGTAGTGAGGGGTGCCACCTAGGATTTTAGGGAGCCAAGTTTTGTGCATTAGAGACCATTTTTTGAGGTTTTTCTTAGCTAACTAGTTATGACACTTTAGGGCATCTCTAGTGCACTACCATTGGGCTAAGGACGTACTCTAATTTATGGAAATCTTTATTTTTTTTGACTTACTTATTGTTTGAGATTCCTTTATTGATGTTTTGTAAAAATGAGGGCGTGACACACAATACATTGGGAAAAAAAACCATAAATACATGTTAAGGGGCACTTTCAGTAGCGAAAAACCTATGGGCGCCGATCCATATGCACAGAAATGTATAGGAGCATGCTCAGGGACCCACTTTTGGGTCCAACAAGAGATTCGAATCGTTCATTATTTTTAGAAAAAATTTCCGAGGGGAAACGGTGGGACTTTGGTTCGACCACTTCTAACCGTCCAATTGAACTGAATGGTGGAACTTTGGTTCGACCACTTCTAATCGTTCGATTAAGCTGAATTTTTGTGGAGCCCCTCCGAAATTTTTTCTAAGAATAATAAACAGATTGGATCACTCTTGCGAGACCCAAAAGTGAGTCCCCAATCACGCTCTGTACATTCTTTGTGCATCTGTACGTGTAGCAAGATCCATAAGAGTTGAGAAATCATTTTTCAAACAGAATAAGAGAGGACGACACCAGATCCTGAGAGCGGACATGAGCCCTCGATGACAGTTGACACATGGCAAATCCACAGCAATTTCAGGACCACGCCAAGTGGGCCCCCCAGTTTTTGTACGTTTTTTGAAAGTCTTTGGACTTCCCTGGACCATCCAACTTCGTTATAACTTAGACTTTTTGCCTTTTGTAGTACTCCATATACAGGGTTACCAATCTCGTCCCGTCTCGGCCGGTACCGGCCGAGATATACCGTACCGGAGAAAAAACGGAACACTCAGTCCTCTATTCCGTCTCGGCTTAAATACCGCTAGATTCCGGCCATTTCGGGCCGTTCCGGCGTATACGTACACAAATGAATAATAAAGTGCTTATTAGGTATTATTAAGGATTTTTTTTTATAGTATTCTATAATTCTTATTCTCACAAAGTATATTAATAACATATAAAATATTACACGCGCTAACTCCGGAACGGTACCGAGATACACACCGGTACCGGTATGTACCGTTCCAATAGAGAAAACTGTACGCTTGCCGGTACGAGATTGATAACAACTATATACTCCATATAGTATCAAATTTGTTTTGATTATTTCACTCTTTTTCAGAGTCCATTTCAGAGCAATTGACTTAAGAAATTTGTAGTTTTGTTTTTATTCAATTTTTTTTTAAATTTGCTAATTTCGCGTCAAGCTTTTGATGATTAAGGTTTGTATCAGCAAAAAAAATTGGAACTGGGTAAAATAATTATCACTTTTTTACACAAATATTTGGTCATAATTTTATCCAAAATATTTGGGTATATTTAATTTAGCTATCTTTTCTTGGATATTTTCCAAAATACTTGGGCAAAAGTCATAAATTTACCCAATTACGATTCTTCTCGTCGAGACGAACCTATAATCATCAATAGCTTGACGCAAAACTAACAAAAAAAAAGAAAAAAAATTGAATAAAGACAAAACTACAAAATTCTTAAGACTTTGTTCGTTTGGATTTCAAGACCAATTTTCTCAATTATTACTCAACCATTACTCATATTTCTCTCTAATCATTATCTACAATTTTAATTATTATTCTCATTTCTATCTCTATCTGTCTCCAATCATTACTCTTATATTTTCAATTATTATATCATTTCTTCCTCTAATTATTACCCAAAAACTAAACCAAACAAGTCAGTTGCTTTGGGGCTCTATTCACAGTCTTTTTCTTTCTTATTTATGTGAATTTATTACTTATATCTTCATATCTTAAGAAATAAAACAATAAACAGTGAAAAGCGTAAACTCACATTAATAAAGAACTAAAATACAATTTACGAAAGAAAGGTGCAAAAATCACTGCTTTGGCTTGTCAAAAAGCAAATCTTCACTTATCTTTCTTTTGCGCCTTGACGAGACCGTACCGTTCTGTTCTGTCATAAATGATCACAATGGTTCAAAATTCATCCCGAAACGGTCGACATTACCGTCTGTACCACCGGCACTCCCCCAACTACCAATGCCGGTGCAATTTTGCTCGCCCACGCTTTCTTCTAGAACACCCCGACAAAATTCAAATCAATCGAATATCAATAACTACTACTTCTAGAAGTTCATTTATTTTCTCAAATGCTTACAAATATCCGATTAAGCTGATATTGTGCCTAGTCTCCTAACAAATGAGTTTGAACAAAATGTTTCAGTTCTGATTATCGTAGTGAAAATACACGATAAGATACCCGTGAACAAAATTGGTGTCACCGACGCCCCCTTCTCATGGAAACAAAAATACTCCATTTTCAGCCACATGATAGCAAAGAAACAGAAATAAACGCATATCTCCAGCTGAAAACATTAGCAGCAGTGTCAATTAGGAACAGCTCACCACCACCACACACACACCAAAAGCAATATCATCATTTCAACTTTCAACTGCAATCCTCTCTTCTATATTTGCCGTCGACTAAAAACATACTGCGTAGCCAAAAGTGCTCACTCCCAGCATTGTAATTTGGGTACTTCTCACTTGAACCCAAAACACCAATTACAGAGAGAGCCCACTTGTATAACCTGGGTAATGTGACCTATTCCAGGCAATATTTACAGTTTTCAAACACAAATTAACAAAGCCACTTACAATATTAAAATATCTCGATGGCCAGCTGAGTCAATGGCGATAGGAGGATAACATAACCCCCATTCCTTTGAGCAGAACCCTGGTGAAGGGACGCCCTTATGAAAATTGTGGTGTTATGTACGCCTGTAGCATGAAAATATCTTTCCCATCTCTATTCCTCTTGGCTCGTTTTCTGGCCATCTTTGATTAAGTAGGACCAATACGTCTTCATTCCATCCAACAGTTGAATGAATTATCTGCATCATTCGGGGTAACCTGAAGTTTCTCTGAGGTCCTCCAGAAGATACCCATTTTGCTCAAACTTTGCTAACACCAGATTATTCATCTAGCAAAAAAGAGCCTCCAGCCACTAGGATGTGTACTCCAACTTGGTAAAAGACCAAGAATTTCACTGGAAATCACTGAACGAGACAGCTATAAGATTATCACAACAAGTTAAAGCATGTTTCTACAACATTACATGTAAAAGGGTACACCAAATTTATAGTTTCTGAAATCAGCAAAATGCAATTTGCAAGTGCGCAATGTCTTAACATTTCTTATCGAACGAGACTTTGCTGAATTTGTGCCCACAAAGGACTGGGAAAACAGAAAATGACACTGGAGGAGGTGAATTTGTTCTTCTTGAACAACTTTTTAATTTGTCCAACAAAGCAATCGTAAATTCATATTTCACATTACAAGTTTCTAGCAATCCTCCGCCAAAATTACTAGTATATAAATGCAAGCTCCTTTGGCAGTCTAAAAAAAAAACCCCAACAAGAAAAAAACAGAAAATAAAAGTTTTTTAACCATCAACGGCTAGTAAATTTCCATATTATTGGGCGCAAATAAACACAAGGAAAAAGTATCTGGCACAAAGCTTAACAAGAACATCAAGTTTAACAGTAAGCCAAACATAAAGGCGCTCAACATCACAAGAAAGTTGTGTTTCATACCTCAAATGAATACCCGACAAAGCCATCAGTGCTAAGTCACCTCTTTGTCGGTGCTAAGTCACCTCTCAAATACCCAAATTCAAACAAATAAAAGTCTCATCATAGCACTGGTCACCAGAAAGACCAACAATAGCACTGGTCACCAGAAAGACCAACAATGGCTCGGAAGGTTTGGAATTCGTTGTGATGTTCAGTTATCTCTGCTTCATGTGAATAGGGTGATGAAATCTTGGACCGTCACTCATATCATCTATAATGTGGCAATTTCAAGAGAAAAATTGGCGAACTTTAAAGTTCCAACTTTTTTATAGAAGGTAGAGTTTTGTGATTCCTTCATTGTTGGGCTTTAAAAGGGAATTACAATTTGGGGGCCTTTATAGGTTCTCAGTTTGCACACATTTTTTTTATTAGCTCTGATTATGCTGTCATCGAACACACTGGTCACCGTAAACTGTAAAGGATAATTGGCCAGCATGATCAGATTCATAGACTGGTCTACAGAAGCCTATTTTAGTTAATGCATCCAACTAAGCACTACGCCACTAACCAACTGAACTTTCTAGCATTATTTGTTCAGTAAAATTATGACGTATAATTGACTGCTTCATTTGTGTAATTGTGTGTGATAAGGAATAACAGGAATAAGCTTACCAGTCAAAAAACCCATTAAGAACCAGCACTTGACTTCTGAACCCAAACCTGTTT
Source organism: Vaccinium myrtillus (assembly GCA_016920895.1). Classification (NCBI taxonomy): domain Eukaryota; kingdom Viridiplantae; phylum Streptophyta; class Magnoliopsida; order Ericales; family Ericaceae; genus Vaccinium; species Vaccinium myrtillus. The sequence goes on along the minus strand of CM029278.1, from coordinate 25,608,088 downwards.
CTGCATTCACAAAATAATGCAACATAGACAATTAGAAAATGACCCCCCCAAAAAAAAAACACGATATCCATCAACACTTCAAATTGCAAGCACCTCATGGGAACCATAATTGGTGGAACCTCCTCTCTTCAACGGCTTTCCCTCGCCTGTGATATAAGAGCCATCTGCATCTTTTAAATTATGTGCTATCCCCCGGCGCCCACTGTGTTTAAGGGAACCTGCACAAGTTGAGATATGCAAATCAGAAGCCCAGAAGGGGGTACAAGGAGAGGAAGTATTTGAAGACAAATGTATTCAAGCCTGTATACACGTGTATAAGTATACCCATTTATACATACATAGACATTGTATAGAATATGTAGACATTGTATAGAATAGATGTATATAAAAAAATGTATATTTATATATGTTCATATATGTATGTACTCAGATCCCTAAAGGTAGAACTAACCATTGTCTAGCAAGGGGTAGCCGCTACGTCCACTTCCAACAGCTTTGACATCCCCACTCCTCACATTTGATACGTCACTTTTAAATTCTCCGGAAATTCCTGGAAACCATTCACACAACAAATTCCCAACTAATATCATTAGGTCAAAATAAATAAATGAATATATAAATAAAGAGTAAGAATAGCAGCATCTGGACATTCAATTTTGCAGGAATTATCCATTTCATCTACTTATTTCCAGTTTGTGAGGAATTGTAGAAAAGGAGGCAATTCTTTGAGGAGGTAATTGGGTGGGGGTGGGAAGGGCTTTCCATCCAATACCACGATACTCATCTCTGGAACTTCAGCTTAGTAATGGACCCACCTTCAACAGAATCTGGCTGCAACTGAGTAGATTGGGAAGTAAAAGATGACAAAGACTCATCACTAGCATGCGATCCGTCTGACCGGCGCAGAGGAGTCCAAACACCACGATCAGGCCTGTCCTTGTTCCTTGTACGTCGCTCCTGCTTCTCACTGGACAAACCATGCAAATCATTGCCTGTGAACTTATCTTCCAGTACCCCATTTGCATCCTTCGCAAGCAACTGCACATTATGTGGCCGAGGAGGTCTCTTGTCCTTCTCCATATTTGAGGTGCGAATTTGCTGTTCGGAGTGGGCCACAGATGATGACTGGGTTTGCCGTGCATCCTTGTTAAGAAGTATGCTTCTGATCATCCTTCCACTACCTTCTCGTGTCTGGTTCTGTTTAAAAGAACTCGGGCCAAGTGAATTTCTAACAGATGTTGCACTCTGCGATGACATTGCACCAGACACCTATAAAAGGAATGCAAACCTCAGCAATAGTTGTTTTGCGCATTATCATTGTGATGAATAACCCAGAGAAAAGGTCCCTCCCTCCCATAAAGTTGGTCCCTTATGGGGAATTCAACTTTTTAAGGGAACACAATCATTAGTCATTACTCTTTCAAATAAATGAATTTCCAAAATTACCCTCCTCGAAAATGCAGTGATTACTTTTAAACTCAATTTCATATTCCCTCCACTTTTGTGTTTGAAGTTGAATAAGGGAATGAAGGCAACCAAGGAAATAGCTAAATTTTTCCCTATTGACTAGTCAAATTGTACAAGAATTTTGGGACATCCCAAAAGGGAAAGGTGGACCAACTTTTTGGGACAGAGGGAGCAACATTTTATTGATGAGCATTAGAGAAATCATAGCTGCTAGAGAAACATGCCAATGGGTGTGCATCTTTTAAAACAAATGTATGAGGCGGCAAAATCATAAATTCAGTATGGCAAGTTACAGAATTGACAAATTTACTAAATGTTCTGAGAGACAAAAGCTTGCATACAGAAGATTATCAGGTTCAGACCTTTGTCCAAACTAGATATGGCAATGGTGTAGACTTAAGCGATAACTTGTCCCACCCTGTTCCCTAATCTCCCTGCTATGATGGGTTTCGGATAAAATATAGAACAATACAGGCAGAGACAATTATAACTGTACTCATGTAATCCCCAACCAATGGCAGTTGGCAAAAGAGAACTGGAAAGTGGAGAGAGACCTAACTTTTGGCAGTATACGCACCAAGTAACTGCTCTTAGAAAGTTTTACCGCTGAAAATAGCGGCCCCCTATAGCCCCCAAAAATCAAGGAACTCAATGGAATTATGCCGTGAAACAATGCCTCCAAATCAAAGCCGAAGGCATTAGAAAGAGCATGCCAAGAGACTGGATTCAATTACTCAATACGTTGCTACCTTCTCTCAAAATCCTGAGCATCAGCAATGCAAAAACCCCAAGAGATAGGGTTCAACAAAACCAATCCTGAATCTGCGCATCACTGTCCCACTTTTAAACAGTAATAATGCAGCCCGAATTCCTCTTCTTCCCCCAGGGAACCTCATCTAAATGGAGATGCTACTGACAACACTAAAAAACGTGACGGTACAGTCCCATAATTCATGAAACAGCCAGTTGGTAGGCTTGTTCCTCACCAGTGGCAACAGCTCCATCCCTGCCAACCACTGCTGCATGCTTTTTCCAACTTAGACACAGTTTACATCACCTAGATTCTACTGCATCAAGATTACTTAAGTGTAAAAGGTCCACATGCTTTGTATTCTTCACCCAATCCTGAACATATGTATTAATCAGTTTTCCCTCCCTTTTTTTTTACCCAAAGAAGGAGCTCAGCCAGAGGGTTTTTCCTCTGCATCCATACTCTATTTCTCCTTGCATCACTCGTGCCAAAAAACATCACATCGAAATTCTGGCAGTGGTAATGACAAGAATCAGACGGGTGGTGCTATGTCATGTCATTGGCACCATCGTTAAGATTGTACCAGCATGGTGATGATTTTAGATTGCGAAATCATGCCAAAGCAACCCACGAGTCAACAGAAGAAAACCCACATTCAGTATCAAGCAATTTGAGAGGATTTGGTAACAGTAGATGTCCAAGAAAAGAAAGACTAAAGCGGCAACGTGCTAGTAATAGTAGAATAATATATACTTGTGGTCTAGTCCAAATGTAAGTTCCCACCAGAAACGTGCAACAGGACTTTTCAAATATAAAGGCAAATCATTTTTTTGACAAGTACAAAGGCAAATTATCAATCTCTGCTACAAGTAAGGACCAAACCTGCAAGGGCAATGACTAATAATTTGTTGGAATCAGAAAGTGCAAAGCTTTCAATATCCATTTTACATCTAATTCTTTGTTGGAATAAAAGCAACTTATTTAACTACAAAAAGTGCAAAGCTTTCAATATCCATTTTACATTGACCTCGGGAAAGGAAAACACTTTCATTGCTCATCAGCTACTATAGTATTTACCCTTTCTGGACAATTGGACTTTGAATGAATGGCAAAATATCCTCCTCGCCTCTGGGAATAAGGATATATGGATAGAAGCGCCAGACATATAGTTCGATCAGGCAAACAAAATGGGAACATTGCAAGCATGCATGCAAACAGGTGGTGACATGCAAATGTTCATTAAAGTCCCACCACCAGGGGAACTCGTTTGCACATTTGGTTGTAAAGCATAAATGGTATCTACTTTCATTCAACCAGGACACCGCAATACCTATGATGCATGGAGTCATGGACATGGATACAGATACAAATACGGACACGGGAATTCTGAAAAAAATGGGGATACGGACATGGCAGGGGACACGCCACTGTATACACCACACTTCCAGTCCACTCCCGGATTTTAAAAAAATCCACACCTCATTGATCCCGATCGAATTTCGATGATCCGAACCGTCCAATGTGTTTAAAAGGTGTTTTCAAGGGTCCCCGTGAGAAATCATCAACAAAAAATACCGGGAAGGGCTTGATCCGAGTAGTTTTTCACAAAACTGAAAAACGGCTCGGATCAAGCCCTTCCCGGTATTTTTTTTTTATGATTTCTCACGGGGACCCTTGAAAACACCTTTTAAACACATTGGACGGTTCGGATCGTCGAAATTCGATCGGGAAAGTGGAGGTCCGGATTTTTTTAAAATCCGGGCTCCCTCACTGGAAGTGTTATAATATACATATATATTTATAATTTTATTTTTTCAGAAAATGCAAACAAAACAAGACATCCATAAGTTCAATACATGGTTCAAATTTTTTTTTTATTTTTAAAAGGGCATGTATACAGTAAAACAAAGCTGAGGAAGACACAACAGTCCACAGGATATATATACGCTGTATTGCACGAACATTGATGGCCTTAACATGGTTCAAATTTTTTTTAAAAAAATGTGCATTTATACAGTAGGGGAGATGTATATATAGGCTAATTTACACTTTTTGACCAAAAGTTTTGAGTAATTATAAATTTACCCCAGAAAATTTAAAAAATTTAAAATTGACCCCCGCCATGTCCCCTGCAAAAAAAAAATTTAAAAATTGGGACACGCCATGTACGTGTCCCCGCCGTGTCCCATACGGCGATACAGCGTCACCTAGAGATGTCGGTGCTTCATAGCCTCATACAATCAAATTGTGTGACCAAGAAAATCAAGGCAATCTCCTTTGTAACCTTATTTTCCATGCACCAATAATTTATCACTCATTGATGTGCACCCATACACAAACGAAAACACTGCAAGCATATCTTCAACTAGATTCCATGGATTGAACCACCCCACATGTAAAGGGGTGAAGAGGATCTAGTAGGAATACAGACTCATATGGAGGGAGGGGAGACTGCAAGAACCGAGAAGGCTGCCTTACATGAGGAATTTCTTTCTCTTTTCCCTTCAAAAGCAGGATTTTCTTCTTCCCAATATCAATGCTTCCAGAAACACCTGAAACAGATTTATCAATCGCAAACAAAACTTGAGAAGGATATATAAACGAAAGTTAATACCTTAATTCCAACTTTTGAAGGAAACATGTAACAATTCCAGTCAATACTACTGCAGAAGACATTAACTTTCGACATTGCCCCTTTATTCTCCCTTTCGAATAGACGAATACATTTAATTACAGTCATTAGACTCATTACGGTATTCCCAATGTTATAATCAAAATTGAATAACCAAAGTTGCTACATCACCTTTTGGTTATTCAAAATTGGGAAGCCAAAAGTTGCTAAATCACATTTTGAAACTAGAAAAAAAAAAAAAAAACTAAATTATTAAAAAAAAACTGTCTTTCTTTCGAAAACTTGGCTTTCGAAAACAGTTTTCAAAATAACAGTTTTTGAAAAGAAAAAAAAAATAGTTTTCAAAATAACAGTTATTAAATTTTGTTATTCTGAAAAGATGGCTAATTTTGATAATGCAAATGCCAAAATTTGGTTATTCGTTAAGAGGTTGCCAACTTTGATTATTCTATATTTCTATTGTGAGCACATTTTGGGCCACACATTCCTAACTTTAGGAACATTTTACTTTTGGTTATGCCAATGGAGATAACTTAGCCAGGGATATACTGGAAACTGAGACATTATCTGGATTGTTCAGAGAGGACTAACAAATTGGAACATTTCCAAAATGGAAGATGGACTAGCAATTGGAGACAGGGAGCAACAAAAGAAAAAATAACAAAATTCACCCAAAAACAACAAAACTCCTGCTAAAATATTTGCACACAGCCACACACTGGTTTTCAATGAATAGAAAATTATGACAACTGGGAACAAAGATCCATGTAAGCATGTGGGTATTGACAAAACTTCCACAAATAACAGCAAACTCAGAAGAAGAAAAATAATAGTACACAGTATGGCAAACTACATTTCCCTTTTCTTTTCTTTTTGTCGCTTTCTTTTGTAGATGGTGGCATCCCCTTATGCCTTGTTAATAAAATTTATCACCTATCAAAAAAATGGCAAACTACATTTTGCACCCTTGCACTTCACCTCGAACTTCTTCTAATTGTGACATTCAAAGACTCAAAACCCTGTACTTCAAGGTTCAAATTAATATCCAAGGTTATGCTTCCTTCACAGTTCGCATTATGTAAGTCACAGAAGAGCAACATAACAGTTAGCCTATTATCCTTTTGCAAATAAAATTTCCCTCTTTCATAAATTGCATTGCCAAAACAGCGACCCCGCTCCACAAAAACCCTATCCGTCCAATTTATCTACAATCAATCCACCACCAGACCTTGTGAAGCGAAATCCCACATCACATGGTACCACAGTAATATGAAGTATATAACCATTAGGGCACCTCAATTCCAATGCTAGCTTTTGGGGTTGAGTTCTACCAAAGACTTTGTAACAGACCTACCATCACCACACCTATTTATTATCCTCTAAAAGAAGAACACCTCACATCACCACCTCTATCTACATGAAGATCTACCACCACCACCACCACCACCACCACCACCAATACAAATGTTATATCGCATGTGCCTACCTACAAATATCAACTATTATATTCACCAACGAACAAATGTAAGCTTTTTGTCAAGAATTGTCATCTGAAAAGTTAATCTGCATCTATTAATAATGTTTTGACATAACAGACCCACCAAAATTTGGCATTTTGTAATCGATATTGCATGCCAGAGCAGCCAAACACAATTTTTCCTGGGCCTCCCAAACAGCCCCTATGGCTTCAATTGGCAAGTTGTACGATTAAATAAGGCCGTCCTCTGGTATACAACTTTAAATAAGGTCGTCCTTTGGTATTCAACTTTAAATGGCAACTTTCACGGTGGAGTGACAACATCAACAAAGAATTATAAAAAAATGGGTACTATCACCTAAAATATTGGCTAACAAGCACAGAGCATCTAACAGCCCAAGTATCCTCGGGACCCTGTCCAACACGACACCCCAGCGCGCCTAACTACGGGTCCAATTTTTAATTTGTAGTCAGACACATTGGGGACACTCTTAAGGACCCCATGAGGACACATAAGGAGCTCAAAATGCAGTTCTAAAAATTCGCCCAGAGTCATTGCCTTGGATGTTTAGTTTATAGTACATACTAATAATTACTGTTAATTTTTATCTTCATTACTGTCTGAAAACTGTCTTCATTTTAAAAAAAAAAAAAAAATTAATGTTCTTAGGCAAAGTTCCCAATATACATCTATACATCTATAGAATTATAAAATTTTATACACGATGTGTCTCCAACATGTCGATCCTAGTTTTTTGCGAAATTACATGTTCAAATGTCGGGGTCAGCCCATATTCGTGTCTCGTGTCCGTATCCATCCTTCTTAGGGTATTGGTCTAACAGTTGATGACGCCCAAATATAGAGCCAATAATGCAATCCATTCCAAACTCCTAGAAGCTATGTTACAATACTGGATTTGGAAGAGGATGGAAAAGTAAATTTTTTCTTCACTGATGTTTGGCTGGTTTAGGAAAATGGAAAGAAAATTAACTAAAATCCTCAACTTGTTGGTTGATATTTCACCAAAAAAAAAGCCAATTCTTTGGTTAAGAAGTCACCCAATGGAAATCTTGGTGGCATCTAAAAAAACTGTCTAGGCATGTACAGATGAAAGCTTGAATGGTCAATAGAATAATAACATGTTAGTACCAATCAATTAAGACTCAAATAAACAATTCTAACCACTACCTTCTTCTGAGACTTCACTTCCAGGTGCAGCAGCTGACACAACAGACTTATCAGAATTCTGATGATCATCTCGTTTAGGATCCAGCGTGTCGGTTGACTTGTCCTTTCCACTTGTACTCTTTGCAGCATCCCTTAAAACATACTGTCAATCAGATAGGAGAAAAAGTTAGAAAGACCTTCATTATTCCGTCGCTCTGACAAGCGCATTCATACAGTGAAACAGAACTTTAGCATTGAATCACTAACAAAACAAAGAGGATTGAAGTACCACAGAATGGCCTGAACTAGATTGCCCGGAAACACTAATAACCTAGTGATCTGCGGATGGAAATGACATTCTGAGACATGATACAATTCCTTTCCAAACAAAGCATACAGTGACCAGAAAATTATTCCTGTTTAATAACATAGAGCGTGTAGCTTTGCAAAAAAATGGTCAAATATGCCTACAGATGTGTAACAATTTTGACAAATTAATTTATTGATTTATTGGATGTCATGGTCTGTAAGGAGTACCACAATTTAGGGCATATGATGTACCATCTTCCCGTACCATACAGGAAAGCTCATGGTTGCAGCTATCCTTCAGCCCAACCCAAAAGAAGGATAATAATCTCCAGAGGAGCCAAGCTGCAACAAAAAGTTCCAAAGGAAAAGAGCCTCCCTGGCTAGCAGTCATGATTTGAAAACTTGGTTCACAAAATTTGAAGCTATGACAAATGAAGAAATAAATCCAGATCTCTCACCAAATTTGTCTGAATCGACAGGGTTTGGAGTTTTCTTTGGCTACTGTATAAAGAAGAATTTGCAGGACTGCATATTTGCCACTTTTCAGTTTTGGCAATAAATCAGGAATTGGAACAACCCCTCAACATTGGCGACGACCAGTAACTAGTTGACATCGCTTTTACTTCTCACTTCAACAGCTTGAGACAGTAGATATGTGGCAATTAATGTTTAATATATTACCCACCAATAGTTCTTACTTCTAATTCCCAACTCAGCAAGGTATCAACTTGTAATGGACTCAAATGCACTTTTAGGTCTTGAATACATTAATCCTTAGTCCTTACGTTACAAGGGGTGCAACTGTCAGAGACAGATGCACCAATTGGATGAATGTGGTATCAAGAATGTGTTCATTTAGAAAATCCCTCAACACCTAGGAACTGAATGAGACCAGAGAACCACTAAAGCGTTAATTTTCCAGAGTTTCCAAGCTCTAAATTGGCATAACATCATGAATTAATCTAGCATGACATATTCAGTACCACCAGTAGACATTGACAGGCTATATTAAAAAACATTGTTCCGTCATCTATATTTCCACCCATTTGTTGTCAAAACTTCAATTTCAGCCATTAAGTCCCAACTGGTTTGACAACCACCACATTTTCCTTGCATGCAATTGGTCACTTTGGGTATCCTTTGACAATATGCCCACACACACACTGAGCAAACTGAAGAATTGGATGATATCATCGATATACCTACATAAATGAGCAGAAATACACGTGGGAAGTATGAAAGTTCATAATGTCATACTAGCAAATGACATCAGAACACAAGTAAAAAATAACACCAAAAAGACCACAACAGGTGATACAATCATACAATCTCAATAATAAAGACATAAAAGCAAATGTTATGCGGTCAAAACTACTGAGTTGCAACTTTCTACACAGTTATGCAAGAAAAGCGTTAACTGCTCTTGCCATCATAAGGAGCCAATGGTATGGAAAAGCATCAGTACCATAGTAGTAGAAATCCTTCTCTTTTCAGACCCTCGTCTTGATGATGCTGAACCACGACTTCCAGATGATGCTCCAGTCGCTTTTCTGATGGGTTTCCCATTAGACAAAGGCCTCTGTAATGGACAACAGGATTATATTCAACACATGCCTTATCCATTAAGCGAAGAATTGTGTGGCACTACGAAGCAGGAGTAAAGAAACAAGACGAGGATAAAAGAAACAAAATGCAACCGTAAAAAAACGTAATACACATTTATTATATAGATGCAAGGTAGTCATAATAAATTGCTACCCGAATTCCACCCTTGGCAGCTCTTTTCTGACGAATAAAATCCATTAAAGGTGTGATTATAGGAGCATCTTTGGCAGCACCTATAGAGGAATAGGCGGGGAAGAACAGGTTACAATGTTATTTAACGCTATTCCAATTCTAATATGGGTTATTTGTGTGGTGCATAAATTGTGGAGACATATAACTTACCGGCTCGTTCAGCCTCCCTTCTCTCCAACTGTATCTCTGCACTGGGAAGATTCTCAACAGGCTTTGCGATAAATTCAAGGAACTCCAGATACTCAGGATCTAAAATTTACCAAGAGAATTTTTGTCACCACAAATAAGAAAATCCAGGAATAAATGTTGCATTCAATTAGTACTACCATTTTGGTACCTTTCAATATGGTCCCTTCACGTCCATCTTTCTTCGACCACTGCTTTGGAACGCGTTGTGAAGGGGCATACTCAACAATAGTTCTAAATTGAATGCCTGGGGTGGAGACATCAGATGAAAATATTTATTTGAGGTTCAAAAATTCACACAAAGTAAAACATTGAGGGCTTCCAAATCAAAGACTCACTCTCAATTGTTTGATATTACACAATGATTATAACCCACTTAGGCCATGTTCCACTAATTGGTTTTTTAGTTTTTTGGTTTTTTTATATCTTTAGTTTTTCAAAAAAACCAACTAGTTCCACTAACAAGTTTTTGGTTTTTTTAGTTGTGTTATGAAATTACAAATCTACCCTTCTACCCAAACAACTATTGCTCTCTTTTTTTTGAAGGGAGGGCAGATTCGTAATTTTACATGATTAAAGTACATGTACTTGATTGTGCAATGATTTGGTTTTTTTTAGGTTAGTGGAATGAAGTGGTTTTTTTGTTGGTTTTTTGTAGGGGTTTTTTTAGTGGAATGAAGTAGTTTTTGATTTAAAACAAAACTAGTTTTTTGTTAGTGGAACATGGCCTTATTAGGGGTGATCAAGAGTCCAAGCAACCTGACCAACCCAGTCCGACCAGAAGGTCCACGGTCGGTTCTGTCACCATTCTCAGTCCAGTACGGGTGTAATAACATGAAAACTTGTGGGTACGAGTGTATCAGATGGTTGGCGGGTTGAGCTATAACCAAACCAATTGATCCGACCTGACCGATAGTTTAATAAAGGCTCTGATTCCCACTTATCAAAAAAAATAAAGGCTCTGATTCCTGGGAAATGCGATGTCTACTGGTCTAGTAGTACGCATGCTATGCCAAAAAATAAAGATCAATACGAGGGGAAAAACTACTGGTGTGTGGGATTACACCTAATAATTAAAGCTTTCCTTCCTCCTCCATCGCCGGTAAACCATTAAGGAAGAAATAGGCTGGAAAAAACTTTGTATTTTGATTTACTAAAGGAAGCTATGAGGGATCCCAACTGTTTCAGCCCTGAGATGCTGGCAACATGGCAAGATCAATTAAAGAGCAGAGCTTTGGCTTTAAAGATTCCTAATTTTACAGTTTGTTTGATGCTCATTTCAGTTTTATTTGCTTCTCTCTCTTTTTCTTTCCTCAAATCTGAGTAATGGTTTGGTTTGAATCATAGTTTCTATTTATGATCTGTTGTTCTGAGATTTTTTGGGTTGGTTTCAAACAGGTTGTCAGTCGGTAGCGGGAACAAGAATTTTCAACCTGATGTGTTCGGGTCACGTGATGGGCCAAGGCTAAACCCAACCCGATCCGACCCGTACAAACCCCTACCACTTACCACTTAGTGGAGAATGCAAGCTTCCCCAACCTATCGTTGTAGTAAATGAATTAAACGACTGCTATAGCAGTTCCTAGTAAAAAGATTTGAAGTGTCTAATTAACTCCCATGATATATGGTCAAGGATTACCCTTCTCGTTGACAAAAACATGTCCATCAAAGAACTCCGCAAACTCAATAACATCCTCTGGCCTCTTGAAGTCGATGTAGGCTCTAGAATAGCATTGACACTTGTGGCTGCAATCAATTTGGATAAATAAGATCAAAATGAGAGAATACAAAGCGTAATCCGCATTCTATCAAATCATCTTTAATTCAAAATGACCCACTCCTCAACATAGGAAAGATTCTGCATATAAGTGAGCCCTTGGTAAAATCTAAATGTTGGGTGTAGTTGCACATTCCTAAAAACAACCTAATAACGTGGTAATGTCTTCACAACGTCAATAGATGGGTGAGCTGTAATCAAACATGTTATTATACCCCAAATACCCTGGATAGGGAACAGGAGCATCATCCAATCTGAGCCCCGGCCGCTTCAAAACTGGAAAGGCACGACATAAATAATGGGTCACAGAAAACAGAATCACAAAACTGTCAAAACACCAACTAATAACCAGTGAATCATGAAAGAATACTCTTCCACTTTTAAACTAGTCCGTAAGAAAAATAGATTAAATTAAAAACTTCCCCAATAACAATGCAATCAGGATACACACACACACACACACACTACTCAACCCGTGAATCATGAAAGAGCTCTTCCACTTTTAAACTAGTCCGTAAGAAAAATTGTTTAAATTAAAAACTTCCTCAATAACAATGCAATCGGAACAATATTCAAAGCCAGTTAAAATGACACAAAACGACAAGAAAAACAAGTGAAAGGTTAATTAATTACCAAAAAAAACTATGAATTGCTCTAAAATTATAAATAAATAAATAAAAAGAATAGGCTGCTGATTATTTTGATAGAGAATCCAACTATAGATTGCCTTTACCATACAAAAAAATAAGGTCTGCTGATTATAAAGCAACACATATAGTTCTCTAATACTATCCAACAACATCATTCACCCCACATAGAAGAAAGTAAGAAACTATAAATACCACACAGATTACCCACCAACGGCTTTCCTAATAATTATTAACCTATTAAATGTGGAACTTACACAGACTCACAGTAACACTCAACAGTGAAAACGAAAATCCCACAACCCTTGGATACTTGCAAGTTCCAAACCCTAAGTTCAAGTAGTCACATCCCAGCCCTAACCCATCAGGGCGGCCATAGGGACATAGGGTTAAGATTGTCATCCGGGTTTTCTCCGCATGGGCGGTTAGCTCCATATTCGAGGTTTTCCTTGTCATAAATCAAATGATAAGTAAGAAAAATATTCCTACGTAAATAGTTCCTGCCCTAGTCCAACACGCATTCAAGTTTAAACTAGAAAGTATACCAAACACCCATCAGAGCCAGTGGCTGCGAGGCTGCATACATATCAAATTCCAATAACTGCCAGAATTGGTGATCTAGTATTACGGGTGTAATTCTCAAAGGCTTAAGGCTCATATTTAGACCCTTCATCAACCCAATTCCTATAAACAAATTTAAAAGAAAAAAACTGCCATAAAAAGTCCCAATTCAGTAAAACCCCAGCTCATACTCATCCACACTGGTGGACCAGCAAAATCCTTTTAGCAGATTAAAGCAAACCCTTTTAGCAGATTAAAGCAAACCCTTAATCAGACTAATAAAGCACATATATCAAATCAAACTACATACTGCGTTGTCTTAGAACCCCTAACCTGGTCTTTCCCTGCAGGAAGTAGACCCAATCATAGCGTCCAGCGAATCGGCCGTCGATTTGTTCCATGAGCGTCGACTGTGTAATCGACGGCGGCAAGTGGCGGACCACGGCCTTCGTTCGATCTAACGGGCCCTTCATTTACCCGGACAAAGCAAAAACCCTAGAAATTCTACTAGACGCTAACAATATGAACCGATGCTTCAAAAACCCCAAGTGGCTAAATCTATCCTTGAAATCACATCTCCTCTTCGCGTGCTTTGTATAGTCGGTCGTTGCCGGTTCCGTGCCCTAAGTTGGAATTGGTTTCGAAAGCGCCATGCGAGTGAAATCTAGAGAGAGAAAAGTGGGAGAAGAGAGAGAGGGATGGAGAGGAGTCGGAAGGGGATTTTGTGTGCGTATATATAATGGGTTCGGACTTGGGACCTGGGTGGTGCTTTTGCTGTGAGTCGAGACTTCAGAATTTCCTCCCTCTCTCTCTCTCTCTCTCTCTACCGGCTGAAGCTGTGTAAGACTGTGTTTGGGACCCAAAAAACGGATTTGGAGAAAGGGAAATCAATAAAGGCATCTCCAATCTCTCGTATCATAACTATTCTTTCCTTGAAATCAACTTTTTTAATCTACTCCCACCGTCCATATTTATTGGTCTATTTTCTGCATTGATGACATATTCTAAATTATTTATATCTTTTAATTTATAATGAATTTTAATATTTCAAAATTTTCGTGTAATAAAGATAATTGAGGTCTATAAAATAAGATTTATATTGCATATTTTTCAAGATTCGTATAAAAATATATGTACAATTTTTCAAGTGGTATGAAATACTTAAAGTGGACAAATAAACATAGATGGAGGTAGTATTTCACTTTTGTGGAGATTATTACTAGTGACACAGAGTGTCCCATCAACGGATCCGAAGTTCATGTAGTGCATTGTTGCATGACAACATGAGCCGTTGATCTCGGTAATTAACAACTTGAATTTCATCTCGGCAATGGACGGCTCCGATCGTGCAAGTGCCGAGATAAAATCCGAGTTGTTGATTACGCGATCAATGGCTCAGATGCCGCACTACAACCCTGTAGTGCGGCACCGCACTACAGGATCCCCAATTCCCCCATCAACCCTCCAAATTGGATAGTCAAACCTTCCATATGGAGTTTGTCCTCCTAATATAGAGGGTGGAGGAGCCCAATCCTCCATTTTGGAGGGTTGATCGAACATTTGCTGTTACTATTCATCCCCATGAAACTAAGATAGAAGGGGGAAAAAGTGAAATAGATAATAGATTTGGGTTGCTTTTTCTCTATATTTGAAGAAATAGAAGATGGATTGGAGATGCCCAAAAAATGGCTTCTCAAGACTAATTAGAATTAATCGATTTTGACAAAGAAAAAAATGGGAATTTGAATGCATCTAGATCCAGCTAATGTACCAAAGCTAAGTTCGTTTGTTTTTTATCTTTACCGCCCCATTGAAGCTACGTTGCTAAAACACAACGGAAAATGTCTACCCATACAAACCTAGCACCCCTCTATAATCGTTTTGATCGTCATTAAGTTAAGATCGTAGCCATCTAATCATTCCTCTTTTCAAATTAGAGCTTTGATTGCCTTTTAATTGTTTTCCCTATTAAGTTGGTTTTATTTATTCAAATAGGGGATTTAAATTCTTAACAAGCTTTATACGAAAAGGAATTTAAAGAAAAAATAGCAGTATTTATGTATACACATGATATTTGGAGAGGATTATACTCCATATGAAAGCCTTTAAAGAAAATGAATTTACCGGTAATGTATGGAAATGAATTACAAGTATTTTGAAAGCCAACCTTTTATTGCCTATTAAATTTACCCCAAATTTTTATTGCACGACAAGTGCCTAAATAAGATTTCATTATCAATATTATGTGCAAGGGCAAGCCAAGCCTTTTTTAATTTCTTTGATTTCCTTTTTCTGCTGGTTGCCATTCAAAAAAAAAATTCCCAACTTTTAAGTTGGTTTCATTTAAAGATGGTTCAATACTTTTCTCCCTACGTTAAGAGCATCACTAATACTTTTGAGTATTCATTTAATTGGGTTTCTAAAGTTAGCAATGTAAAGCTCTACAATGGTTCATTTTTCTCCATAATCTATTCTAATCTATCTAATATATAAAGGAGGAGCACCCTTTTGGTGTGAACAAAAGTTTGAGGCTGGCTCACATTTTTACTGTACCTAAATTGCCCTTTAACTGTCACAAATCCTCAATTTAAACTCAATGCATTTGAAATAACGGGCTACAAGTTTCCCGGCCAAAAAACTGGGAAGCGGGGGAGGTGCTGTGCACCCCTCGGCCGTTGGATCGAATTTTGGACGGTTCGGGTGTGTTTTGATTTTTTACCGGTAAAAAAAATCAAAACTCGATCCAACGGCTGAGGGGTGCACAGCACCTCCCCGAGTCCAAAAAACTGACTCAAGAAACTGCATCACCCACTCTCTTCCTAATTTCTCTGACACCCTCTCTTTGAATTACGGACTCCAGTAACGTTAATTTCACACAAATCCATGAGAAGCATTGGTTTGTAGAGAAAGAGAGAAGAAGAAAGTGGATTTTCCTCCCTGAACTTTTGGCAGATGGGTAGAAGAAATTGGGATGGTAGGTTCCTGCGGGTTTTAGATCATACGTGGTATTTCTTCTCCCAGTACTTGAAATTAAGGTTATTCTTTTCTTGTATGCCTTTATGTGTTACTTCACCCTTTGTTAAAACTAGAGTCCGGGCACACGTGATGTGTGTGCAAGTTGAATTTTTATAAAATATGCACAACAATATCAGAATTTGATTTGCACATGCATCGAATGTGCCCGACCTCTAGTCAAAAGAAGGCAAAATGTTGGTAGTTTTGAGTACGTATCCAAATGCCAAAATTTGAGTATTAATTTATTAAAAAATGTTGCTAACTTTGAGTATTTATCCAAATGCCATTGTGAACCCTTTTTAGTATCCAAATGCCAAAATTTGAGTATTTTCCTTTTTGAGTATGCCATTGGGGATGCTCTAACAGTGCAAAAAGATTGGTATTCCCATCGTTTTACATTCTTCTAAGTGCATGGCTTTGGCAGTAGCCTACATTTGCAATAGGGAAAAATACAACGGTTTGGTCCGTGAGGTATGCGTCTGAACTTTCTCTCTTACTGTTTTGATCTACACATTCCATTTTTTGTCTTTTCTTTTCAGGGTAGCATGAGTTATGTTGGCTGCATTATGCCTAGATTTTCCTGGTTAGTATTGATATCATTACTAATGTGTGCTAATTTTCAATCTTCAGGTTCGAGGTGAACCTTTGATTTTCTCTCAAATCAAGTACCATAAGAGATTGATTCCGTGTATGCTAATCTTTTTTTTTTTTCCCCGACCTCACCACCACATCTCATCTTTTCCCAATAAAAAAATGTGTAAGCAGGGTGGTCAACATTAAAGAAAGATAATCCATTTAAAATATATTTAGAGCGTGTTACGTCATGCAGGTTTTTGTGAGGTAGATCCATCAAAGATCAAGGCCATTCTCGAGATGCCCCCCTCAAAACAAACAGATGTATATCAGGAAAAAACCATGATATGTATCAACTATTTGGGCCAGGGAGCAACACTAGCGTCATTAAATCATTAATACAGGGAACCCCTAGTGTTGTTATATGATGCGAATGTTGAAAAAAAAGAAAAGGGAAATGATTTTCACCCCCCTTCTTTGATAATTGCACATCCTGTCTTGTCTTGTAGTGCATTTTTTTTTATTAAACGACAAGAAAGGATTTGCAATTATCAAAAAGGGGATGCAGAAATCATTTCCCAAAAATTGATAGTGTTATAACAAAAAAAAAAAAAAATTGTGACAAAGATAGTGTTATAGTAACAATTAGTGAATTCAAATATGGATAGTATGAATATTGATAGCGTATAATACTCTAACTATTTTTTTCATGGTTTTCAAAGGCATATGCCCTTGCTATTATATGGGAGCTAATAATAGCAAGGGCATATGGTCAAATAATCACACATAATCCAATAATCTGATTATATTTCCAAACACTTCACAGATGAATAATATATTTTTCACACTTTTACCAAACACATTTAGAGATTATGATTACGAGTTTCTCAAATATATAATATACAATCTACAACCCTGAACCTATAATCTACTAAAATAATATTTGCAAAACACCCACATAACTGACTGAACCATTTGTGTTTTTCTCTTTTGAGCTCATTTCAATTTAAAAATATTATATCTTTTTAATCTTATTTAAAATTTAGTCTAACTGTTGAAAAATGGTTTTGACCAAAGATGTGCAGACACTTCTATGCGTGTGAACCAACGTGCATCATGTAGAGCCTAGGTATATCGCACAATAATCCGAACACAATAAGCACAGTATCATAACACATTTATCGTGAGATAAGTAGGTTTCAATTCATGAGTTTGTGAGCTTATATAAATAAATTTCAGAACATGTTGATTTATTTAACATGGTTAATGTTAGCGACAAACTCTAAAAGCTCCAGCGTTTTATGGCCTCTGCTCTGCGTCTTTCGTCCTTCGCTTTGCACTTCTCCGGCGATCTCGTTCCTTATCACACCCTCGATTTTCAACATAATAAATAAACATTTCCAAATAAAGATAATATCATAAGGCAAATGTTAATGCCAAAACTGTTTTTGATTGTGCAAAACTCCAATGCATAAAATGCTTGTACTTATGTGCAATGTACATGCCTTTTATGCATTGGAGTTTTGGCACAATAAAAAATAGTTTGGCATTGTCACTACAAGTCTCATCACTATGTCTCACAATCTAAGTTGGTAACAATGTACCCATGTCCAATGAGAAAACATGATTTAAAATGTTAAGTTATTACACTGATCCAAGTAAAAAGAGAAAAATGGAGTTACAAGTTCATCTACCAAAAATACAGTTCACGAGGTGATCAAATAGCTCGTTCTTGTAAACTTTCAAAAGATGCCAAGCATTCCTTGCACTCCCAATTCATACTCCTTGACGTGTATCTGAAAGTGAAGGGTTGAGCTGCACTAGCCCTGTAGAGAAATCTTCTACAATCGCTAAATGCATATGAGATAATATAAGCACGAATGCAAGCAAAAAAGAGAAACGATGAGGTAAGATCAAGTTTGGGACCAAAGTGTGCTGTGTCTTAGAGAAAACCTTTCCGTCAAGTTCAAGAGTCAACCAAAAGCATATTTTTATCTCTCTTTCATTTCAAATTCATGATTTTCAAAATCTCAATACCTGGGAATTTTGGGACCCGTATTCCCCTGCCAAGATTCACAGGCCCAGGGGTGCACCGAATGGTGGCCCTAGTGGCCCTAGTATATGAATTTCACAGGCCTTGTTACCCATGCCCAGGGACGCATCGAATGGTAATCAAGAAGTTTTGAAAGGTTCTTAGAGTGAAATCACCAGCGTTACGAACAAAATGTGCAAACCCGAAGAAGAACCAACAAAGTGAGCAAAACCTGATGAGGTTTATGTGAAAACCGTCCAGATGGTTGGGTGCTCGTCTGAACAAAAATTGTAGCGATCAGAAAGACTACATAGTAGCATCAGAGTTTTTCATGGGTTTCATGATTTTTGACAAATATCAACAAAAAGGCATGAACAAACAAGATTATTACTGCATTTGACAGTGCCAACAAACAAGATTATTACTGCATTTTGACAGTGCCAAGTTTTGCTTGTGAGTGGCATGTTTTAGCTGGAGAATATGGTAATAAATCTCAATCGACCTTGCCTTGATGACTGAAGAGATTGATGCAATTAAAATACACACACACTTGTAAGATGGAGACCAGTCGTGGAATAAAATGGACAATGCTAACCAATGAAAGGAATATAGTTAAAGTATATGGGGAGCGACAAGGAATATTCCAAGTTTTATTAGAATCAACTAAAGATGGAAGTTGAGGATAGTGACAATTTGTACCTATGAAGATCGTATATTTTGTCGACATTGTGAACTCATCCATTAAGATAAGCAATTAGAGGTGTGTGTAAATGTAGGCCCAGATCGGCGTATGTGCACCCCTAGATAGCAAACTCATCATGCCATGTGCATATGAATGTATCATAGTTTTTTTATATTTTAGGTGTATGGATCAATTTATGCACACTTCAACTAATCTTGAGAGTTTAATCCCACCGCTTGCTTGTCGGGAGCACATGTAAAGCGGGGGCAAGGCCATACATGGACTAGTTCCATAGGAGTGGATAAATATACCTGTAGAGTATTGAACTTGTGACATTATGGGAGAGCAACTACTGATAACTCTCTTGCCATTCAAAGAAAGCTAAACATAAAGAAATTAAGATATACAAATTTTAACACTGACAAAATATTGTGAAAGTAGTTTGTGTAATACATTAAAATTAAGCCTTCGAACAATATCTCAAACTAACAAAGAAGAGATGATAACCAGGTAATGAAATAATTAAAAGAGAAAAGATATACGCTATGTTTGGTTGAGAGTTTTGAGAAGAATTTTTTGAGAAATATTTTTGAGATAGTGTTTGGATGAGTTTTTGGAAAAAGTAATAATTAGAGAGAGGTGTAATAATTGGAGAGAGATAGAGAAAGAAATGAGAATAATGATTGGAGAGAGGGGTATGAGTAGAGAGAAAAATGTGATTAATGATTGGAGAGGTGAGAGATAGGGAAAGTATCTTTTTGAATTTTTTTTGAGAAATGTGAAGTGAACAAAGTGATATAGCCACTATCACTTTGCACCAACGATTGCACCTCTCACATGGGATATGTGAGACCCACATATCCCATGTGAGAGAGTTGGTGCAATTGTTGGTGCATGTAGCAAACCTGTAATTAAAAATTCTTATATATAGTCATGAAATCGTCTCCTAGTAGTACTTTCAAGTTCGAACCTTGAGATCTAATCTGATTAGAGATTATACTTGGTAGTGTGATCGAAAAATTTGAATTTTGGAAAAAAAGAAAATATTTTAAATATTTTTAGCTATTTTAGGGATTCATGTATAGAACTTATTAAAATTATTGTTTAAAGTCCATTAATAGACAGTTATCACTTTCCATCATACCAAGCACTCTCACTATTGTTTTTTTTTGTGGCTTTTCACGACTTTTTATGTGATGTATTGTGAGAGAATGACATGTCTTGATTTTTGTAATAAACTGGTTTTTTGTTAGTGGAATGGATATAGTAAAACAAACAACCGCACACGACTCTCATGACTTGATCTCATAAAACAAACAACAGTAACATGTCAACCTAAGTTTTTATTTTTTTGGTGAACAAGATATTATAGAAAGTACAAATAAATGGTTATGGAGTATGTAAGCATCAAAAAGAAGTTGCAACACAAATAAATGAGGTTCAAATTGAACATTACAGCCCAAAACATTGGAATTGAAAGCATATTTAGCTAACTAGGTGGTACACGCCGTGCTACGCACATATGTGTCAACCCATTAACGTTAACCCGTTCACAAATAGCCATTGCAAAGTTTAGTTAACTAATATTTTGAATTGTTTGGAGTGTTAGTTTAGGGTAATCTACAAAATTAGTTCAATCAAAAGTATACTTATATATAAGCGATGGGTGAAGCTGATTCGAAATCGTTTGAAGTGTCTATCTGATATCAACAATGAATCTTAAGAGAGAAAGAACCAATTAGCACCAGTGAACCAAACAACTTCTTGAACCAAAGGAAGAGGAGACCTATGGATGCCATTCTTATCCAGAAAACACTGCTAGATTTTCATAGAAAAAGAGCAACTGGAAAGAACAAGTGCTCACGAGACTCGGATTCAGTATGGTAGAGCAAACACTTCATGTCTGCCATAATCTCCCAATTATGAAGTCTGTTCTTAGCTAATCTACCCAGAATATCATTCAATAAATTATAGTCCACCTGATGCTTGAACCTTACAAATTATAACTACCCTAAGGAACTAAAGGCCTGGTATGCCTCAGAGCTTCCCAAGCTGGTCCTACAGAAAAACAGATTTTTGAAAGAGTCCATTCCAGTGTATTGGATTGCTGCATGTGGAAGAAAGTACTGGGGGTATTTGCAATAATTTTCAAGTTACAGCAATTCTTCCGCTAGGCCATCTCCGATAGCCATCCACCACTATAAAATTTACTTTAGCAGGAAGAGATCTGCAGAGATTATACAAAACTTTGTCCCCAAGCTTCTGAAATAGTGGCCCAAGAGGGTGCCAATTATGCAGCCACTAGAAAGTAGAGGCACCATTGCCAATGACATACGTAATCTGGGGCTGAGTTATGAGTCTCAATCTACATTTCTGATTAACCATAAGAATGAAAAAGCACAATAGAAGATGAACACAAACTAATTACTTAAATGGGTATGGAACAGGGACCTACTGTGACCATAAGTTTTATAGCTATACAGATTCTGAAGTTTTGATGACTTCAAACTATCCTATTAAGGATTAGATGGATAGTTTTCTACCTAGCTTAAACAAAGAGTTGAGTACTTTAAGATTATAGACTAAAGTTTCTAGTATACGCAATCACATTACAGTTAACACGATTAAGGTAGCAAAAAGATCTTGGTCATCAAAGTTGATTAAAACCAATCAATCACTTTTTCTGATCCATCAGTTGATCGAAGGTCACAATGCGAAGCACGCAATCCCAACACACTGCTACCATGATGTGATCATATGGTTGGAAGTGAAGATTTTGACAGAGTTCGAAAAAGGCAGCGTTGTTTAGCATGCCGTTGTCCAGAAGTTGGACGGTCCAAGTTTCATTTGCAACTGCAAATTCAATTGCTTCTAGATGAAAGTCTTGTATGAGATCACACAGGAAATTTTGGAACATCTGTCAGAGAATAAATAGAGTTTATTTTACCGTAAGTTTTTGCATGGGTAGGAGAACATTCATAAATTGAATATAGGAGAAGCAAAACAAACCAGACGAAGTGAACTTGGTGTTGTATATTGACATGCAAATATGAAGATTGAAGCCTCATGCTCAATGATTGATGATTGATGGTAGGCATGCTGTGTGTAAATCTAACGAGAAAGCAAATTAGTAAATTTAGACAATCTTAGCTTAATTAACATAGCTGGAAAAACTATGGAATTAACATAATGTAAGTTTTCTTTAAAACAATACCTGGACAACCTATTGTCAAGCCATGTGTATTCCAGAATTTAGTCCAATTGTCATTTAATATTAAACGACCAACGACTATAATTGGCCACACCCTGTGACCATGTCTTATGACAATCTAGTTTTTCACATTTTGAGCTGGAAAGTACCGCTGCAAGCCCACTGGTAGCTCCTATATCAGATAACAAAATTTTAACAATGGAAATGAAATATGAAAGGAAAGAGAATAAGTGTATGAAACAAGATCAATACCTCAGGTGCATGAAGAGATGATACACGTTTAAGAAACCAACAGCGTGGTACCCCTAATAAACAAATGAGGATATAACAATCAACAGGGGAAATAATGATTATTTTGTACAAGTGTGTGTTATTTTTATTTAGAACAATGTAATCAAGACTCTCTCTGCTTGAAATCTGGACTGAACTCTCAAGTAACAGAATTATAGTTTTTTTGAATGTGGAAGGAAGAGTTATAGTTTCAGTTCCTGTGCAAAGTCGAGCTAATAGAATTTATGATTTGAATTAAATTTGGAGGGAGAACTTAAATTTGTCTTTTGCTCAGAAAATGATATCAATGATTGGCCAATATACTAATTATTGCACATTATGCACCTCGACCTTTGCTGGATCTCATTAGTGAAGGAATTTGTGTAAACAGTAAACACTACAACTGTACATAGTAGATTGAGAAAAGTTTTATTGTAATGAGCAAAACTACCAAATTCATAACAGTTTCTTATCATAGATGAGAATTAAGTAGAAGTTAAAATCTAGCAACTGATTGAGATAAACAATTATCGGAATTTAGAGAATTTTTTATCATTTAGGAGAACAATTTGTGAACGATATAGTTAATATAATACTTGCAATGCTATAGCGGAGAAAGGAGTAGTATATAACAGATTCCATCCACCTAATGAAATCCCTATTCAGATTCCATTGATTGATATGACCCAGCGGAAGTTGTTGACCATAGTTATGGACAAAATTCAAGTCTCGCCTGTAAAGAAGATGTCATGTTCCCTTGTGAATCGACTCACCAATATTTTCCCTTAGTTCTGTCTTAGTGAATACATAGTAGAAAGATCCATGTTGGCATAAATGACGTGGATGTATTTAATAATGCCAACGTACAAACGGGATTTGCAAAGCCATTGTAATGAAGCCTAGAAATTTTAAAGAGTGTTAGGTTAAATGATGGTTTATATCAGAAGTATGAAGATAAGACTTTAATGATTTTGAGGTGTTCAATGCATTTATGTTCTGGCCTCTTTTGCCTATTATAACTTCGACACATCTACCGCACAAAAACAGAGAAACAAATAAGCAAAAAGTTGCTTGCACGTTTTTAATAATCTAGAAGAGGAAAAGTAATTATCTTGAATATGTGGACGATATAATACAAACAGCAAAGCCAAAAAATCATTCATATACACAGCTATAAAAGTGTTTAGGATAGCCAAGATTTTAGAGAGAGAGAGAGGGAGAGAGAGAGAGGGGAGAAATCTCGGCACCACTTGGTCGTGCCCGCTTGGCATTGAAAATTTTCCCCCTTGTTTAGGTTGTTTTGAGGAATTACAGAACTATTGACCTACTGTGATCTGTGGACATAACCTACCCTATGTGAACCTCATAAATTAGTAACTCTTGTGTGATTGTAGTTTCAGTAATTTGTTTTTGGCATCCGTATTCCCTAGATAATGTGTTACGATCTAGGTCTCGGCTCTCACCCGAGTTTTATCACTTCTTGTGTCGAGTTCTTCTATCACAGTTGGAACTGTGCATACACAAGCTATATAATTCAATTGTTTTCCTTATAATATATTTGATTATAAGTTCCATTTCGTGTGCATGCAAGTTACCCTTTGATAGAGTTAATCATACAATCCTTAATTAAGATGGAGCAGCTACCATGCACCGCTTAGAGCAGTTTAGGGATTGCATACAGGTTCTTCTATCACAGGTGGATTGGGCAATAACTCAATAAAGTATGAGATCGTAATGGCTGGTTTCTGCTGTTGATGCATAGAACATAGT
The DNA here is from genome assembly GCA_016920895.1 of Vaccinium myrtillus. Lineage (NCBI taxonomy): Eukaryota > Viridiplantae > Streptophyta > Magnoliopsida > Ericales > Ericaceae > Vaccinium > Vaccinium myrtillus. The sequence goes on along the minus strand of CM029278.1, from coordinate 25,583,763 downwards.
ATGTACAACTTATTTTGAACTCTGCTTTATACTCAAAATGACACTCGTCACAAAGCAATACCCTATAAGCCCATTGTTATCCCTATTTGACCAGGACAATTTCACATGGGTGCCGAGTTGGATATCTTTGTTTTCACTCGAAAGTACCAAGTAAGGGATGTCAACCACGTCTTAGAAACCATAATACTGGTTGAACTCAAGTAAGGGATGGGTTTTGTGTACAACTTTTATAGGACAGATGCACACCTTTGAAAAGGCAAAAATAAAGAGATGAGGAGGAATGATGGATGCATTGGAGATGTCCTTATGCATCCACAAGTTATGCAACCTTGTGTTGTCTGAGAAATTACATAACATCTTAAAAGTTCAAATACATTATTCTTGTCCTTTCAAATACTATGGTTGGTCAAGGAAGGCTTAGGTTAGATCCATTTTCTTATATATAAGTAGTGTAAATACATGAAGTCCTGACATACCCAAATCCCTTATTGTGGCCTAGGAAAAACCATTCCAACTAACCAATTAAGTCTTAAGAACCACTGTCAATGCTCTTCACTATCAGATTTTTCACTCAATGAACGGTTTCACATATCTCTTCAACGAAAGCAAAGAGAATCATATAACTAAACATAAGTAAACAAATGCTATGTCCTTCAACCAGATAAATGTGCCAGGCTTTTTCTGGGTATAAGAAACTGCACCGACTCACCGTCGATTCCTCAGTTACATCAGAAGCTATGATGAAGTTCCATCGTTTGAGCTTTAAAGCAAATAACAGTTTTTTTGTGCTTGCCTCCCTATCAGACCAAGAGCATACCATCAAAACTGAGTTAAAAATAACATCAAAGGCCTAACCAATATTTCTTGAAGTTAAGACAAAACGATTTCATTGAGAGAGAAATAGGGAGAATAATCAACGAAAATACCATGGTCACAGTAAACTTAAGAACACAAAATAATGACTGTCGAAATATCCCACTCTCAAATCCCACTCTCAAACTTAAGAAGAACCTCCTTCTCTCAAATCCCACTCATTCCCTCGATTAACTTATTAGCTATTTCATCAGGTGGCTCTTCAAAGGCCACCAGTTGTTCTAGTTTGACTCTCCTCTCGGCAAGTGCATGTGCACAATTTTTGCCTTCCCTCAATCTTTCTCTGATTTGCATGTTTCGTTTGCAGGTCAAATAAGTTTTGACAGAATTTGAACTACTAAATATGAAGTTTTCGTGTAGAAAATGAAACTCATGAACCAAAGCACTTACCGAAGTTTGCAAGATCTCAAAATCTGGAGAGAGATATTTTGCAAGCGAAGCAGAACTTCTGTCACAGAGGAATGAAGAGGGAAGTAAAGGGTAACTTTCTGATAGAGTTTAAGTCCCACCTACCATGAGCCAATTATCCCATTGCATTTCAAAGTGATGCACTGAATCTTGGCAAAGCTTTCAACATCTGGTCGCTGTGCATGGCGCGAAAAACTATAAAGGTTGAATTTTGCGGAGTACGGGTATATTCTAGCAAAAGCTTCTCTGAATAATTAAAGACAAGCACCAGACCAAAAAACTAACGAAAAGAAATCAACGAAAAGACGAAAATGGATATTCTATTTCTCTTAAATGACAATGAAACTAAAGGGGCTCATTGCAAATTGAAGGACGAAATCAATTTAAATGGTTATTGGGTTAAACTATAGTTTGTAAGGGTAAAACGAAGGAAGTAGTAGTTATTTCTAAAATTTTAATTTGTTATTGCATTTGTGTGATTTAAAATGCTTTTTATGAATATATTTGTGTCAATTTCCAACATTTATATTTTTTTAGTTATAATGTTTTTTAATTTCTTGGCTATTTTTGTCTAATAAAATTAATTGAGATTTATTAAACAAGATTTATATTAAATATAAACTATATTAGAAAATAATAATAATGAGATTTTTAAAAACGTACGCATAATAGTGTTTCTTTAACTGAAAAAAGAGAGTCGCATATTGATAACTGTAATGGTCGTGTTATTTGATAACTGTAATGGTCACATTTTTTATATACTTTGTCCATCGCAAAACTATCAAATGACAAAAAATATTTGAACAAGGACAAAACCAAAAAACCACTTTTTTGGTTTTTTTTGGTGAAAGCACCCCTGAGTGCAATTGATAATGGTTGAGGTTTATTTGGACTGAAAATGAAGCATTTGAGGTGAACGTACGATTTTTCGCAAAGATGAGGGGCTGAAACGCTATTTGATGCCTTGATATTTCTTGCCTCTGTTTCAGTATTCGCCCATTTTCTCTCTATAGCCATCTGGTTGTCTGTTTCTCTTTCTATGCATATGCGCTCTCTTCTCAAGCTAAATTGGAAGGACACCTACAAAATTTGGGATGGATGAGTTGAGGCAGGGGAAGATTCAATCACGCTTTGTAAGTATAGAAATGTTAACATTTTTTTCAAAATTTGGGCTTTTCAGTGTTTTTTATAGTATGCATGCTCAAACAAATCATTGGAAGTGAAAAAATTTATTCTGTCTGCCGATATATATGTGCTAAATGGCTCTCTCTGTGATTGGGCATTGCCATGATATCTTCTCTAGTGCATGATTTAAATTAAAACTTTTCAATAAATTTATGATATGTTTTCCAGTGAATGGTGAAGGTGTAGTATTGTGAAGGTGCATGTTGAAATGGGTCGTAGAGGGGAATTTTGGGTTTGGGTTTGTTATTCGCTCCGTTTTTTGGGGTTTTTGTTTTTGCCATGTGGTTTATTATTCAGTGTGATTGATAGAACAGTGAACTAAACTAAAAGATTTATTATAATTATTTTTTTGACATGACAAAGGCAAGATTAGAAAATTTGATTTGAACTTGAGTTGCATGAGCATCGTAGAAGGAAATTTCAATTAACTTCTATATTGTCTTACTATATATGTAAACAATGAACAAGACAAAACAAGAAGATAAGTGCAAAGTTTGTAGCATTGTTTTGTCAAAAGTGCTAACATGGAAGCTTTCATGAGCTTGATCATCGTGAAGACTGCAAAGTACTTAATATTTTATCTTAACAAACTTATAAGTCTAGCAACTATTAGAAGGAAATACATAGGAAATACTGGTGGGATGATGTGTTTTTTTTTAACTTGTGTCCACCCAAAAAATTGTGTCTTCTCTTTTTATGCATTCTTTTTGGAGGTAGTCTCTACTTTTTCATTGGTGTCTGTATCCTCCATTGCCGTAGTTTCATCTTCGTCTGATGTTTCTGCGTAGTTTGCTATTTTTGCCTTTTTCGCTGGTGTGGTTGGAGGAAGTAGTTATGGCTGGTGAGCTGCATTTGTGATTGCTTCTGCATCTTCATCGAAGATTGAAGTAATGTTGAATTTGCACTGCTTGATTGATCCGTAGCCATAGTTGTAAGACTTTAGGTTTGCTCTGCATTCTCTTGATTCATTCAACTTTTCCATCATAAGTAATTGCAGGAAATCCTGATAGAAGTTTGGGTCGTTATTATATTTCTAAATTACGATTAATGTCGATGGAAGTGAATTTCGTAGTGCTTACATCAACAATGTTTTCTAGCATCTCTGGTGAGCTAACTTTGTAGAATTGTTCAGCTTCTTCAGCAAACATTACAACGGAAATGGTTCCAGTAGGATCTGTTATTTCAACATCGAATTTGACCCTGTAAAAATACCATCTGGTTTTTAGTTTTTTTGAGCATTAGGATATACATGAATTATATGATTTGATATTCTATAGCATAATAGACTAACCTTGTAAGTGGTTGCACACTTTTCTCATAGTAGTTACACTGGAAATCTTCATCTCCCATTGCATTTGAGCCTCGGTTGCACAGTGAGCATGCTACGTAATTGAATTTCTGGGTGAAGTCTACAAGCTGCTCCATTCCTTTAACTCCGATATATATTGGCTGCGCGTTAGCTTTGTGAGTTACAATTCCTAGTTATAAGAAATATGAATGATACTATTGTGGTTTAGATTGATATACCTTTTTCATTGAAGTTGGCGGATTTGCTATGGCCACAAGTTTGTTGTCCAGTGGTGCGAATTCCTTGTTGATTTGGGTTTGGTGCATATTTCTCATTGGTTATTTCTTAATCGCATTTGCATTGGCCTTGCACCTGTATAAGTGTTATTTATGTTTTTAGCATTTTATTTCCATAAGGTAATATTCATAGTTTGTGAGATCACCAAGACTGTAGGGCAGCTGCCTGTGGGATTGGTGGGTTGAAGAGGAAAGTTGTTGAATTTCTTGTAGCAAGATTCATACCTAGTTTTAAGACGGAAAGATGAATGATCAAATGAATTTTATACAAAATGAGTACTGCAAGAGAGTAGTGTTTTTACTGAGTTAGTAAGGCTGCAAAAAATGAATTTAAAGTAAGCAAATTATGTGAATACCAAATTTCGAGCCCACTTTGAGACGGAATCCAATCACAATTGGAAATGGACCTGGTAGATTTGATATTGCAACAACTTCTATCTCGCTAAATTGGTCCCAAAGAGTGACATTTGTTGCAATCAACCTGATTAAGATTATAACACTTTATTAAGTAATAGATTTAACAATGGTAGCTGTAAATTAAGTTTGTAGGCAATTTACCCCTTATCTATGATGCGTAGATCTGCGATGACTGAACTTCCTGCTGGTTTTTGGGGGCCGACCTCGAGAATTGCAAAGAGCACATCTATTTCAATGTTTTTTATTAGTATGAATGCATGCAGTATAAGATGTTGGAGGGAAAATTTATAGGTCAACTTACCAATTTTAGCGTCGACATCGTTTATTGCTTTGATATCTGCTATACGAGTGAAGTTAAATTTCAGTGATCGAATGGGGAATCCATCGATCACTTTTTCCTGGATTAGTGTCCTTGCATTTATCTTAAGCTGGAAACAGTGATCCACAAAACGATGTTGTGCATCGAGGTTGTCCACAGTTGCGTTGTTTATTGAGTATGTGTGGAACATTTTTAGAGTGTTGCTCAAAATAGTTATGTCGTCGGCAAAGATTGTGCCTTGAATTTTCGTACCCTATGGAGTAGATTTTTGGCAAGTAATTTGTATCTGTATTTTTATACATAAACAAATTAAGAGGCAAATAATGTAAAGAATTTCTACCTCGGCATCTTGCAGAATTATTCGATGATATGGTTTGGCGTTTTTGAATGTTGTACGAGGCATACCTTTTTCTATCACCATGGCTTCGATTGTGTAGCGCTTCGTTGCTAAGGTAATACTTTTGACATGGCAAATGTTCTTCGACATCTGAAAGCTAAAACAACAGTAGTTGAAACGTTTTTTTAGTTTTATTGTTCTACTTCTATTTGATTGTATTTCAACTAATTTTCATGTTATGGCAGAGATGATGGATGGCGAGCTGTAGTCTGTTACCATCAGTAAGAAATCTACATCAGTTCTCGAGGAGATAAAGGTTATAAACTATTCTACTAAAGTTTTCACTGTTCAGTTTTGTGGGTCGGGGTTTGTAATTATATATTGTTCACATCATAAATAAGCCTAGAGAACGATGGTTTTATGAGTATTCTCTGGGTGTTATATAGATAAATAATTGATTCATGTGCATTTTGGTACATGGTTTCATGTAAATCATATGGGGCAGCATGCTTTCGGGTTTAAGCATTCTCAACTTGGTTTCTGTTTGTGCTTATTTCATTATCACTCTTTTGGAACAAGCTTTTGTTATTAGCGAGACGCATGGTTTTTGGTATTTCAGTCGATGCTTGGTTTTTGCCTTTGTTATGGAACATCTTCTAGGAGGGGATAAGTATGTTGATAGTGAAAGTCTTATAATGAGACCTCAAATATTGAATTCATGCATCTGTACTTGTTTTATGGTTTTAATTAGAATCTCTAGTTGCCAAAAAAGATATTTGTTTTTTGAAGCCGATCATTTGGCAACCTTCTAAGTGCAACTACAAACTTATCACAGCGGGGCTCATTTCATGAATGGGAAATCTATATATTCTCCAGATCACCTCTGGTGGTGATACCCATCTAGCAGACTGATATTGCTCTATTTCATCAATATTTTCGTTTGGTGTTGTACTAACTATTCTATATACGATTTTATCATGTCCTTTGTATATATATTTATATAAGTTGATTGTGGAACATATCTCAACGTTCATATGACAGTCAAACATAGCTAATAAATAAGGATTATATGGGACTACCCATTTATTGTCGAGCATTTGTCCTTGAACTTGAACGGGTTCTTTATTTGCGCTTCGTCTATAGACTGGATATCCATTTGGAGCAATAACGGTTTCTTCGGTGAAAGCTCTCGGGTAACGATCTTTCCATTTGTCACCTCCTTCCATACAAACTTTGTTTTTGTTCATGGCTCCACATGGTCCATGCATCATATGCTTTAGAACCATTGCATAGAGATGTAATACCCCAGGTTTGGGAGTAGATGATGTTTAGTCCCACATTGGTTGTTTACATGAGTGGTCTTGGGTATATAACAAACCATGTGGGCTACTACTAGTACCTTGGGCTTAAGCATTTTGGGCCATGTGGTGTGGCTTGTGGATCAAATCAAGGTATTGGGCCAGTGGTCTACATGGGGCGTTACAAATGGTATCAGAGCCCCGCCCTGGTCCAAGTGGTGGGTAGGATGTGCTCTGCCACCACGGACACCAGGAGAGGTTGCTGGGACTATGCAACGAGGACGTTGCATCTTTAAGGGGGGAAAATTGTAATACCCCAGGTTTGGGAGTAGATGGTGTTTAGTCCCACATTGGTTGTTTACATGAGTGGTCTTGGATATATAACAAACAATGTGGGCTACTACTAGTACCTTGGGCTTAAGCATTTTGGGCCATGTGGTGTGGCTTGTGGATCAAATCAAGGTATTGGGCCAGTGGTCTACATGGGGCGTTACAAAGATGCGGTTGTTGATCTTTATCTAGTATTTCTGCTGAAATGAAAGCATCGAATTTCTCAGTCGTATTTAGTTTATATGCTTTTTTGAGTATTAATAACATGTGGACATGCGGTAGGCCTCTTTTTTGGAATTCGATGACATATGTGTATGCGGCAACTGGTCCAAAGAGCTCTTCTTTGATTACTTCTTTTGTCAAGTGCTCAAGTTTGCTCCTAAATACTCTTGCAACCAAGTCTGGCCTATTTTTCGCTTCTTCAAAACTTTTTAGCTCTTCTGTTATTTCAATCCACTTGGGATTGCATGTCATTGTTAGAAATAAATCCGGCTTGCCATATCTTTGTACGAGTGCCATAGCATCCATATAACACTTGCGCATGTCTCATGGACCTCCAATGATTGATGATGGTAAAACAATTCGCTTTCCTACGTTGGAGCCTTGTATTTCGCCTTGATCAATGTTGTCCACTATGCCTTGGTACAAATCTGCTCGAATCTCACGTTGTTTAGCTCGGAAAAAATCAAGCCTTGAGGTTTCTATTTTTACATACATATCAATGACAAACTATTGGAGTAGACGCCCAAATTGTAGGAGAATTGAATTAATTGACGGCCGAATCTGCAATCGATATTGATAGAATTCTCTGCATGATACTGTATTCGCCTGGCCCGTCTCTTCCTCATAGACTGTATTCATATAATGAAATATTCAGTACAACTATTTAAGTTGATCAAATACATAATTACAGAGTTTAGTGATAAAAGTTTACCTGCAACTTCATTTGTTATTAAATCTTCAGCCATCAACGAATGTGATGGTATAATCCTTTGTTGAGCATGTGACTGTTTGTGTTTCTTCTTTTTTTTTTTTCAATCCCTCGGTGCTACCTTGGTTCTCCTCTAGGAAATAATAGAGGATATTGCAAAGCATCATAACACCCATACCGATATCGAATTTTTTGTCAGTACCCATTATGTTGGTGGACAAGAATATCGCGTTCGAAGGAATCCGTTCCATTTGGATTATCTCTCCAGAGGGTGGCAACTTGGCTGATGGTAGGAGTAGAATAGGTAGAGTCACCCATTTGGGGATTGGCTTTTAGCTTGATTGCGCAGCTATCAAGATTAGGCACTGTCCTAAGACTGCGAAAGAATATAGAATATGGATTTAATTCGAGTGCACTAATCACTTTGTCTATAGTATTTGGCTGTAAGTTTGTGGCTATGGATCTCCTGCTTTCCGTTTCTGCTTCAGTGTCATAAAAATAGAGCTGCAAGTATGAAAGTGGAGACCCAGAAGGGTAGAGGTTATGGATATAATGGCAGATTTGACCTTGAGCACGAAATGTGTACACGCCACCACTTTTTGTTACATACTTCTCATCAAGAATTACTCCTATTGTTGTGAAAGCAAAAGCACTATTGAATGGCCTGATAAACTGTCTAAAATGTGCACATTCTGGGGTTCAGCCTGTGAACAATTCCTTGAGTTGATCAGAAACGACAATTGGATACAATGATACGTCTCCTTTGCAGCAACAAAAACTAGCAGGCTCATAAGGAAATCTTTTGGCAAAGCAGAGATTGCAAGAAGGCACTTTTGGCAGCACATATGCTTGACATGGCACACTTCGCATAGCAAACTTTGGCAAAGGCATTAAGGTATTGTTCATGACACCTGCATTTTAATTATTTGGTATTGTTAGAACAATGAACTAAAACTAAGTTGATATTTATAGAAGTTAGGCTGAATTCATACCTATTGAAACATCATACAGCAAACCTGTATGATTACAAACTAATGAGTTAGGAATTGTATAATTCATATCGATATATAAATACATGTAATTAAATAAATGACTTCATCCATGGTTGATCTTCTTGTATGCCTGATTGGTTGGAACTTGAAGCTTTAAAAATAAAGCGATAAATTATTTGTTATTACATATCAATGTATAAGAGAAGAAAATTAACTTATAAATTATATTCTTTAATACTTTTAAAATATCATGTAGGTAAATATGCTTACCCATATAAATCACATGGTTTGCTGAATCTGTGTCATAGTTACTGATGCGGCACTCATATGGACCAGATTTATCGTGTTGAGATATGTTCAATGGAGGGATTGTTCCTGAGCTGTCATCCTGCTGGATCAGAACTGGAAAAAGTCGTTCCTCAGTTTTTTTCTTTCAAGATAGCTTGTTCTCTGTTTTGCACTCCTTTATCTTTCTCCTCCTGTGACCATTCAGAGTATGGTCGGCGTTTGTTTTGTGACATTGAAAGAAGATCATGTATAACATGAATCATTGAATATGTTAATGTAATTTATTGGTTGGCATGTTTTTGTTGCAATGTCATGCACGTGCAAGTATTGAAATAATTTAACAGCGAGGCTAAGAATGACCATGTCCACTAAGAGCAACAAAATATTGTCTTGATATGCATTTTGGTGACTTGAGTTGAACCATTCTCATTCAACAGTGCATCAATGCTGCCTTGTTTTGTTCCATAGCTTACCTTGTGCTAGTTGTTAGTACTTACGTATGGAATTTGTAGGAAAGAAATGAAGTGTATATTTTGATTATTTGATTCCACTATGTGAAAAGATTATGTAAATAAAACAAATTAGGCATGTTTCTGTATAATTGACTCCATGGACTACAATTCTTGGTTCCCACACCTCGTTCTATATAAGATCAAATTAGCTAACTTATGTTTTATGCACAATAACTACTTAGTTTAGTTAACTTCTTGGCCTGCTCCCTGGGTTCTATATAAGACTAAATTACTTGGCAGCTTACGATCCTTCAAGAAATTCAAAATTACCTGAGTTGAGTTCTAGTAACGCAAGACGTGACTTGAGTAGTGGATTTTGAAAAGTAAGATTCGTTGCTTTAGTTTTGAATAAGGTAGCTGGTAGCTTGACTAAATCTTTTGTTCTAGATGAAATGTGAAAGTTATATTCCACTTCTATGAATATGATTATTGGTACATACTCTAGGTAGCTGGTAATTTGTATTGAACTCAATGGCTTGATACATACTCTAGTATTTAAGCTTTTGTTAATTGGCATGATCCATCGCTACTAGACTTTTCCTGGTCATGCACTAAATTTCTTTTTTGATCTTAACTAAGAGCTAATGAGAATTAAGATTTATACTGCGTACTTTTCTTTAAGTAATCAAGCTACTTCTATATTGAGTATACATATTGAACAACTAGATGAAATACTGAAGTAATAACTTTGGGAAAAAATTCAATAAAATAAACATGAATACTATGAGAAAAATCCGTATCACTATGTTTTTGTTGTGGTTCAATACGAATCACTTCATTAATCAACAATCTTTTACTGTACTAAAAGATTTAGATAGCATTTTAGATTTTTTTGTAGAACTTACCTTCTGTTGGATGACTGAGCAATTTTCAGAATGCTTTGAATGTGTTAATAACGTGCTTGTGAAAAGGGTGTTGGACCTGGAATAGAATTAACTTATCATGGATCGTACAAGTGGTGTGGATTTTTGAATGCTAAGCAATTGGGCTGTAAGTACAACAATGAATGTAGGTTATAGTAAACTTTGGCAGGTAAGAAGTGGTTGTGAAGTGTAGTTACTGATAATATTTTAGGTGTGATTGTACCCTTTATTATTCCTTTTGTCCTGCAGCATGCTCTCTCCTTATTCCTTTTGTACTTGAATGTGATAGTTTTCAAGTACTTCACTTATTTACATATCTGCATGGGAACTCTTTGCATTGACTGTGCTAGAATAGTTCTCTAGATTTGGTAGAAAAGTGGGTGTGAAAAGATGATAAAATATCCTAGTAACATGAATGCATTCAGAGGATAGAATAACATTTTCTTGAGTTCAAAGTTGGTACTCTTTGCATTGAGTGTCGTCAAGTTATTGTGCTGGACGTTGACTGAAATATCTACCAAATATCTAGATAAATATCTGCCTACTTGATTACTAAGTGCAACATTTATTTGCTGCCTGCAACATAGAACAACTCTCTGCATGAGTGTATCATACTTGCTATATTTGTTTGAGGTTGGAAAAGTCTGTGGTTAAGCTGAGTATTGTTGAAGCTATGGTAAAGCTTTTGCTTCAGTTTGAATATATTTATTTAATTTGGCTCAATTATTTATTGTTAACATTAGCAGCTTAAATTTGTGTCTGTATTTGTTATATTTTTGTAGGAGATGGGTGCTAAATCTTGGCCTCTTAGTTCAAAGGATGGGAAGAAATTGCACAAGGATATTCTTGGGGATGCTGAATCATCAGAAATTTGCGGAGCTGGAGAAGTGAGGTTGCCTGGTGGAGAAAGGAATTCAGAAGAAACCATTGAGTCCTCTCTTGATCTTCTGGAATTGAAGAATGAAGTATTTAAGTTGGTTCGCCGTTTTCATGCTTCGAAGGAAACCAGGCTTTTGCTGGATCAAATACTTTGGCAGGATCCAAAACTAGAATGCATCATTCAGATTGTCGAGAAGGTGGAGCAAAATATGGCAGTAAAAAGTGCGTATGCAGAGGATGTTGTGTCAGGATCAAGTGAAGGGTTGGTGTTTAATCCTCATCTTGAGTGAATGTAACATGGCACAACATGCCATTTGGAAATACTACCATATCAATAGTAAGGATCAACACATCAAACAAAACTTTCTACCTTACGTAGATTTGCTAGGCTTGAGGGGAGAGAGGCCCATGAAATCGTACTTTCTCCCCCTCAAATATCATCGATTGAAGCAAAAATTCTTTCTGAATAGAAGATGCTCTACTTGTCGCAGTAGTAGACTTTCTTTTGGAATAACATTTAACTACATTGTCGTTCAACCAATAACTCTTCTTTTTGTTATTGAAGCAAAATTCTACTTGAAGCTGTCATACCTGTTGAATGAACATGAGAAGCCAGTCTATGGAGAAAGAGTAAGACATCATTCTACCACTCAAGGAACCCCCATGGTTTAGTTCAGTATATAAGCAAATAATCAACTTAACAAAATACATAACTTACCAAAAGCTTTGTATCTCCACTCATTAAATTGCTTTAACTTCGGTGAGTACAGAAAAATTGGCACAAAATGACAAACTGAACTCATATACTCCATTATACAGACGAAGAAACACCAGTTTTTGGTAATAATATGGGCCATCATGAACACAAGTTTAGGAAATTAAATGTCCACATGTTGAATCGAGTTCCTCCCAACTTTGGCTATTTTTTTTTCTATTGTGTCCTTCAATTTTGCTGCCTCAAGTGTAAATGGGAGGGGTATTCCCGTCAATTCATTGCCTTGGCCTTAAAGTGGAAACAACGACTTGGACTGCTCTAAGCCACATCTATTTCTCATGGACAACCCGCCTTCTTAATGCCATCTAACCGTCGGCGCACAACCGTTTGGCTCAACATCTCTTGTGAACTCTGGGTCTCAGTATCCAAACTGACCCATTATATATTAGATATAGCCCACCATCACAGTCTAGTTCATTAATACACACTAAAGTGGGGAAAAAACAACTTTCGAAATTACAAACCAAATTAGACTTGAAGCCGTAAGACTAAAAAAGATCCAGACAAAGTGATATACCTGAGTCACTCAGATGTGCAAGTCTATTTCGAGAAGAGACGGGAGAGATGGAAATCTGGAACTAACCGGAGTAGACGAAGGGGGTATGAAGACATATAAAAGCCACAATCCTGCAAATTGACATACGCGTTAAAAACATGCAAATACACATATTTATGCATATCCGTGTCTATATGCAAAATCTCTGAACACAAATCTGAACATCAGGTAGAATGCGTAAACTAAACGCAGACAAAAACAGAGAGAAAATGATGCATTTAGAAACTAAATAGTGCTAATGAACGAGTTAAAGAGTTCATTAAAAATTACATCCCAGCTCAGATGGCTTGAAAAACTAAGTGTATTCTAAGTCTTTATCTAAGTGTCAGATTCAAGAGCTTCCTTCATTTATTTTCTTTGTATTTTATTCTCTTCCGATGCACTTGGACCGCAGACAGAGAGAGCTGAGCTTGCTAAAGTAATCAACTTTGCCACTAGTAAGTCAATTATGAGATTTTGGAGTAGACATGACAGATACAGTTTTATGCCAATCTCTGGGATCCAACGGCATAAAGCCAAGAAAGAATTAGAATCGACTCACTCATCTAAAACCCATCAAAGCAAAGGAAAGCCACTACGGAAGAAATGGAGGGTAGAAGAATGCTCACAGTTTCTAAAGTAGAGGAAGGCCGGAAAAGTTGGTAGGTATCGTCCCGACAAGATTGTTGTTTCATAAATCACTGCACATTTGTAAATTGTAATGGATAAATTAGTTCAGAATTCATAATTGGCGCTAGAACAACATTACAGTTGGTAAAATTCCAAAGACAAGAGTATACTTTTGTGATCATATCCCATACAGAAAATTGAAATACAATTGCGCTACTACCAAAATGATGGAGATTCCTTACATAGTCGTCATATTCAAAAAAAACTTTTTTGGAAGCCAGAAATAAAGAGATGGGGAGGAATGATGGATGCATTGGAGATGCCCTTATGCATCCACAAGTTATGCAACCTAGTGTTGTCTGAAAAATTACACAACATCTTAAAAGTTCAAATACATTATTCATGTCCTTTCAAATACTATGGCTTGTAAAGGAAGGCTTAGGTTAGATCCATTTTCTTATATATAAGTAGTGTAAATACATGAAGCCCTGACACACCCATATCCCTTCTTATGGCCTAGCAAAAACCATTGAACCAACCAATTAAGTCTTAAGAACCACTCATCAATGCCCTTGACTATCAGATTTTTCGCTCAATGAACAGTTTCACATATCTCTTCAACGAAAACAAAGAGAATCATATAATTGAACATAAGTAAACAAATGCTATGCCCTTTAACCAGACAAATGTCTCAGGCCTTTTCTGGGTATAAGATCTCACCTTCGATTGCTTTTGTACATCAGAAGCTATGATGCAGATCCATCTTTCGAGCTTTAAAGCAAATAGCAGTTTTTTTGTGCTTGCCTCCCTATCAGACCAAGAGCATACCATCAAAACCGAGTTAAAAACAACGTCAAAGCCCTAACCGATATTTGTTGGGGTTAAGACAAAACGATTTTGGTCACAGTAAACTTAAGAACACAAAATAATGAGTGTCGAAGTACAGTCAAAGAAATAACACGAAATCCTAAACAAGAAGAACCTCCTTCTCTCAAATCCCACTCTCTCTCTCTCTCCCTATCGAAATATCCCAACACCTCACTTTGACTAACCCCTTGATTTCTCACAAAAACGATGGATGGCTCAAGTTATGATGGGTATCAAACTTTGAGATTTTGTGACTCAACAAATACTCACTTGACAATTACGGGTTTAAGTCTTCCTCATCATGTATGTGTAGAAGATGGACATAGAGAGAGGAGATGTGCACGCCTCGATGTCATCGTCGCCGCTGTACGCCAACCAAATCACCTGAAAATCAGCCATTTTGTCAATAAATCGACATCTCAAAAGAGCCCCATATCAGTTTAAGAAAGAAAAAAAACCCCATATACTTAAAATTTTGAAAGCAATCCAAAATATGCTTCGACGATACCTGTTTTGCCAATTTGGCCACAAAGCTTCAAAAATTCCTAGATGAACTCTGCCTCAACCAAACAAAAGAAACAAGAGAAGCAGAATCGTGGTTCATGTGGAGAGAAGGGGAAAAACGAAACATAGATTAGGGTTTCAAAAGCTTCGGTAGAAATACAATTCTAAAAAAATGAAACCGTATTTTAGGGTTTGGAAACGAATTTTGCGACTGGAGAGAACGACAAACGCACCTGGTTCAATCTCCGGCGAAATCTGTCGTGTATCTATCTTCAATAGCTCGTGGCGAGAGAGAGAGAGAGAGAGAGAGAGAGAGAGCTTCTAGTTCTTGCTGCCATCAATGCAGATATGCAAGTCTGCAATTACTCGATCTGAATTCATTAGAGGCGTGTAAATCCCTCTCTTCGAGCTGGCGAAAGAGGCATACAAAACTCTCTCTTCGAGCTAGCGAAAGGAAGGACAATCAAAGCCTCAAAGTTAAAGCAACGCACAACCTTTTCAACGCTCTCCACTTTAAGTCCAACACCATGGATTGACCGAATTACCCCTTGAGACAAACCTGTGGGCTCTCCAATTGAAGGATAAAATTGGAAAAATGGGGCAAAAATGGGAGCCCGAAGCAATCGAACTTAACGTTCTTAGTCTTCTATGGTTTTTGGATAAATCCGCACATCTATTGGCCTCCCGCTTCATTTGTTAGATCACTCGCACATTGCATTGAGTCATGAGGGTCTGCAATCACAAATAAGAGAGCTCGTTTGGTGATTTGGACTATACGGATTCAAAGCCATGAATTTATGTTTTACTTGTATATTTCTATTCTTTTTTTAATGTAAAAAATAATGCCCTAAACTTTATTAGAAATTTAAAGGGCACCCAATAAAAAAGAGTATAAATGTATGCTTCTAAAATTAAGAGAGTCAAATAAAGTTTTACTCAAGGCTAGTTTTTCCAAATGATTTTATGAGATAAAATTTCATTTTGATAAAATCTACATTTTTTTAGAGGTGTGATGAAATCACATTTGTTTTCCCAAATGATAAAATCTAGTTTTGATAAATTCCATCCAATGCCTTTATTTGATAAAATCTAGTTTTGCTTTTGTCATTTGAGGATCCTAGATTTTATCAAAATTATATTTTATCTCATAAAATCATTTGAAAAACTAATCATAATAATGAATACTAATATAAATATTTTACCCACCAAATATATCTCAACAGTAGTAATTTTGTACCAAGGTGCCAAAGGAACAAACAAAAGCAACAAATAATAAATATATAAAAAAACACAAGTTCAGACGGTTGACTTTCGGGTTGTTTGGAAATTGTGGAAAAAAAAATAGAAAGGAATAAAAATTCAAAAAAAATTTCACCCATTGTTTGGAATGGAGAGAAAGAGGAAGAAAATAACAATTCAAGTTTTTACAAAAAGTGAATTTTCCTCTCATTTCTCCTTTTTCCTCTAATTTTCTTTACTTTATTTTCTCCCACATTTCTCAGCTTCCAAACACAGCCTTTATAATCTCCCCCTAATAATAAGTGGATATTCTATAAATATCTGAGTACAATTTGTAATAATTTTTTTTGAATGTTTATTTTAAACAATAAAAAATCAAAACAAAACAAAGAATCAAGAAGTCATCTACTACTAGTAGGGGTTTTTCTCTCCTCTCTGTCATTCTCTCGCCCCCCCGAGTCCAATAGGGGGCAGCGATCAGCTCCAACCTCGATTCTCAGTAAACCCCTCTCTCTCTCTCTCTGCACAAGCATATATGTGTATGCCTACAAACGAGTTCATATGAAGTAGATAATAGTGTTCTATTTACAGGGTTATTCTTGATACATTTGACAGATTTGATTGCTGTCTGCAGTTTATTTCTGGACATAATGGAGAGTAGAATCCCACCTGGAAGTTACTTCCAGTACTCCCCTACAGGAGTCCATCATGGTTCACTCCAGAGGTCTTCCTCCCTCCCCATAGATCATGAAAGGTCAGTATGGGTTTTTCCATATAAATTCATGTAGTTGTGTGTCTATTTCATATGGATCTGGCAATCCTATTTTCATCATAAATACCTCATACAACATCCTTTATGGGTTTATATTAATTCTCTTCATTCCCGGACTTCAAACTTTTATTGTTGCTTCTTATCCAGCTTGGAAAGGACTGCACTTCATAGCTCTAATGGGTTTTTGACTTTCTGTTAATGCTCTTCAATGCTTATGTTTTTTAAATCTACAAATCCGATGTGTTACGTAAATCTTTTTTCATTTCATTTGGGTGAGAGCAGTAACGTGTTCATATTGCTCCCCCACCTGCTAAGTTACATATCCAAAGCTCACAATTGCACAGGACTGCACAAGATAGAGCTCAAGACCATGAACAAATCCACATTAGTTTCTTATCAAAGGAAAAAAAGAAAAAGACAGAGCTCAAGACTATACAAGGTTATAATATGTAGCTGTTGGACACGTTTTAAGAGGTGCCACTGTGGCCAGTTTTTGGTGATTCGTTAAAATACAAAAATATTAGGTGCATGAAGAAAGAAGCTCTTGATATGGACATTCGGTATCTTTTTATGAAAAATGACTCACAAGTAAGAGATACTTCATAAGGCCTCCTGGCTGCATTTTATTTTACCATATGTTCATCTAACTTGTGCATATAAATGAGTATATCTGACAGAATATATAGTTCATTTGTAAACTTGTTGACTGTTCATTAAGTACATCTTATCTTCATAATTGATGATAAGATCATCTAGTGAAGTGCTTTAGAACAAGAGTTAATGGGTTATATATTCATGGTAAAAAGCATTGCACTTAACTACATATGTCCTTTCCTTGGGATGTACTGAGTTTATGATGTGCCGTTTTAATTTTTATCACGGCACTAGCAGATACTTGGCAGAGTTGTATATGGAGAGGCAAAAATTGGGGCCATTTATGCAAATTCTTCCAATATGCAGCAGGCTTATTAATCAAGGTACCAAAGTCTTCTATGTTTTGTTTCCTGCAGTACATGGTGTAACAAATGTCATGTAAGAATCTAAAATAACAGGAGTGCAGATTTTATTTTCTTTAGAGCATCTCCAGACATGAAATCTAGTCAATGATGCCTTTTAAACATGAGTTTGTAAATCCCCCCTTTTTCTTCGAACTATTTTGATGATTCTGATTTCTGAGATTCTTTAAGTAATTGCTGAATAAGAGACGTTTATTTTCTTTCAAATCGATCATAGGAAACAAACATTAAAGGACACTTAAAGTTTTTGTTACTAAACTTCAAAAAATTTGTGCTGAAATACCTATAGTTCATGCTTTATAGATCACGGCATATGTCCTAAACGAGGAATTAAACCTAACACAATTATTTTCCAACATGCAATTCGATGATATTCTTCCATTATATGGGTTTGTTGCTTTGCAATTTGAGTTGCTACTTGCTACCCACAAAACTCGAATCTGGGCCAATCAATTACACTTTCTTGTTACCTGGTTTATCTTTGCTTACCAAAATAAAAATAAATAATTACAGTTTCTTATTGTATGTGGAAGGTCTTGATATGCGTTCATTTCATAGCTCCAGCGAAGCGAATTCGTTGTGTGGTAGGAACCCTTGAAATTGATTTCTTTTAGAAATTGCACAACCCGATTTCCCAATCCTTGATATTGACTAGGATGATAGTGATAAAATGATTTTCTCTGGATGGGTGGATACAAAATATTATCTGTGTACAACTCAAAATGTTTAAGTCATTTATAGCTGTGGTCACTTTGGCTCCAACCTGCAAGCTGCAGCTTTTCTTGAGTTCAATCTATGCCTTCGCTACAACCTTCCAATGCTTAATTTGTATGCTCTCAAAACATGAACTTATAAACCAATGAAAAATGGGCTATGGTGGTGTAAGTTACCCTGTATGACAAAATAGTCTTAGATGGCTACCCCACTTTGCACAAGATAAAAACCCTCGAGATGTTTCCATGTTTGACTGCTTGATAAGGGTCATACAAGTGAAATCATGTAGTTGAACACGGAATGAAAGTGGAGTCCAAAATTAAACGGTGGCAATGTATATAACCACAATCTGGTTCAAACCTAGCAAGTAGCAATATATATACATAGGGAATCTAGTTTGGTTACATTTCGATATAAACATGAAAAGATTCCTTGTGTGTCATCTGTAGCAAAAAACTATGAACATGAGCCACCAATCCGGACCACATTGCAGAGTTAAACCAAGTAATATTGCAAAGGCAGAAAGGCATAATGATATTAGGGTCGGGATACCCCGTCCTCAAACTGTGAAGGTCAACTCAATATGAGATACTCGATAAAAGCTTTGTACGTCGTAATATGTAAATTGAATATTTTGTTATAACGTGGGTCGGGCCCCCTCTTACTACAAATGAGTGACATGGACATTATAGGTGTGCCCAAGGAAAAGTACGGGCATGTTATCTAAGAAGTGAAATGTATAGCTTTAGTATGCTTGTTGCTAGCGATAACCCAAGGCTGCTATGTGCATGTGGTAATTGTTGGAGATTTATGTGAATCAGATATGCCTCGATAGGCATCATATACTTGCTGGTCATTACATATGATTATTATATTACTTTTAGAGATGAAAAACGTCTAAGGACACCTAAATAATTAAGGACACTATTTGGGATACTTTTGTGTGCAACATGATAACTTTTTAATTTTTGTTTGAAGTTCTCGAAGCAGGGACCGTAAGTTGTTTTTTTTTTTTTTTTTTTTTTTGTGTTAAGACTTAAGAAACATGAAATATAATTAGTAGGTTATATTTTCAAAAAGAGGAAATGAGGACTGATTTGCCAAACTTACTCTTAATGTACGCTATGAATTGAAGCTCAAAGCATGGCCCATGTGAAACTGCATGTTTGTCATTTCTCAATCCATGCTTGACATCACGCATAATACTCTCTCTCTCACACACACACACACACACACACACACACACACAGTTTTGGATGGCTGGTGCAGAAACGTGACATGCAAGTCTACACATAGTAGACTTGATGCAGGGCAGCAGCAGAAATTGATGTTCAAAGGCTATTTGTAATTAGTTCCCATGTTTAATGGTGGGAAAGCTGGAATCATAACTATTTAAGGGTTAGTAAAGGTTTAATAGTGTTAAGGGTTTGCGAGTTAGATTATAAAGTGAAAGGATAAATGTTATGGACTATGCTGAGGCCATTATGATTCACAGATTCAGTAGTTAAATTACCAATTTTTCCAGACATTCCCTAAATGTTGCTGATACATGATTGATACCTTGTTAATAATTGCCTGATATCTACCTACACAAACAAAAATTGAAGGACTTCTGTTGATGTTGAAACCTCTTACTCTTAGTAGTAGGATACTCCTATCGGGGTGGCGTACCCACTGTCAAAACTTCACTCTTGCCCTCCCAAGTCTCATAGTAAGCTTGCTCCCATAAAGAAAGGAACATGCTCCCGACTAGGATAGAACCTCCCAAGCATAAAATCCCAAAAGGAAAAATAAAAATAAAAATGGGGCTACCCAAGCAAGAGGGTAAGATGCTAGAAATATCATTACTGAAATTTGCTCAAGTACTTACTATACACATGATACGTACTTATCTTTGCAAGAACAAAATTGCAGAACATCAATTGCAAATTTACATGTATGCTATGACAATGAAAAATAATATTCTTAGAGTATTCTATATGTTTATTTACATCACAACATGGATACTGCTGCTTTGCGCAACTAAGTGCTGGATTTCCCAAAATAAGGAAACCTTTATTATTTTAATCAGTATCACATATTTCTTTGAAAATTTCGACCGATTCAAATGTTACCTCGAACACAGATCATTCAAATACTAGGAACTGGAATGGAGACGGGTTTTGCGGTGCAATCTAGATGGATTGTGTTCCCTTATATTAATCATATGAAAGCACATTTTTAAGAGCTGTTGATTTTTTTTTGTTGTTTTCTCCTACTAAATATCCCATTCCGCCTAGAGTGTAAATCCATTAGGTTTGAGTTCTAGCTCCTAAAGAAGACAATTAGGGAATAAATACAATTTTCTCTGATTTGGATTTCTACATCCGCTGTTCGGAATGTATGTGTACCACAATCTAGAAAAGCTTCCTCTAACCATGCACTCATGCAGAGGTGTTCTAGCGCTTACTTGAAATATCCCTAGCCATAAATACTAATCGTGTCATACCATACCAAAAATTAGTTTGTTCAAACTAAGAATTAACTACAACTCTTAGAGAATAGTGGCTAACTCCGAGTATCGTCTCCGTAGGGACGGACTGGCTAAGTAACGATAGCTTCTATTAATTTCTATTTCAGTCCGAGGAAAAGGAAGTTGGTTTAATTGTTTGATTTCGAGAAACTAAGTGAATTAGGGAAAATAATAGATGATTTGATTGAAAATGGCGAGAGAAAGGATCTAGGGTTTCGATTCCACCCGACCACGTAACAAAGCTATCTATGGGCTAGGGTTACTATTCGAATCATAAGGGATAATCTTTAGGGCTTGCAAACCCTCTCGATAATCGTCAAGAGATTATTTGAGTTGCTAACTGGCATGGACTATCCCATAGCACGGACAGTCATATTAGTACAATCCTTCTCTATCACTAGCTGTCAGTAGCACAATCAAAGAAAACCATTGAATAACTTTGTATTTGAAGGCGCACGCTCAAATACTCAATGAAGTGAAAGCACTAAAATCATTCCTTTCAATTCTAATGGAACGGGTTCTTAGTTACACAATCAATTCGAAACATAAACCTAAACTACACATAAACAAAGCTACTTGGACTGGGCCTTCATCTTTCCCCTAGATGGATGTCTAGATTGCCATGGAGATGGAGATGAACGGTTGATTCAAAGAGGATGATGATGACTCCATGAGTTTCCTTGCCCTCTCTCTATTTTTTTTAGAATAAGTTCAGAACCCCTGGCACAATACACATCAATCCTTATTTATACCTAATTACCTAAAGCCTGAAATTTCATTAAAACGTGAAATTCTTAATATAGTCTGTCTCGATCGTCTGGACGAAAATTTCAGAGATCCAGTTCCTGCTTCTGTGCTGCTCTGCAGGTTCCGTCTTTGCGTGTCATGCTCTCTAACATCTCCAAATTATACTCTTTACCGTTCAACATCCTCCAAGGCTTGCAAACGTACTAAACACATAAATTCATACCAATTAACAATGTAAATGGACATGCAAATGTAAATTAGAAGGATTAAATGGGTGCTTTTCAGGACCTATCAAACACCAAAATGTCTACTGTGGTGCCTAGCAATTCACACTTCTTACTAAATTGCACTTCTGGTCCTTTCATTTCAATGCAGAAATCATGAGGATGTCAGGGTTGATATCCAATCAAAGTATTGTCGATCATGAAAGAATTGGGCATGGACATCCATTTAGGTCACTAGGTCAACAAGCAAATGGTGGACCAGTAGATGTCCAAGGGTGGTCTGCGATGCAAACAGAGGTAAAGGGAGTTTGTATATTTTGTGGATTTCAGTTGTTAAATATTTCCAAACTTTGTATGGTCAATCGGTTTTGAATTGAATAGCTTGATGCCAACTGCTATTATTGTATTATTGCAGCCATACTTCTCCATTAGTGTGATTTAGCTTTCTGACATAATTGAGACCATGCGGACAAAAGTGAAATCCATGAATGGTTGCCTATCTGTTTGCATTTAGGGTGCATCATCAGCATAACGTATACGGGCCGATTTCATCCTTTGAGTTTGGCTTTGCAATGTAATATTGACTTGAACTGAAGAAAGATTTATCAATTATGGGCCATTTCTTGGGAGCTGATATGGTTGTCAAGTATCAGATGATCTGCTCTAAGTCGGCCAGGCAGTTTTACAAAAGCTGGATTTTTCTGTACTATAGCTTTGGAATGTCTTAGATACGCTTGTCTGCTGCCAATATTTCTCTAATGGGTGTACAAAATGACCCTATGGGCTTGGTAATTTGCCAGACCAGTGATATGATTGAATCTCCTGCTTTTCAGTATGTTATGCGCATACCTGTGTTATTTTTGTTGGGAAACTAAAAAAAAATGTACAAAAAAAACATAAATTTTGGTGATATGGATGTATGACTGGAACCTATTCTGTGGGCTAACTTAAAGAATGCAAAAGGCTCTGTCAAGTAAAATTCCATTCTTGCGGTCGAGCTGACTGATTAAGTTTTATGAGAAATACTGTCGAGATTTAATGATGGTTAATGGCACTTCAGGAAAATGGACATCTCCAAAGAATGACTCCATTTCATGCTTCCCATATTGGTTGGCATGGGGCACGTGGAATCCCAACCTCTCCTCCTGAGAAGAGAGTTGTAAGACTTGATGTTCCTGTGGACAAATTTCCGGATGTAAGTAAATATTTTACCGGACTTCGGCGGGTGTTGTTTTTTCATTCCTTCGCTTCTGTTTTCAGACAATAGCTCATCGGTTTTTAAATGAACTCCTGGCAGTATAATTTTGTTGGCCGTCTTTTGGGACCGCGTGGGAACTCCCTTAAAAGGTTTGAAGCCATGACAGAATGTAGGGTATATATACGAGGTCGGGGCTCGGTGAAGGATTCCATTAAGGTATGAAAATTTCTTATTACTATGACATTTGATCGTGGGCATCACATTGAGATCTCCCGTGATTGGAAATACGAGAGACGAGTTTTATCAGTTCATAGTCTGTTCGTGAATCTGTGCTCATAGTTCGTCAGTTAGAGTATACATTGAAGTCTTTTTTGTTTGTGGTTCTGTTCTACAATTTTGAGCTTTCACTATCTGATGTGATGTTCTATGAATGTTCTTCTGGTATAGGAAGAGAAGTTAAAAGATAAACCTGGATGTGAGCACCTTAATGAGCCGTTACACTTGTTGGTTGAAGCTGAATTTCCAGAGGATGTAATAGCTTCCCGGTTGGATCATGCAGTTGCAATACTCGAAAACCTTTTGAAGCCTGTGGTATGATTCGAAATAACCTTGCTGTCATAGACTGCTAACTAGTACTCCCTCAACTGATTTTGTTTTTCCTTTTTCTGCACTCGTGCCTCTAAATGGCGACAAATTTTCATATTTTGGAGTTAGTGACAAAAACAAAGTACATAAATCGTAGATCCGGTTAAAGGCATGATGTTTGGCAATGGACAAACGGTTTGGGATGGAGGGAGTATTGCACTTTCCGTAGACTTCTGACTCCTCTCTCTCTCTCTCTCTCTCTGTGTGTGCAGGATGAATCCATGGATCAGTATAAGAAGGAACAACTAAAAGAATTGGCTAGGATAAATGGTACACTGAGGGAAGAAAGCCCAAGTATGAGTCCAAGTATGAGCCCGAGCATGTCTCCCTTTAACAACATAGGAATGAAACGAGCCAAGACAGGACGATAGTAGATGCAGGTGATCGATATTCTTTTAATCGCTTGACGACTTCTGATCGATTGATTTGTTGATGGTCTAATCCAAGGAATGCTGCATGAAACACCCCTTGGAGGCCAGAAATTATGGGAATGGCTTGTGCAACTCATGGTCTTGCTTTGGCAATATTTGGTTTCTGGCATCGCGGACAGGAAAGTGGTTCATGACTTCCAGTTGATATGACTTCGCTGCTGGTAACTTTAAGCCCCTGTTTGATTTATGTACGATGTCCTGATTAGTACTAAACATATAGCTTTCTCACCCACTTCCGATATCTTTACCCTGAAAAATAAAGGTGTTTTTTTTGTATTTCGTTTACGAAATTCTAATCTGCCCTCTCGTGGCATGTAATATCTCATGATTGAATTATGACAACCCTCTTTATTTTTTTAGTTGTGTGATTCAATATTATTGCTGTTTAATTTGTTTGAGCTTTGATTCTTCTCCTCTTTCATCCAAATGTGTAGAAAGACCGGTGACATGGAAATCGAGGGTAGAATAGTTCTTAGGCTCCACTTTCAACCCGTGTTCAATGCGTTCTTCTTCTTCTTCTTCTTCTTCTTCTTCTTCTTCTTCTTCTTCTTCTTCTTCTTCTTCGTTTGCAGTAGGGTATCTGCATATTGGTAATTCAAGGATCCTGCTATTTTATATATGTCGGTATTGCCAGTTTCCTTTGTACAAAGGATCCTATACCTAAATTTTAACATTTACCTACACGGAAATCTTCTAGTCAGGGATCCCTGACTTCGCTTAAAGTCAGGACCTCACCTTTCCCGATTGAATTTTGATGATTTGAATCGTTCCGTGTGTTTAAAATGTGTTTTTAAGGGTCCTTGCGAGGAATCATGAAAAAAAATGATCGGGAAGGGGTTGATCCGAGCCGCTTTTGATAAAAACTATATATGTATAGTTGTATCAGAAATTGCTCGGATCAAGTCCTTCCTGATATTTTTTTGTACAAGTACATGGAACATAGAGCAAGGGATAAAAATAATCACAATCACATCCGAGAAAAGATCAGATTAGTGCAATAGCCGTCGCAGGGTTCGGGGAGAGGATACATAGCCTGTTTCCCTATGTTAAGCCTGTGATTCACGAATCGAAATGGAGCAACCTTCTTGTTACGCCAAGGCTTACTTGCATATTCAAGGCCGAGAGAAATTTCCGCAACGTTTGAGAATTATCATTGTATCGTCTGTCAGACCTTGTTGGTTAACAGAGTTAGAGGATTCCACAATTACATTATTGCCCTCATTTGATATACCTACCTACATAATATATCGAAAGTACATAGAATTCTCTCATTGCCCACCACGACGTCACTACCGGCTTTTGTTGGGAGTGCTGTGGACCTGTGGTGGCGGCAGTACGATGGGGAATCAGGGGGCCTGTAGGAGTAAGCTCACTACAGGGGTGTAGTGAGCAATCCCAGCCGTCCGTTCAGCAATCAACGGTCTGGATTAAAGATAAGTGTCTTACATGTAGGATAATTGCATTTAATCCGGACTGTTAATTGCCGAACTAACGGCCGTGATTGCTCACTTCAGGGATGTATTGAGTTAGACCAATACAGCCCCCCCGAATTTGTAGGATGGAGGGTGGTGTTGGGTGGGTGTATGGGGTTGAGGCGGTTCAAGGGTGGGATCTGGCGTTGGGAGAGATTAAAGAGAATCGGAGAGCAAGCAGGGAAATCTATCATCAATACCCAATTGTATTAAGGGTTAAACTTGGTACGGTTGGTATCTCAGTTGTTGGCACCATCAAATTTCATTGGACTTAATGATCAACTGGGGGACAGGGTCAAGTGAAACGCGAACAAAAACCTCAAGAGGAGCGATAATTTTCAATACCTCGGGGGATAGTAATGTCCTAGCAAAAAATCTAACGAGTGTCGATGAACTTGACCCTACGAGAGAAGTTCACCCCAAATTTCCAGGATACATCTTTGCTCAATGCAATGAAATAACAGTGTAATCCAATCAGGCGCATCTGCCAATTACACAACCTTAGAAGTAGGCATTAATCAAACATGTGCATAAATGCAGTAGATATATATATCCACAAATTGCAACTCTCAGACTTTGTCATTCTTACAAAAATGACATCCTTCTCTTATGTATCTCAGACCCAAAAAAAGAAAAGAAAAGAAAAAGAATTCACATTCCGGGAAAATTCTGTTGATCGTAATATTACAAATGGTACAATAAAGAAATCAGAGACATCTGACCTCATCCTATAATATCTCTACAATCACCCATCGCAATCCTGGCTATTGGAACTAACCTCCAAACAGGTGGTCGCCATCTACCCCTGCGTAGAAAGCCTGAAGCTGCAAAACGACGAAAAACCAAAAAAGTCAGACTTGCTGAAACTAAGAGCAGAAACAAATTACACATGCAAGGTTTGAGTAGTGAGAAATCAGATTAATCGACATAAAGGATCAAAATTGTAAGCTAATGGGATCAAGATTTTGAAAAATCCTAGACAAAGGACATCCATAATTCAATTACACTGCTGTAGAGTACAATTTTGACTCACTACCTGTTGGTCATCAACCAAATAGCAGAAAGGTCCATATTTGGGATCACACAATGTTACCAGAAAGCTTGATTACCTTAGCAACATCATACAAGAACTTGCATTCCGAAGCATAGTACACATTCATTTGCTCCAAAAAAAAAAGAGGGATTTAGTTATTCCTCAGGAGGGGGAAACCTAATAACGAACTAAAGTCCAGGGAGAGTGGAGCTTTCATGAGAAAAATGTCAAAGATGGGCCATCATTTTTTCCGTAATAAATTTTAAGCCAAAAGTGAAGTGGATTGTGGATTTCATTGAATGTTTGATTTGCTAAAACGAGGTTGATCTAGAAGTACATGAAAATTAACATAATCTATACAACACCTATCATAACACATTCTGGAGCACATGACATACAACATTCCAATTATATTCCGCACACAAGAACAACCCTGTTCTAAGCAACCTAAAGATCATCATAGAATCTCAATTTCTGAGGGGCCATGAATCATCTTAGTTCAACTATTGCCTTAACTAAGCTCCATATCCTCGTTATTAGGTCACTTCAGAATTTATCTTAAAATCACTTCAACAGTAGACAAGTAATGTAAATGTGGCCATTATTTGTAATGGCAATTAAATATGTCACCACCAGAGTAAAAGGCTCCTGCTTCCAGCAAGTTAAGAGGGGTCACAAGGTAGACAACCACACACTACCTTTTTTTTTTTTTTTTTTGTGTGTGGAGAGACTGATCCGCACAAATCGAAGCTGCACCTCAATAACAGGGTAACCAAAATTGGCACTGTGCCAAGTCACAACCTCTATCTATCTGACAGGTTTTCCTGTGTCTTCAACATCCATACTTTGACAGGAAGCTTACTCATGCACACCAAGCGAGTGGTGCCACAGCATCTACCAAACATGCAATTATCGAAGCCTCTATCAAATTAAGCATCATAATTTCATTCAGGGGCATACTCTTTGGAATGTGTGTTACATAAAACAAATGGCCTGTAATCCTCTATCCTAAATCAACCCATATCTTTGCAACAGGTTATTGAAAAACCCAAAAAGTTCTCTCCTCTTTATCACTCACCTTTTGATCTATTCCGATAAGAAAAGGAGTAATATTGCTACCCCAGCCTGAGGGGTAACATGCTAGCTCTTTCATCATGGTACTACAATAGCTTCATCTAATCTCAAGTTAAAAGGAACATTAAACTTCTACCAGGTCATAATTTGATCCTAAGGCTTGCCAGTTCTGCTTGCATCCCCATCTGCGCATGCTTGCACCAAAAAGAAGTCATGCATAATTCCAAACTAGATTCTCTAGTGCATTCAAACAGAAGTCCACTTCTTACTCTAATTGTATCCATCACATCCTCTTTCTCCCCTTCCAATCTTAAATTCCTCACTGATCTGCAAATGTCCAATCCTTGCCGACTTCCGTGAACCTTAAAAAATGTTAACCCTGCCCCTGAATTATCAGTTGTCATCCTTGCCCATTAGCCATTTGAAAGCATGTAGAATGTTTAACTTCTCATGGCTTTATTCCTCTCTACTAGAATGTGGACACCTGATCTTCCCCAAAACAGTTCCCTCTCGTTCCACAAAAACAAAATCTCGCAATCACCTACTCCACTTTGGCCACCACCTCGTACAACTCCGTTGCCGTCAACTATGGGGCATCATAATAGGAGCAACAATGGTGTCTCTCTCCATTTGTCACTAAAAACGTCACCTGTAAATAGGATGCATGAACCTTTTGTCCGATAAGTAAAAATGAAAAAAAGATTTGTCCATGCCATCTATTTTCAACGTACAGCACATAGAATTTCCTATAAAATGGTAAAGTTGAACAATCGTAATTCACATGACTAAAAAAGGATATATTCTCAAAAGTAGAAAAAATAGAATTCTGCAGTTAATTTCTAGTGTTTTATGAACTTTTTGCTGCAAAAGAAAAAGGGTAAGATCGTCCGTGATGCTGCAGAAAAACCTTCACCTATAAACCAAAAGACCAAGAGCCTGTCCAAATCAAGTAAAACACACTTTGATCCATCACTTTAACGCCACAGCAATGTCGCAAATCATTTGACACGTCTGGACTTCAACTCACACTATAAATAGGTTTAGAGTGCCGTAATAATATTCATTTTGGCATATTCTGAGATAAAATTAAATATGTAAGAAAAGGCTTCTAAAATGGAGACGACAGTGTACAATTTGTAAAACATTGTAGATTATTTAACTGGAAAGAAAAAACAAAGAACCAAAAACCACACCTCAACTCAATGGAAAAGGCTCAATCCCGAAGGCCAAGTTCAAGTTCCAGCTCATCATCCTGCTCAAACAACTTTAAAAGACGGGCATATTGCTCTTCACGCTTTTTCTTTTGCCAGAATTTGAAGAGGAAAAATGACAAGGACACGAATCCCACAATAACCAGGCATATGATGAGAATCTTGGACCCAGTTCCACTACTGGACGGAGTTTGCTTATCAACTGCTGTTCCATCTTTTGAACTTGATGAATCATCTGACAGGCCTGAAAAGACAAATTGGGTGACACACTGCTACGACTTCAAAAGTACATAACATGTACTAATAATTGCAGGTCAACTCCCTCCATCATAATGAAATAAACAAGTTCTCCCTCTGATCATCTTCGAACAATGTTTTTATTGAGGATGTTAAATGACACACTGTAGGCGTAGAGCTGAAACATAAATTTAGCAACTTCTGCGAACAGGTAGTCAAATATATATTTTTTTATCACCAAAAAACGATCTGGATGAGTAGGTTAATTTATCACCTCCAAAACCAGTATGCGAGTCTGGGCATTCTCTCCACTCGTTACCAACTGGTTTTCAGAGCGTGGCTTTCAAAGGTTTTTGAACAGGACTTTCTTGATTGATTGCCCGGATGCTCAAGTGTGTCAATTTTCTATGTGATCCCTAATGTTATGTATCTTTTGTTTACCTCTCCACGCGCCAGTCGGGGTTCGCACGAGTGAGGAGTACAAAAACTTGTCCCATATTAGTTGAGTATTATCTACAAAAATGGTATACAACTCTAGGTGGCATCTCACTCATTGTCATCTTGTTTTGATTTGGATGCTTAACATATGCATCTTGCCATGAGTGATTGCTTAACCAAAAGCAACTTTGAGGACTTGAAATCATCATTATATGTCTCCACTAAAACAAAATAAGTTTCTGTACTTGGTACTCTTTATTACACACACTCGGGTACAAGCGTCAGGTGTGAGTGCATATCCAAGAGTGGGTTCACATTTCTTAAGACACGCAGCCACCCTAACAAATTCAAAGTTCCTAATAATACAGTTTATTTTCCTATTCTATGGGTAAAATCATATATCGCAAACCATTTCAATGTTACTAGAGCTTTAAGCACATTAGATAGACAACTTGAATTACCAAGTATGTTGTTGGGGGATGTCCTATTACACGTGTCGGACTCCGACAATATATCATACATACCCTTACACAAGTGTATGTGTTCAACACGGTGCTTGATAGCTGACATGTTTAGAAGAGGTTATGCAACATAATTACAAATACAGAAAGGCTAAGGCACTAATGATAACCAGCGGACATTAAGAAAGAGGCACGAGAAAAGAAATACCGTTGTGTTTGACCAAGAAAATGTCTTTGGATAAATCCAACCAAGGAAAACAGATCCATGTAAATGGCCCCAAGTAATTAGGGTTAAGGCTTAATCAAGGTAAGTTCGTACCTTTTTCCAATTCCTTTCCTTAAAAATTTTCAGCAAACAAATAAAACTTGCATGTAACCCTAACCTACAAAGCTGTTGGATCCATTCCCATATTTCCCCCAAATCAATGAAAACAAATGAACAAATCCATAATACTCGCACACAAATTGATAATCAGGAACAAGATCTACTTCCTCTAATAGTCTTATCAATAAGGTCAGAGAAACAATGCCAAGTCGATTACAAACATCATTAATAGAAAAAAACACATATACATGTGATCTATATCTGCGCATATACATATATATATAGATAAATTCATATGTAGTGCGAGAAAACATTGCGTAGAGATCTGAGAGACGAACCGGAAAGGAATTGCAGAGAAATCGACAAGAACAATAACAGGAAGCGGAACGATCTCCTCCTTGAGATCCCAGTCATGTCGCTCTTTCAGCTTCTCCTCTCTCTCTCTCTCTCTCTAGAAATATTGGAGACCTTTTTGTTGAAGATTACGCTACCGTTCTGACAAAAATCGGAGGTCCCGTGTTTGAACTTGGAACTAATTACGGTACACCCCCATTTGTTTACTAATATTTTTCCCAAAAATGATAGATACACTCCCTTCCCAACCACTCCCCCTCTCACATGTGGTGGGATCCACCGTGGGACCCATATGTGATGGGTCCTACCACATGTGAGAGGGGGAGTGGTTGGGAGGGAGTGTATGTATCATTGTTCTTATCCACACACACAAAATACACAAACAGTGATGAAAAAGCAAGCATTGTTACTGAAGTTCCTTAACCTATTGAACAAAATTCACAATTGCGATTCAATGATTGCACGGGGGCTCTTTTATGGAATAGAGATAGTAATAGCTCTATTACCTTTCGAGTCGTCCCCCATGTAAATATTCTCGGTTAAGAAGAACTTCACCTCTTTTTGTTGTTGCTGCTTGTTGAACGTTCGATGACACCCTGCTCCGACCTGAGCTATGCAAGTATTTGTAGGTTTTTAATCAAGATTCTGAATAAAAAGTGAGACAATTATTTCAAGCATCCATAATTATCCCATTGAGTTAATTTTTTACAAAAATATAAAAAAAATAGAATTAATGAACGGATTGAATCTTTTGTATGAGACTCGTAAATGGCTATCTGGTGCCAATAGTTGACTTCCACAAACAAATACACACACTCGACCCGGAGGTGTAGGTCCCACGTGTAATGTGAGTGTGTGGTTGTAAGAAAATTGTTCTATTTCCTCATTGGACATTGAGAACCTTTTGCTTGATTTTTTTTTCTTCCTCTTTTGTCTCTTAAATTTGGAATGTTTTACTGTTTTTTTTTTTTTTTTTTTTGGAAGAATGTTTTGCTTGAATATACTCCTATATAAATTGTCCAAAACAAGGGTCATTTTTTCTCTTGAAAGATTGAGAAAGTTACATCCGAATGGGGGTTGTGTTGTGCGTCCCTCGGCCGTCCGATCATGTTTTGGATGCCCAGCCAAATAGTGTAGCATTTTTGGTGTTTTTCTCAAAGAGCCCGTTTTAGACGGCTCTTTAAATTTGATGAGATTAATTTCACTTCCTTTATACTCGTCTTCATTTGACTAGAATAAATGAATTGTTTTGTTATGGTTTTTAAAGCATATAAAAAATTGTATTACTATTAAATCTTTTACAAACCTAACACTTGTTGAGCAAGCATTCACACTTTTTTGATGAAGATCGTAGCTTCGGCACCAAAGCAGGTGAAGCTAAGTAATTTGCAGGCTTGGAGTCTCCGTAATGATCTCAATTGTGAGCCCTCTGTGGTTTGTATTTAGGATCAAAACCGTTTATTTTTTCAGGAATGTTGAGCACATTATAGTGTACAAAAAATTATGATTATCGGAGATCAGAAGACACACAATTAAGACAAATTTATCTTACAGTTTATTGTCTAAATGATGTTTGCCATCCATTTTCATAAAATAAATGGTATCTGATTATATGACTATTAATATTCAATTAATTTGATTTTTTACATGAATGATCTAATCAACATTCCCGAAAATTTGAATAGTTTTGATCCCAAATACAGATCTGGACCCATAATTGAGGTCACTACGGGGACTCCAAAAATTACACAATCTTATGGATCTATTTACCAATGTATTTGTTTTTTACCATAAAGAAAAGGACTTTCATTTTGATCAATTCGACAACGGCTTCATAAGCTGTCACATTTTCCCCATTTTATTAGTGGAGTGTATCCAATAATTCCAGCTTTCTACAGCTGTACGACCAACCCATCTCTGGGTATCAACCGACATAAACCGATGGTGCATTAGGATGGCCATCTCGGCTGACCCATCCCGATCCAACCCATTCCTTTTTCGAATAGGTAGGGGATTCGGAAAATTTGTCAAGGATCAGGTAGGATATAGGAATTTTTTTTAAAAAAATTTGGGGGATGGTAGTTAGTCCCTGCCCCTATCCCCTTCCCGATCCCCACCCCGCCCCATATCCCCGTTACATGTATTATAAGTTAGGGTTATCAAGGGAATTGATAATGCCAAAACCATTTTTGTTTGTGCCAAAACTGTAGTGCACAAAAGGCTTGTACCTTGCACATGGTACAAGGTTTTTAAGTACTACATTTTTGCACAAACAAAAATGGTTTTGACACGAACAAAAACGATTTTGGCATTAACACCACCCGATTATCAATTGCATATGTTGTTGGAGTTCTTTCAAACTTTAATTGGTTATTACAACTTGGTGAAACCTGATATTATGTGGGTTTTGATGTTTGATGTTTGATGTTTAAACTACTCTGTGGGTTTTTGGTATTTAATGGTTAAACTACTTTATGATTTTTGTTTGGTTGAAAATTGATGTATCTTGCAGCTAAACTTTTGTAGTTATTTTGCTTCTCATCAACCCCTTTTTGTTGGAGTTCAATGACTCAATGATAATATTAAGTTAACTTTTGCTATTCTGGGGAAAAGGAGAAGGAAAATTTATCCTATTAAATGCTGAATAGTTATGTAATGCTATTAAATTTGTGCTATTCAGCCGCCATATGAAGTGGAGTTTCACCTTTGATATTCAGTTGGTGTCTCTACAGATGATATCACATCTAGAAAGTGGGAATCAGCCTGTTAAGGTTCGGGGATTGGGGATGGAGGTAGTGGTATTCACCTCCTACCCTCCCTATGCCCATCCCTAATGGTGCACAAATCGGCATGCGGAGCTTACTTCTAGACTCCTCACAAATGATTTAAACTGTTCATTAATTTTAATTTTTTTTGAGTGGTCCCATAAAAATCAGCTCAACCCGATAATTGAAAGTGTTTGATCAAATCTATCGATTTTTAATTCAGGCTATTGAAAAATATATATTTAAAATTAGTAAACAATTTGAATCATTTGTGAAGGGCCCGAAAGCGGGCTCTCGCCCTGATCTCTACGCCATCGTTGGTCGGTACCCATGGAATTATTCCCAGGAGCCTAGTTTTCTGGGGGTAATGTGCTGAACACAAACCTGAGAGTATTCTGACACGGATAATGATACGGGTACAGAAAAAAGGGAACCGAAAATGTACCGATCGCGTTCGGGGACCCACTTTTGGGTCCTACACGAGTGATCCGAAATTTTGATTCAAACGGTGAGACTTTGGTTCGAGTACTTCCAACCGTCCGATTGAGCTGAAATTTTGTGGGGCCCCTCGGAAAAATGTTTTAAGAACAATGAACGGTTCGGATCACTCGTATGGGACCCAAAAGTGGGTTCCCGAACGCGATCGGTACATTTTCTGTGCTCCCCGTTCTGTACGGGTAGCACTGTCCATTCTGACACATTGCACACCCAATCTTTCAACTTTTATTATACCGGCCCTCCTTTTAAATTTGTGGATTCTAATTTACTTAGCTTAAAAAAAACCCCGTGTAGCTCCCGTTTTGTCCTCAAATTTTCCCGGGGTAATTAAAACCAAGGAATTAAGTGGTTGGAGAGTAAACCAAAATCAGAAACTCGGGTTGGATAATCGGGGCAATTAGTCGGGATAGTCGGTCTAGTCAGGCTAGTCGGCGAGAGTTCTTCTAGCACCTAGACTGCGAGTACTCGGCCTTCTAGACCTACTTTTAGAACAGTGGTTGGATCTTAATGTTATTTCCATTCAAGGGAGGTTACACTAATTGCAAGATTGGAGTCGAGTGTACCTAGACTCATTCTTGGTGCAAATTGCCTCTCTCTCTCTCTCTCTCTCTCTCTCTCTCTCTCTCTCTTTTCATCAACATTCCAGAAACCTAATTATTCCCATATATTTCACCCTATACATGTACTTACCTTTTATTTTTTGAGCAAGAAAAGCGGACAAATAAGAATATTAATATTCTCCAATAATTAAGGAATAATGTACCTCAAACACACATAATTAAGGATTAATATTAATTAATCCCATAATTATTGTTGTAACCAGAGAGACACATACCATCATGTCTAACTGGAGGAAAGTAAAACTACAGAGGTCAAAAACACTCAAAAGACACGAAAAAACCAGAGACTGCAATGTTGCATCAAATTCAATTCCCAAAACCCAACCTTTCTAAATTGTTTGAAATGGAACATAAATAAATGCCAAAAAAAAAAGACGAGACGCAACAAAAACTAAGCTGGTGTAACTGATGGCTTACTCACTTGAAGCACTTGGCATCCAAAAGAGCCTCTCCCTCGAACGGCTCTTGATCTTCTATCATCTGATTGACCCTCTCCTTCTGGGCTTTGTCCGATAAGTCAACCTTTGTCCACTCGTAGAGTTCCATGTCATAGCACTCGTCCATCACAAATTTAGGGATTTCCTGGCCACGGAAAAGCCATAGCCCCTTCACCTTGAAGGGAGGCTCTGAGCCGATCACTAACATCTTACCGAAGGCATACTTGCGCGCAAGGTCCATCCGTTGAAGGAATCCACCGACCTTGTTCAGAGTGACGAATGAAACCATATTCTCATCGTTGTACTTGTAATCGCAGAACCAAAGAGAGTATCCCTCGGGATCGTACATGTCCCAGAAACCTGCAAAAGATGAGACTTCGTTAGATGGATGACATATATAGACGTTTTTTTTTGTTCTTTGAATGTCTTTGACATATCCAGGGGAAGACACCTAGTAACACTGAACGAAAGAATGGAGAAGCACATGCAGACTCAACCCAAAGTTTTATCTTAAACGTACATATGGATATTACATTAATTCACACATGACTCTGTATATATGAACACATATATCTGCGAAGGATAATGGCTATTTATTCCTTCAAGCACCCAAAACATCACTTGTTCTCAAGCAAAACAAACAAAGTTTACAAAATATTGCGAAACCGTTCCTCCAAATATATCGTCTACAAATTATTTATCGGCAAGGTATAGGAGTTGGACAATGACTAATTAGAGATGCCACAACACAACATAAAAAAATAAAACATCCGATTTACTCGGATCAAACAAGCTAAAAGAGAAACGTGAGATGAATGACCTAGAAAAAGTTGGGGGGGCATAGTGGGTTACTACACAAACAAATTGAAATGAGTCGAGATTCGCAAAAGTTGGAGACCTCAACTTCGTTGCGAAGTTTGCAACAAGATATTATGGCTAGCAACAGGCAACTCGGAAGAACCTTGGCCACTCAAATAAGAGTAGAGCCAAAGTTAAACAAGTATGGTTGATCATGTCATGCTAAGAAAGGTAGTCAAACACATTTCCAGGGCAGCTAGACAGCAACATATTGAAGCAGTATAATAAATTGAAGGTATCAACTCAGTTGGAGAAACCACTAAAAAATACAAAATCAACTTGAACATGGAACAGAAAGTATACTCAAAATCAAGATGAACAAACAAATAAATAAAGGTTTCTTTATTATTTAGGTAGAATGCAGCGAGTGCACTCTGCAAATTGTCAAAAGGAGGACAAAAACCGCATTACGTTGATAGATTAAGGAGAATGTAATACCTTTGATTGCAACTTCACGGAAGTTGGTCTTGGTATTTGAGTACAACCTCTTCCAGTCATCCAGTATCATCTTACTTGGGGGTAGGAGATCAAGAGGGTTTCTCGGTTTGGGCTTTGGTGGCTCCTCTTCCTCAAAATCATCTACTTTGGGTTTAGCTTGTTCCTTCTTGACTTCTTTCTTTGGCTCCTCCTTGGGCTTTGGTTTAGCTGCTTCTTTAGGCTCCGAAGGCTTCTTTGATGCAACAGGTGGAACCTTTTCAACCTGCTTTATCTCACCTAATATCTTGTGAAAATTTGGCTGATTAACCATGGTCCAGAAGTATCTCTCCACATGAGGGAACTCAGCAGTAAAGCTCTTGGTCAAGATCCGAGCGAATCCCAAAAACAAGTTGCATATCATGATAATGTCAGCAAGGGTCACAGAATGACCCACCAAATAAGTGTTTGAAGCCAGATGTGTGTTCAAAGCACCAAGAGATCTCTTCAATTGAGAAATAGCAGCTTCCTCAGCCTTCAAAAGAAACACAAAAGAATAAGTAAAGGGAGATAAATACAAAATAAATAAAACTAAGTGTAACAACGGAACTTAAAACTGAAACCCCAAAACACAAATAACAAAAATTAACCCATCAAATAGAGAGAGAGAGAGAGAGAGAGAGTTCTGGGCAAATGCGAGATTGTGTACAATGTGGTTTGCCAGATGCATCATTCAAGCACAAGAAGGCAAGATCTAAACACCTCTACTGATATGAAGTATGAACTCACCATTTATTGTCTGACTCAAGGCAGATCCACCCAAAACTAAGGTTAGATTCCATTACTCCCAATCACAAAATAGATTAATCTTTTACTCGAAATTCAATCTACAGATTGGTATCGACCTATGTTACTCAGACTTGGGTGCGGGTGTGAATCTAGATGTCGGACACCTCAACTTGAAGAACAAAAAAAAAAAGAAAAAAAAGAGGATACGTGGATGTGGATCCCGAATTGGACACGGGTGATGTAGTCCATTTTAGAGTGTCTTTATTTCATTTCTAGTCCCTTAGTCTTAGTGGGTCTATAAATAAGTGTCTAGAGTCCTCATTAGGTAGTTTTTGATAAATTGATAATAGAATTTGAGAACTTACAGACTCTTTTGTATCCCATTTTGGGATTATCTCTCTCTTATGAAATCTATCCTTTGATTTGATTGCATCATTTGGTATCAAAGCTCTAGCTCGATCTTAGCCCTTCATCTTCCCTGAAACTTTGCATGAAACCAAAGCCTCGCCAGAAAACCTTGCCGGAATCCAACAGCACTGAAAAACTCTCACCGGAGCTCAATTGCACTCAGATCTGTTGTTCTGACAGGTCTAAGTCCTAATTGAGTCCAGTCGAATGCTAAATCCTATGAAGCACGGATACGGATACGAGATACGGATACCATACGGATACGTGATTTTTCCAAAAAGTTGGATACAATACGTTGAATATAAAAATAAAAATAAAAATGTTATATATATATACACCGGTGATCCAGTCAAAGATCCCGGATTGAAGGTTTTTGGGTGTTTTGAAGATTTTAAAAGATGTTTTTGCATGATCCGAGCCGTCCAATGTGTTCAAAAGGTGTTTTCCAAGGACCACGCGGGAAATCTGCAAAAAAAAAAAAACCGGGAAGGGCTTGATCCAAGCAGTTTTTCGCAAAAATTGTATATTTACAGTTTTGCGAAAAACTGTTTGGATCAAGCCCTTCCCGGTATTTTTTTTTGATGATTTCCCGCGTGGACCCTTGAAAACACCTTTTGAACACATTGGGCGGTTCGGATCATGCAAATTTGATCCGGAACTATGAGTTCCGAACTTAGGGATCCTGGACTAGATCGGGACTCTATATATATATATATAGGAAGCCGATCTCCTAAGGGCTCCCTTATACAAAATTCCGTGCGGACCAAGCCCTTTTTCAACTTTCCGGATAAAATTTTGACGATCCGAACCGCTCAATGTTTTTAAAATGCATTTTCCAAGGTTCACGCGGAAAATCTTCAAAAAAAAATACCCGGAAGGGCTTGATCCACACAGTTTTTGGTAAAACTGTACATGGACCCTTAAAAATGCATTTTAAAAACATTGAGCGGTTCGGATCGTCAAAATTTGATCCGGAATGGTGAGGTCCGCACGGAATTTGGCTAAGGGAGCCCTTAGGAGATCATTCTCCTATATATATATATATACATACAGTGAGCTTCCCCTCCAAACTCCCTTAACTTGTTAAGTTACGGACCTAGGGGTATTTTCAACTTTCCGGACCAAATTTCGACGATCCGAACCGTTAGATGTGTTTAAAAGGTGTTTTCAAGGTCCAATGTGAAGATTTGGCAAAAACAAATACCCGGAAGGGCTTGATCGGAGCTGTTTTTCACAAAAACGCTATTTAAACACATCTAACGGTTCGGATCGTCGAAATTTGGTCCGGAAAGTGGAGGTCCGTAACTTAAGAGGGTGCGGGAGTTTGGACTTGAAGTTTATTGTATATATATATATTTAATTCCTAAAATTCCATTACACAAGTTCACCATTTCAAAAACAAAAGAGCAATTAACATCATCAAAAGTCAAAAGATTGGCCTTCTCCATCCAAAATATTGCCTAAGTGCCAACTATTACAATCATCATTCTATTTCGCTAAACTTCCATTGCTTCATCACCAATTTCACCGTCATCACCATCGTCCGTAAAAATTAATAAGAGCAAAATGGGTCTATCAGCCTCTATCAGCCATCAATAAGAGCAAAATGTGTCTATTTTTTACAACACAGTAAAAAATAACACTAAAAAACCTAAAATCAGAAGATTCCACGTATATATATGTATTATATGCATACAGTAAACATATTTTAATGCTAAAATGAACATCACAAACCTAAAATCTGAAGAAAACAGATTTAAACAGACGACGAGATTATATATATACAGATTATATGTATATATATGGCTGACGACGAGAGAGAGACCTTACAAACAGACGGCGACTGACGACGACCGGTGGAGGCTGGTCGCTGGTGACTTCGACGGTGATGGGTCAGGAGCAGCAGAGCATAACACGATCAATTTGTGAATACAGTAGGTATACTGTTCTCAATTTGGGGATTTTTATTATAAAGCCCTAATTACAGTTTTCACCCACATATTTTATGTAATATCAAATTTAACCCCGCGCGTATTCGAAACGTATCATAACGTATCCGTAACGTATCGGAGAGTATCCAAAACATATCCGAATAATAAAAATTAAATTTAAATTACGGATACTCTAAAAAACGTATCGGATACGTATCCGGAGCGTATCCGAGCGTATCCGTATCCGATACGCGTTCGGTACGTCATACGGAGGCTAAAATAGAGTATCCGTGCTTCATAGGCTAAATCGACGAGATCTGAACCCTAATCTTACTTATTCGACCCATTCTTTAGCATAATCAACCAGATCTGACTAGCGGACCCAAAGCCCAACAGATTTTGAACCGTAAACCTGCAGATTCAGCACAATTCGAACCATATTCTGCTGTTTTCGAGAGCTATTGAAGGGAATCGCACCTGGTTCTGGTAGATTCACGTGCTATAATAACTCGATTGAACTCTAATCTGCATGTTTCCCTTCAGCTCGAACCAACCAGCACTCGAATAGCTCGATTAAAGTCATTTTCGAACAGATAGGCAACAGATCTCTGAGAATCGAAGTCACCAGCACTTATTTAAGCTCGAAAATCAAGACTGGGACTCGAAATTTATGGTTTCGCTAAGCTAAAACCCTAGGGTGTTAGAAATCAATTCCGATCCCTGTTCTAGCCTCACGAGTGGATACAACTACGATTACAGGTTTGTATGGTCTTCGATTTTGTTGTGGTGGTTGTGATATAGTTGGATTTGCTTCGATTAGTGTCGATTTTGTTGTTTGCTTGCAATTTTAGGCTGTTTGACTGGGTATTGCATCTGCTGAATTGACTGGGAATCGAGTTAAGTGGGTCAGATCTGTTGACTGAGTTGAATGGGTTTGGATATTGAAAATGGCTCATCGGGCTAGATGTAGAAGAGGAGGTAGAGGTTGGGAGTTCATAGGAAACTTTGGAGATGGAATCGAGAATGATTGCAACTCAAATGAAAATCGGGATGAGATTAAAGAGTTGAAAGTTGCTACCTTGTATGACGAGGTGCGGCATTTGCAATGGCCTGCCAAAAGTATGGATTGGATTCCATTGGAGAATTTTTTTGGTGCTCCGTTGGCGTAGAGCAAATTTGGTTGATAATGAACTTTCCAAGATTCATGGAAGCCCACAATAGTTCGTTGATTGGTTGAACTCCATTGAGAGTGTTTTTGAGTATTGTCATGTAACCGAAGAAAGGAAGGTGAAATTGTATCTACTTGCCTTAAGGAACGAGCTTTGGATTGGTTGACACAACTCAAAATTAGTCAACAAATGAGAGGCAAAGAAAAGATTAGAGATTGGAATGAGATGAAGAATAGGCTCAATGAGCAATACTTGCCTTTCCATCATCATCCCGATGCTAATGCTAATTCCTTGACTAGTTTGGTAAGGGTAAGTCCGTAGGGGCTGTCCCAACTGAAAATCAACCCTTAATCGGCACCTTGGAGGCTAGAAATCCATCCCCAGTGCAATTTCAAGTAGGGAGAACCAATTCTAGAGTTAGAACTTGGTGAAAAAGCTTGCGAGCATGTTCTTGATTCCCTCTTTGTTGAGGATGTGAGAGAACCTGTTGCGATGATGAGTATGATAACGTTCCAATCTTTGATGAATTTCCAAATCAAGAGTTTGGGGATCACTTTAAAGATTTTCCCATCTATGAATTGAGTATCCAAAGATAGACTTTGGAGGTGACTTTGAAGATGTTCCTGTCTTTGATGAATCTCCGAACGAGGAGTTCGGTGTTGATGATGAGGAGGGAATGCTTATTGATATTCTCAAGGAAAGTTGTGGAGAAGAGGGAAGTTGTGACCTTGAGATTGAAGGATTGCTCTCAAATCTTGACTTTCAAGTTGCCTTTTGGTACAAGACACACTACTTGAAGAGTATGCGAATAATTTGGAAGCTCCACTATTGGTGAAGAGTTGGTTGAACCAAAGGTCGAGGATTGCTTTCAAGTGTTGCCTCGCAGGTTGCCGCAATTGCAAGATGTTCAAGTTCGTGGTACAGTGGTCCCCAAGACAACACTTCTCTCCACTCCCGCCCACCAGAATTCACTAAAAGAAGCGGAAGCACTCATAAGACAGCTTGAAGACCCCTTGGGTATGGTGTTCACTCGAGCGAGTCTTGGGTATGATGTTGTGCCGGGTTTTGAATCTAGTATTTGGTACGGTTTGTTACCCTCTCTAGAATCTGCCAAGGAGTCTGGGTACATTTTGGGAGCAAGTGATGAGAATTATCTTGATAATGCTTTGCTTGACAAAAGACATGGCAAATGGATTGCTTACTCAAACCTGAGTATGGATGCGTAAGTAGTTAACAAAAGGATGCTTATGTTGAAAACATTGCAAGATGCCAACATTGACCAAGGAAAATGCAGCCACATGGCCAATCCAAGCTGCATAATAAGGACTTTTATGTTTTTCAGTCGTCGCTCTTTGTTGTCCAACTTGGGGACAAGTTTTTTTTAGAGGGCGAGTCCAGATGTAGTCCATTTTAGAGTCTTTAGTTAATTTCTAGACCTGTAGTCTTACTGGGTCTATAAATAGGTGTCGATAGTCCTCATTAGACAGTTTTTGATATATTGATAATAAAATATGAGAGCTTAGACTCTTTTGTATCCCATTTTTTAGATTCTCTCTCTTATAAAATCTATCCTTTGATTTGATTGCATCAACAGGTACGGGGATATGTTGAATACTTTTATATATTTATTTATTTATATAGATATATGAGTACTCTATAGAAACATATGTAATTATTGTTTTTAGATCCCCACGTGTTTAAAATTTATTTATTTCAAGCACAAACTTTAAAAATAGGAGTACTAAATAGTGAAGGGTAAGCATATGTTTTTAAGGCCCATTTAATATATGAAAGGTCTTTACAACCCATTAGTAAGAAATGCAAAGCTTTGGACAAAGTGGCTATGCAATAAAGATGCTGACCAAGTCCACTTAAATGGCCAAGCCAAAAAACAGAGTAAAACCCTAAAACTATCTCAGCAGTAAATATAAAACAGATCTGCATATAGCAGCAGCAGCAGCAACTGCGCTGCTTCAGTTTCATCTCCGAAAAACTATCTCAGCAGTAAATATAAAATAGATCTGCGTATAGCAGCAGCAGCAACTGCGCTGCTTCAGCTCTGACTCAGTCCGTCACCCCGCCCCGCCGCCGCGTACCTTTAGTCTGCCGTATCCTGTATGGATCTTACACCCATACATGTGTCGACACGGATACTCCACCAAAAGTAGCGAGTCTGCGTAACATAGGTATAGACCAATATTTAAATAGAAGTATCCTTACTATGGGCCCCTACCCTAACCCCAAAAGGTAAAAACCCAAAATACATTCGCCACGGGTGGAAACAAAGTAAAAAACAGGTTTCAAACTCAAATGACAATTGAGGTGTCCCGGAATCATTATAGTTTTAATTCGCTCCATAGTTATTTAAACGGACAAGGTTCCATATTTTACACTCTGCTACCATTATTGGCAATAAATCGGTATCAAAACTGTCAAGAACTAATCTGGGAGTCATTCTAGTTTTCGCAGCTTCACGAGTAAAGAGATCGCTATGGATACAAGAATCTTACAAGTGCAGCATGCTTTCATACATAATTTTCTACCATCGCATCGGAAAAACAAAATGTGTAGCAACACTGCCTGACAACATATTTAACCATCAAGTGCGATGCTATGAAATAGCTAGCAGCAATTGACACAAACAAAGTGGCCAAGGACAGATGGCAGTTCTATTAAGAGTGGGGAAAACAAAGAAAGAAGAGACAGGGAATTATGGTATTCACATAGCACCAACACGTATGATGTTAGAGAAAGAGGCTGGAGTGGAGGAAGGTAGAGGATTGAATGATGGGTGCCTATAATGATTTAGAGTATCTTCAGTCCTTTGGGCTTTCTCCTTGGATATTTATGGTGTAAATATTTTTCTGTCGCCATGTTTGCTTAAAAGGGTGGCGCCATGGCATCTCCATCAATCTTATGACATTAACTTTATTGCAAGCCAAATCAAAGGATATATTTTATAAGAGAGAGAATCACAAAATGGAATACAAAACAGTCAAAGCTCTCAAATTCTATTATCAATGTAACAAAAACTACCTAATGAGTACTCACACCTATTTACAAACTCAAAACCCTACACAGACTAAAGGACACCAAAATGACATAAAGACCCTGAATTTTACAGTATCAAACTTGTAAGACTGAAATTACTTTTCTATGCACGTCAAAAATATCAATGGATAAGAGAACCCTCTAACTGAGGTAAGATTTCACACTTCATTCCACCACCACTTTCTAGTAATCACGCTGATTTAGGAGAAGTGAAAAAAAAAAAACAATTAATCTACTCTTTTTCCCATCCCAACAAAACAAGAGAGAGAAGCAGACAATTATTAACTTACCGGGGGAAGGAAAACACCCCATCCCATTCTTGGATAAAACCATTTTGAGATATTTGCATCAATCTCCATTGCTGCAAAATCTATCCACTGCTCAATACGGGCCTAGAAAAACAATGATACACATACCAAATATAAGTCTACGAATGATGGAAAGTTTCCTCCTTTCCAGTGATTATGATGAAAAAATAAAATAACCCGAGACTCCTGTGATATCATTGGAAAGTAAAAATTCTTTGACTGGAAACAAGTAAAAATTCTTTGACTGGAAACAAGTACATGTTTAACTTGAGTAAAAAAAACCTACGTATTCTATTAATGACGAGCCATAAAGAGGATTGTCAGGCACCAAGCGAGTAACTGCAGCA
Organism: Vaccinium myrtillus; assembly: GCA_016920895.1. Classification (NCBI taxonomy): domain Eukaryota; kingdom Viridiplantae; phylum Streptophyta; class Magnoliopsida; order Ericales; family Ericaceae; genus Vaccinium; species Vaccinium myrtillus. Next base: position 25,539,538 of record CM029278.1, on the reverse strand, counting down.
ACCAATACAAACTTGTCAGTAACCATAACAAGGGGCGGGCAGAGGAAGAAAAAAGAAGTAAGAAAACAGTCTAGACTCTTAACCATAACGTGCCATGGCATTGCTCTCAAAAATGGGGCCATCAGGAGTTTCCAGCACGGGAACCTATACATCAGTAAAAGATATTTCAACACATGACAAATAAATTATGACATCTGGTTGCTTATGATCTTCAAATCAAAACTTTTACCTTCCCAATGGGGTTCATCTTAAGAAACTCTGGGGTTTTATTTGATACCCCCATCTCAAAATTTGGGGTCACTTCAACTTGGACACCACTGTACTCTGCAGCAATGATCGCCTTGAAAGCATTTTTGTTTGTTTTTCCTGTGTGCAAGATCTACAAAACAGACCAGAAAACCATATGCGATTCACTTATTAAAAAAGGACCAAATTAGTTGAAATGATTCTTTAATCACTATTTCGATGGACCTCTACAATGATTCAGACTAGACTAGCTGATATTGCAGGAGGGGAGAACTCCAGATGACACATTACACGTCCGATCACTGAATTGCACAGGTCAAAGATGGACACATTCTAGCTGCCTATGTGACTCAAGTGTCAGCCATTGGGTACCTAGCCTAAAACTCGTAATACCCATGTGACGTGTCCCAAGAGAAATTAAAAAGACAGGTCATGAAAAAGTTTAAAAGCCACACTCGCAAAAACCCAGTAAGAAACACAAGCCAGTTTTATAGTAGTAAAAGCTAAACAGAATTAGAGGAGCATCACAAACATCAAATAAACTTCAAATTGACTTGAGCAGTTAAGTATTATCTAAGTTCATCCCGAGGAGGAAGGCACATCCAAATAGTCACTTTGCATGCAGCTAACTGTACTAAGTAGCCAAGCTCCCCCAAAAAACTGCTACTTTTCTTCCTAAAACTTAACCATACAAAGAAACCCCCTCAAAACACGTTAAACCGAAAATCTTGGAACAAATTGTTCCATACTAAATTGGTACAAAACAAAAAGAACAATCGAAAAGTAAAAGATTTATTGAGAAGGCAACACGGGATGACACCCATAAAAAAGAAAGCAAAGAACAAAAGGCCAAAACGCCAACTATACAAAAAGAGACCTATCAATAAACAGAGCCTATACACCACTATAAGCGCTAAAAATGTCTAACATGTCAAGAAAATGTCAAGGTAGGCTTACACTCCTACTCCCAGCTAAACAGACTAGAAAGCAAGAGAATCTTTAGTACTGAATTGGCACAAAATACTCATCTTCATCCCAAAATAACAAATTTTCTGCTCTAAACTCAAGAAGAATACCAAAGGCGCCGCACAACTCACAGACATTCGACCAGCGCGCCGATACTTTTATCCGATTCAATTAGTTTTTCACTTCAATCCACCCAGTTGTGTAGATTTCCCAATACTAAGGGAATCAAGTGCTTAGGCTAAGCTCCAATGTTTTTTTTTTTATGTTCGGGCTAAGCTCCAGAGTAAAAATATAATTCCCCTAAGTGAAATTTCAATTTAGTTGAGAGTATTCGTATCACTGTGCATATGCAAGTCTATATTTTCTTCATGTGTGAAAATTGGCGATTTAAGCAGTGCAATCACTTTTTGCTTTATCCAATCGTGCACAAGATTAACTGGTTCTTACACATATCGGTAACATAAATCAGAAGAAGAGGTGCGACTTACCAGAGCCATTGCTTAACCGAAAAAACGTTCGCTTTTGATATCAGATCTGCAAAACCAGCAGAGAAAAAGAAACCATTATGAATCTAATCCATGCAGATGAAATTGAAATCGAAGTTTTAGAGAAAGAGATAGTACTTCAGAATACGAACGCTCTTCCGGAAGCAGGGGCGCAGCTAGTGAGAGATATAGAGAGAGAGAGAGAGAGAGAGGGAGGTGAAGCAACCTGGATGTCGGAGGTTTGTAATAGAGGGAGGTGACGCAACGCTAAGATTTAGGGGTTTTGTAATAGAGTCCAATCTAGGATCGGAGTCTGGGCCCAATATGTTCCGAATAATACTGTCATTTTATGGGCCCAATAATACAAAAGAAAAGTTAGGCATCTGCTCGAAATGGTGGGTTGTTACTAGTTGTGGGGAAAATATCTGGAGTTTATTACATGCCGGTATAAAAAATTAAATATTTAATCAATCTTCTTTTTAATTACCATTAATGTCAATCATTCTTCTTTTCTGTTTAGGTTTAGGGTGCATTTTCGTATTATATGGTTTATGCACTTTCATAGGATACCCTAGGATTTTAAGCACTTTCATAGAGTATCCAAAAGTTTAGGGTACCCTAAATTTACACCGTACATTTAGAATTTAGAATTTAGCACTTTCATAGGGTACCCTAAGATTTTCGACACTTTCATAGGGTACCCAAGGGATTAGGTTTAGGATGCATTTTTTTATTATAGGGTTTTAGTGGTTTATGCACTTTTAATAAGGTACCCTAAGATTTAGACACTTTCATACTATTTGGGGACGTGAAGAGAGAAATATTGTGCCCATGTGGGGTGGAGAGAGAGAGAGAGACGAAAGTTGCCAAATGGAGTGGGCTGTACTTTTTCCTGCATTAGGTGGAGTTGGCCGTGCATGAGGTCCAAAATATGGACCGGCGGGTGCTTTCCCCTATTCTAATACAGAAGGGGGTAGTTTGTGATGACGGGGAATTGGATTAGGGTCTTTGCTTGCAAAATTGGGAATGTGGATGCTTTAAGGGATGAGCTTTGGGGTATTTGGAGAGGTCTTAAATTTGTGTGGGATATGGGGACGCACCATGTTGTGTTGGAAATGGATTCACAAGTGGCTCTCCAGGCGATTTCGAATCAGCATCCATTTGATCCTAACTATAACCTGATCAAGATGGTCCATGAACAATTTTAAATCGGATGGACTTGTAACTTAACTTTTGTGCGGAGAGAGGCAAATAGTTGTGCACATAATCTTGCTAGATTGGGTCTTCAGTTGGAACGAGGTGAGCATGTGTTTGATCAAGCGCCACTAGATGTGTAGAATGATACGCAATGACCGCGATAGTCTTGAAGTTTCTTAGAGCTACTGCGTCAAGTGTTTATGTTTCTTAGGGCCTACCGGTCTAGGCCCTCTTGTGTAAAAAAATAAAAATACAAGTTTGGTGTCCTCCAAAATTGAGTGTGTGTATACTTCTCTACTTCCCTAAACTAACCCCATAAAATTTAGCTGATTAAGAGGCTAAGAGATAACTGCCCAAGGGTAAAAATGTAAAAGAACCCACTCTCAACTACCACCGTGCACGAAGCCCCCTATTCTGTATACACTACCCACCCAAGTGTTTATGTTATTAATTAGTTCTGACAATTTATTCCCGTAATTGAATGGATATTCCACTTAATATTTTATCAATAAAATAAAATGTCTGCAACTTTCGTGACGAATAAATTTTCAGTTAATTGCATTATATAGGCGACATGTTTATTAAAAAGTTATATCTATATGGAAAACAAAATGAATAACACCATGTGTGGCAACGACAGCGTCGCTAACGTCTCAGTGCACTAGAAAAACACAGAAATGCAGTCACAGCAACTGCGTTTGACAAAATGGTTCCCGAGGAAACGATAAGCCAGATAGCTTTGTGCATCTTTTTTTGTCAAAGTTCGACTTGCACACGCATTGCGTGTGTCCCTGCCTCTAGTTAGATATAAGCACCCACAATGACCTAAGTAAAATTGGATAACCAAAAGTTGCTACATAAGTTTTTGGTTATCTATTTAGAAGTTGCGAAAACTAGCAATGTTGAGTCCCAAATTAAAACCTGCCAAAGAAAGAGAGTAAAACAAAATTCTAAGTGATCATATAACTGCGCATGAAGAAATAGAGATCATCTAATATTAACTACACATTCAGAGACTTGGATGATAGTTTTAATCTTATATATTATTGCAGAATGACTTTTCGTGAGGATGATTGTGGAAGCGACAAGTGGCACCTAAAAGCTAAGAAACCGGGGCACTCGGAGGGTCTCCCGAGGCAACCGAGACCACCCCACGGATTCATTACTTCCACGTGTAAATGCTGAGTTGCACCCCTCTTGAAGGTGAAGATAAAAGCAGCATTACATCCCATTCAAATTCGGATTAAGAGCATGGGTTACAGAATTCGAAATTGAATGGCTATTCAATTTCGTCATTAGTTGGCTGTTTCATTTGGTGGATGAATTACAGAATTCATTGGGAATTCATTGGAGAAGTTATTCCCGTATTCAATGGGGAGGCTCCCCCTTCAGCTATATAAGGGCAGCCTTGGCCTTTGGTTTAGACACAACAAATTCGTGTATCACTTCATATTCCAGAAAGTATTTTGAGAGAGAGAGGCAGGCGTAAGCTTTAGTTCGCCAAGGCAGTCGATAGAGGTGTTCTGTCGGCCGTGGTTCTAGCCGTTGTATCCTGGGACGAAGACGCCGGTGCATTCTACAACACCCACGGTAGGCGGCGAATCTTTGTTAAGGAGAGTGTGGTTACACACGACTCGGCTTCCGTTTACAGTTTGTATCTCGATTTCATTTCTGTAATTTTTTCCAGTTTATGTAATGTTATTGTATTCTGTTCATGTATGATTTTATCAACGGAATTTGTTATTTGGAATTGGGGATTGCCACTGTATTTTTCCAACATTAACTTGCCTTTCTAGCGTAGAAAAATTCTTATGTTAGGATGATATTTTTCATTTTCATTTTTCACACACACTTATGGAAAAACTAAGAATTTCTTATGTTCACTTTCCATCATAAATACACGTGTATACATAGCTATGGAATTTATATGGAAAAGATTGATAATATTCAATATCTGTGGAATTTCTCATGTACTTTCCATAATAAATCACGCGTTTGTGCAGACCTAAAGGAAAATTGATAAATTGAAAATACATTAGGGAATTGATAATCGCACTCCAAAAATTGATGGAGGGGCTCCAAGCTACAGTGGTTTTCCAAAACTACTCTTTTGCAAGTTCTATAATTTACTTCAGGCACTCCAAAATAAATTTACTCTTCTCCTTTTCCTCCTTTGTTAACGAGGAGTTTTTCAGTGCCGAGCAGGCACCATCGATCCTACGTGGTGCCCGAGCGCATATCTCAGCCGTTCAAAACACTTTTTGGACGGCCTCGATTAAGAGAGAAAAAGGGGGGAGAGAGAGAGAGAGGGGGGGGGATAGATCTGGGCCGTATTTTACATTGTTGGCTTGTTGAGCAACTTTGCAATATCTTTCGGATAAAAAAATAATGTACTTTCGCGCAAAAAAATTTATTTTCTTTTTCACCAAATTAAACTACTAATAGAGATCTTTAATTCGGTGCGAAAAAATCTGAAAAAATGTATACAAAAGTATTTTACATTGTTGGCTTGCTGAGTTGGCTTTGCAATATCTTTCGGATAAAAAAATAAAGTAATTGCGCGCATAATTTTTTATTTTTTTTTCATTGCTAAAAAAATTGAAAATTTTTGTACGAAATAATTTAAACCCAACAAGCCAGCAATGTAAAATACTTTCGTATAAATTTTTTTAAATTTTTTCGGATCGAATTAAAAATCTCTTTGGTAGTTTATTTTGGTGCAAAAGAAAATAAAAAATTATGCGCGGATTTACTTTATTTTTTTATCCGAAGGATAGTACAAAGCCAACTCAATAAACCAACAATGTAAAATACTTTCGTATATAATTTTTAAAATTTTTGCACATCAAAAGAAAGATCTCTACTAGAATTTTAATTTGGTGCAAACAAAAATAAAAAATTATACGTGGAAATACTTTATTTTTTTTATCCAAAGGATATTGCTAAACCAAAAAAAAAAAAGAAGTAACAATTGCCTTGAGTTAACAATGTCATTAATAGAGTTGGTGGGTTTAATGGAGGGGAAATATGGGTGACATGGCAACACTAAGGGCGTGGGACAGAGGTGTCAGACAGTCAGCTTCAGACAGAGGATCCGCTGCTAACGAAGAGAGGTTTTGGTTCATATTTCCGTTAGGAGTGCCTCAAGTAAATGAGGAGATAATTTTGGAGTGGAGTGCCTCTAGTAACTTTTATATTTTGAAAATGGTAGTTTTGTAACTTCATTAAATTTTGGAGTGCTTGCATAAAAAAAGGGAGCCCCAAAATCAGCTCCCTTTTCTTTTTAGCCACGTGAGTTTTTAGTCCCTACCTGCCTGTTAAATCACATACATAAATGTATCTTGATACAACTCTTTCAATGTAGTTTTCTCTTACGTGTATACTATTGTTTCGTTTGGGGTGTAGATATGAAGATGGTGAGCCAACTGACACTGCTGCCAGGTTCTATAAATGGTTTACAGAGGTGAAATCTTATAACCGTGATAATAACGTCTTTGTATTTGGCAGGTTGACGAGTACATGAGCCATGAGCGTTACAGAAAATGCAGTTGTTCACTATTCAAAAGCAGTGTACTTATTACTCTTCCTTCTTGTCGAAGCGCCATCACTCATTATCAATCCTTCCATCTCTCTCACCAATTTACAATGTAATATTAAACAAACTCGACCGACTCTAGAGTCAATTTTAATTTAGCCCTTCTGCCAGTTCTACCGTTACCAACAACCGTGAGCTTTCGACTCATAATGTTCTTATTTTTCGATTTGCCAAATTTTATTTCAAAGGTTGAGGCAAGAGCAATGTTCGATTCCTTATTATGGTTTTATTTGCATTTTTTTTTTCCAGTTGTAGCTTTATCTGGTATTGTAGTCCTCACTTGTCTGCCTGCAGCAAGTAGCTCTCTTCTATATGTAATTGTTTCTAGAATAGTTTAGCAAGGTGCTAACTACTTGAACATGTGATTAAACGCTCTGATTTTACGCATCAATCACTGCCCCACATCTTGCTCAATGAAAATGACCATGTACAGAATAGCCTTCCTTTTAGAGGTGTCAAATGGGCCTTGCCGGCCCGGCACGGCACGGGCCCGACACGAAAAACTCCGGCACGAGCACGGTAAAAGTTGGGCACGGCACAGCACGGTCTGAGGGGGCACGGGCACGGGGCACGGAAATGGGTGGGTACGGCACGGTAGTTGGCCTGGCACGACACGACACGACACGGTCTAAGCCGGGCACGGCACAGTAGTTGGCCGGCGTGGCACGGCACAACACGGACTTAATCAGGCACGACATGGTCTTAGTCTGGCATGGCACAGGCACGGGCACGACACGGTAGTGTGAAGGGAACAGCACGGGCACGGGCACGACATGGTATAATAACAAAAAGAATGAGGGAAAATAAAAATAAGATGAGGAAAAATAAATTTTATTTTATTTCAAAAAATGAGGAAAAATAAAAAATGAATTTTTGAATAATAAAAGTGAAAATTTTGATTTTTGAATTGATAGGAGAAAAATAATTTTTCGTAATTACGCAATATATCACGGGGAGAGAGAGAGAGAGAGAGAGAGAGAGAGAGAGAGAGTTGAATTTTGAATAAGTTTTCATTAAATAAATGGACTTTAGAAAAATAAATAAATACATAATAAATAAAAAAATACATTTTTATTAAATAAATGAAGTTGCCAAATGCCATAATAATGAAAACAAAAAAGATGGAAATTAAAAATGAATTTATGAATAATAATTAGAATTTAATAAATTGACTTGCCATAATAAGAAGAAAAAAAAGTGAGGGAAAATAAAAATAAATTTTTGAATAATAGTTAGAATTTAATAAACGGTCTTGCCAAATACGGGGAAAAAAAAGAGGGGAAAAAGGATTTTTTTTAAAATATATTTTAAATAAATAAATGGACTTGACAAAAATAAATAAATACATAATAAATAAATAAATATACATTTTTATTAAAAAAAAAATAAGTTGCCAAATGCCATAACAAGGAAAAATGAGGTAAATTAAAAATGAATTTTTGAATAACATAAATGAAAAAACTTAGGGGTAAAATAAAAATTAAATTTTGATAACAAACATATAAATTTTGAAAAAAAAAATTATTAAATAAAATAAATTTTATTTTAAAGTGAGGAAAAAATGAAAAATAAAATTTTTAATAATTAAAATGAATTTTTTGAGGGGAAAAAAATTGGGGAAAAAATGAAATATGTGAATAAATTTTAGTTAAATAAATGGACTTCGCAAAAATAAATAAATAAATCAAAAATCAAAAATGTAATTTTATTAAATAAATTAAGTTGCCAACTACCATAATAAGGAAAAAATGAGGGAAATTAAAATTGAATTTTTGAATAACATAAATCAAAAAACTTAGGGGTGAAATAAAAATTAAATTTTGATAACAAAAATATAAATTTTGAAAAAATATTTATAACATAAATTAAATTTTATTTGAAAATGAAGTAAAAATGAAAAATAAATTTTTAATAATTAAAATGAAATATTTGATTTTTGAATTGATAGGTCAAAATTGAATTTTTATAATTACATAATATGTTAAATTATTAATATGTTATATTGTTTTGTATAAAATTTTGATTATATTATGCATTAGCCACACGGTCGCAACACATTTATGACGATCCACACCGTTCACTTTGTTTGTTTTGCTATTTTAATCACCCTCGCCAAATTTGAAGTCCATCGGGTATTGAAAGCCCTTTCATCAGGGACGTTGATTTATTATCAACCGACAATTTGTGTCATTCGATCAAATACGTAACGATAGTTAAATCACTTCATTTTTTGCATGGAGGA